>OY744517.1:155806474-155876474 GCA_963556195.1 Sepiola atlantica
AACATTTTCCTCTAAAAAACAACCAAACAAAACCAAACATAAAATAAATATTTGGACACATTAGAACTTTAAGCATAAAAATGTCTACCAAAATGGCCGGATTTGGCATTAAATAACCCGAAATATGTCGTAAAAGAAAACAACCAAACACACAGACACATACGCACACACACACACACCCACACTCACATATATATATATAAATATATATATATATATATATATATATATATATATATATATATTAAGACATAATAGCTTAGTAACCAAAACTTTAATATGACACGCTGTTCCGCTATCTAATTAGCATAAGACCTCATAGTGTTTCCCGAAATTTTACTTTCATTTCGTCTCTATTCAAAAATTCTTACATTTAGTCCAGACTACATGTTTCCCAAAATCAGACATTCAAAGAGAACATGGCGGCTATTTTAACTCACTTCTGAATATCTACTAGGCTTGCCACTAGTTACACTTTGACCTAATTCTTCATGGAATAATAAACAGAACACCGCTTCTTTCAGAATACTTAACGAACACTTCACATTCGCATTCCTGAAAAACAATATATTTTCATTAAGAGTTTAGACGTCTGCGGCGATGAGCTATTCAGATTATTCTTTTATTACAGTTACTTCTTTTTTTCCCCTCAGAAATTATACTCTAATATATATTTATTTAAAACAATTAAATCAATATTTTATATTTTACCCGCAGAACGCTCGGGCACGTTATAACTATTCGCGGAATAAAGGAATATCGGATTGGATGTCAAATACACGACTGTTAGTCGTAGTGAGCACGTTAGTAAACTAAGAAATAACACAGTAGTCATATATTAAATTTGGTATTAAAAGTCTTTTAGTGAGTCATACAAATACTTTATTTAAAAAATTAAAATATTTAAAAAATGATTTGTTTCACAAAATTGGATACTAAGATTTCTAGGATATTAAATTGTGAAATGAAAATACGATTCTTTATTTAAGACTTTGCAATGTTTTCAGTAGTTTCTTAAATAAACTGGTGTTGCGAAAACACAAGCATTACGTTTTTAAACCAATACATTTATTTATACATATTTTTAATTCAATCTTTGCGAAATAAAGGAATATCGGATTGGATGTCAAATATACGAAAATCGGGATACGTTATGACTATTCACGAGATAAAGAAATATTGCATTGGATGTCAAATACACGACACTTGTTTCACTATTCATATCTACTTCGAGCATGTTTCAAAATAATTTTATAACCTTGTTTTACATACTTTTCCTTTGCGAATTGCCTAAGTTGAGAAGGGTTTCTCCTTCCTTGACCGAGAACAGAACAGATGACGCATAGTATTAGAAGCAAGATTAAAAATGTTTTAATAGCGCAAATAGGTCACAGTTGTTGTTTTTTACGTCGACACTGTTTATTTGGCTAAACTAGGAAATACCACTGTCGTCATATATTAAATTTGGAGTTAAAAGTGGTTAAGTGAGTTGTATAAATATTTTATTTAAAGAATTAAAATATTCATGCAATTATTTGTTTCACAGAAGTGGATATTCAGATGGCTGGAATATTGAAATATGAAAGAAATACCAAACTTTATTTGAGACTTTAAAATGTTTTCATTGTTTTCTTCAATAAACTTATATTGCGAAAACAGAAGACTTATATTTTAAAACCAATACTTTTATTTATGCATATTTTTATTTAAATTATTTTTATATAAGTCACTAACAGAATCGACTTATTTTCATCGAACCTTATCAAATGAAAGGTGTCGCTAACATATTTACTCATTTAAAAAGTGTTTTTCAGAAGATTCCATACGTTAAACTAAATTTATTTCAACCGGCAGCATTTTCATACCCGATACTGCCCGTCTATAATTTTGCACTCAATTTAAATATTTGCCGATTTTACAATAGTTTTTCCTTTTCGGCTTACTTATATTTTACTTACTTTTGAAAAAAAAAGAGTTTACAATACTTTTTTTTTTGTTGTCGGAGAAATCCTTCTTGGCTGAGAAAATATGTTTAAATAACACAATGTATTCATATATATTGGATTTCTTAAGAAATTAAAATATTAAATGAACAGAACAAGTTCGCTCTATGCTCTAATTCATTTCTATTCCCCCGGGGAACGCCGGGACACGGGCCGTACTAGTTATATACATACTTATGAATATATATCATATATACGTTATACTAAATTTATTTCAACCGGCAGCATTTTCATACACGATATTGGCCGTCTATAATTTTGCACTCGGTTTAAATATTTGCCGATTTTACAATAGTTTTTCCGGTTTGGTTTATTTATATTAGCTTTCTTAAGAAATTAAAATATAAATGAACAGAACAAGTTCGCTCTATACTCTAATTCATTTCTATTCCCCCGGGGAACGCCGGGACACGGGCCGTGCTAGTTATATACATACATATAAATATATATCATATATACTTATAAATGTATATTGGACGTAATGATTCCCACTAAAAGGCTCAATGTATTTAGTGTACAGAGCCAGTAGTTAGGATATTTAGGTAACGAACTCTAACACGTTTTCAGAGACTGTTACACAAATATCATAATTATATATATATATATATATATATATATATATATTCTTATACGAATATATATAATAATAATAATAATAATAATAATAATAATAATAATAATAATAATAATAATAATAATAATAATAATAATAATAATAATAATAATAATAATAACAATAATAATAATCCAGGTAAAACAACCAAAGAGTAGTAATCCAAAGAATTTAAACTGGGTTTATAAAAACGTGCTCAATATCAAATAGAGCTTTTATATATGATTATTTTTATTTACACAGACATGTACAAAATCTGCGACACTGGCATGTCGATGTTATCGATCAACAGCTATTATAAACTGAAATCTCATCAGGCAGAGTTAGAATCCGATCTTAACCTCAGATCATATATGATCTAAATCGACATGCCAGTGTCGCGGATTTTGTACATGTCTGTGTAAATAAATTAATCATATATATATATATATATATATATATATATATATATATATATATATATATATATATATATATATATATATATATATATATCTCTCTCTCTATATATATATATATATATATATATGTGTGTGTGTGTGTGTGTGTGTATATAAGTATGGTGTGTGGGTGTGATAAAATATTAGGATAAGAATCGGGATACATGCGTACATGAAATAATAAAATAGAAAAATTATACATAAACTTAATATAAACGCAAAGAAAACATCAACAAGCCATATTGATGTCTAATACTTCGCTTACTTTTATTCAATAAGCTTCGTCATGAATAAAAGTAATCGAAATATAATTTCTGTATATCGCTTGCTGATGTTTTTTTGTATTTCATACAGCGTTTATTTATTTACACACATCGACATATATGTATATATATACATATATATGTTCATATATATATATATATATATATATATATATATATATATATATATATATATATATATATATACGCGCACACCCACACACACACACACATATATATATATATATATATATACATTCAGTATTTTTATGTAGTTCAATACTACATCAATATCACAGAGGACAGACTCACGTCATTTTTTACAACTTATTTTATTATTTCGCAGAAAAGTTTCGGCTAATATCAAGATATTTGCAAAATGCTTTTATGCATTTATTTCTTTCTTTGGTGTGGCTATCTTCAGTGTACAAAACAAATTAAAAAACTTGTAAAAACATGCAACAACTTGGCGATTATTTATTTCTCGAATTACAGTCAGTACTCATTATCAACGGTTATTAGATGAAATGACAATACTGAAATATTCAATAATTTTTAATTAAATATTTTTTTACCAACATAGTGTATCAAATCAGAATGGTACGGTATGGTGTAATATTTTGTTAATTATTTTTATTTTATTCATGTAGTATTTGTTAATATAAAATTTGAAAAATATGACGACATACCGTACCATTCTGATTCGATACACTAGGTTAGTAAATATATATTTAATTAATATTGTATAATTCTTAAATATTGTCATTTCTATCGATTTACCTTTGTCTCGTATCAACGAAATATTGACACTGAACACAAAGGAATAAAACGGCGCCTTCAACTTAAATTACATTGCAATCGCCTTATATATATACATATATATATATATATATATATATATATATATATATATATATATATATATATATATATATATATATATACATATATATATATATATACAGTGTGATTCATAAGTCACTTAGCTATTTAAAATGATTACCATATGAAGCACAAACATACTATGAACTTTTGATAATTGTTATCTTACTCTCTAATTACTGCTATTTGTTATTTTAAATTTGTTCGTTTATATATTTGTTTCTATATATATTTATTTTTATTTATTTAAATTTGTGTAAATCATCAAATGTTCTTTTTTTTCAGGCAGTATGTCATTTACAATTGAAGAGCGAATTTTTGTTGCTATTCATATGGCCAAATTTGATGAATCTTCCACACTTGTGGAAAGGCAATGACGACCTCAAATCAAAAATCACTGCCAAGTTTGTTAAAATTAATCAATCAAATATGCTACAAAGAGTCTTAAATTCCTTGCAAAAAGAACGGAGCTATGCATGCAGAACGAAGGATGAAATTGTGAAAATTTGCTGTAATTTTAAACTCCCATAAATTAATTTGTTGAATAAACTTTCTGTTTTGTATTACCGTATGTTTTAACTTTAGAATTTCAGAAATAAATAGCTAAGTGACTTATGAATCATCCTGTATACATTTTATATATGATTATTTTTATTTACACAAACATGTACAACATCTGCGACACTAACATGTCGATGTTATCGATCAACAGTTATTGTAAACTGAGATCTCATCAGTCAGAGTTAGAATCCAATCTTAACATTCGATCATATTTGGAAAGAATGAAATGGGGAGAAAAAGAAGAAGAAAAGAAATTTTAAATTTTAAAATTTCGGAAGTCACGTGGTTGAGACCGTTAAGAATCAAAATGTTAAATAAAATAAAATAAAATAAAATAAAGTGGAAAGCGATATAATAAAAATGGGAGAATAAAAATATAGATAGATAGGTAAATAGAAAGATAGATAGGTAGATAGATAGAAAAATGAAATCATCTTTTGATTCAGACAGAAATATTTTTATTATATCTCTTTGCACTTTATTTTATTTTATTTTGTTTTATTCTATATTTTATATTTGGGTTTTGATTCTGATTTTAACATTTTGATTCTTAACGGTCTCAACCACTTGACTTCCCAAATTTTGAAATTTAAAATTTCTTTTCTTCTTTTTCTCCCCATTTCATTCTTTCCAAATATGATCTAATGTTAAGATCGGATTCTAACTCTGCCTGATGAGATCTCAGTTTATAATAACTGTTGATCGATAACATCGACATGCCAGTGTCGCAGATTTTGTACATGTCTGTGTAAATAAAAATAATCATATATAAAAGCTCTATTTGATATTGAGCACTTTTTATAAACCCGGTTTAAATTCTTTGGATTACTACCCTGTGGATGTTTTACCTGGATTATTATTACTACTATACATTATATATATATATATATATATATATATATATATATATATATATATATATATAGAGAGAGAGAGAGAGAGAGAGAGAGAGAGAGAGAGTGAGAGAGAGAGTGAGAGAGAGAGAGAGAAAGAGAGAGATGTGGGAAATATATGGCTTTGCGTGTATTTTCTAATTTTTACAGATTGATCTTTTCAAGGTAAAAGCTGGATGATTGTAAACATATAACAAAAGAGCATATATGAATAGACAATATTATATTCCAGTGGCAAAGCTTTTATTCACATTACTGATCATCTTTTCAAAACAATAACTTATGTACCGAATTTTTTGTTTTGAAAATATAATAGATAAGGTAAATAAAGTATTGACCACTGGAATGTAGCATACTATTGTATATATATATATATATATATATATATATATATATATATATATATATAACATGGTTCACCACAAACAAGGCAGGCCGCCACTGTAGACGTAAGGGGCTACTGAGAGAAAAAAAAGGGAGACGGTTTGAGGGATTAACCTAAATTGGGAGCTGCGCAGCGAGATGTATGTTTACATTAGTTTTAAATTCCTGCATGTCAGTACCGTCGGGGAAATAGGAGGCAGAGAGGGGGTTCCTGATGCCAGCAGCACGAGGAAAAGAGCTATTTTAGTAGAAAGCTCTCCGGCATCTGGAGACCTCCACAGTGAATGGATGAGATTTAGTTGATTGTCGAGTTGGTCTAGTGAATTTACGTCGAGGGGGCACCAGAGTAGCCAATTCATCGGAGCATAATCCATTAAAGTATTTGTAAAACAAGCACAAGGATGCTACATTGCGGCGATGAGACAGGGACCGGAGCTTGGTTATACAGTGAGGGACCTATTAGGTTGGCGACTCTATTTTGGACCTTGTGAAGGAGGGAGAGACTAGTAGATGATGCACCAGGACAGATGTGGCAACAATACTCCATGCATGGGCGGATGGTGGCTTTGTAGAGATACAGGATAATGTCATGTGTGAGGAGTTTACTAACACGGTAGAGGAAGCCCACCTTCTTTATATATATATATATATATATATATATGTGTGTATATATTAATCAAAATAATGTGTGAAATAAAAAGAGATGGAAAATATATATTATTCACACCTTGATACGTTCACGTTTTCGACAGAGAGAAGCCGAGAAAATTAAGTACAACAACATCGGAAACGAAACGTATACTTAAAGATGCAGTAAACATCAGGCAGCAACGCTTATCTGCCGACCAAAAAAATGCGAAGATCGATATCAGAAGGCAGAACTCTTCAAACTAAAAGAGGTAAACAAGAAACGCGGTATCGACGGATTTGTTTCATTCGCTGACACTCGCATCGGCATCAAAGCGAAAATGAAACTTGCTCGTTTATTCAATTAATTATTCGCCGCCATTTTGACGCCGGGATCTACAAGCCAGATGCAGCGCCAAACACGTACGTCAGCTCTTTAAAGGGAACTATTTATATATTAAATTATATCTTTTTACAGAGCAAGTTTGCTTTTTGATCCGGTAAGTTGATTCTCTAAGTATATTTATTGGGCATATTCGACCTTTTTAGATTCCGTTAAGTCTGTTGGTTTTCTTCCTTTTCGGTGTCAATAATTCTTTGAAAACTTCCTCGATGATCGAATTATTTCATTTAGGGAAATAAAAGCAAATGTTATTTGTTTTTAATAAAAAAATGAATACTCTTGATTGTAAAAAGATTACCCTAAATTCAAAGAATTATTCGGTTAAAATATCGATATTAATGAAATTATATATTAATAAATTAATGTTTATATAAAGTATTTATTTTTTTAAAAAACAAACTTTTTTCTTGGTCACTTCAATTACTTTATCCCTCCAATTCATTTCAAGGATGAAACACCTCTAATTATTATACCTATAGACGAACTTAAGTGCCCACTTTTACAAAGAGATAACACACTGAGGGAGCGAATGGAGATGTTTTTTTAAGGCTGCTAGTGTAGCCTGAACCGATCTGTATTTTGTTCTCGAACAACGCTTACTCGCCTCGCTCCCAGGGTCTACCTCACTCTAGTCTGTCCAATCTGCTCGTCTCCTAAATATATCTACTTTCGACCAGAAATCCTAGATGTCAGGTCTTTCTCTCAGTCATTCTCAGCTTGTCACCGGCACTGACTATATCTGTTTTTCTTCTCAGCTCATCGCTATCCGACCACCCAGAAACTAACAATCAACTATCAGGGTGTTTACCGTCTAATGAGTTAGAAAGATTTGACAGCCTCTCTACTGTCGCCCACTTATCTTACTTCATCATATATTTCATCCTTTTTCTCATTGTGAATTATTGTTATATAATGATGGACGTAACTTGTGGGATTATAAAAACCTTTATGAGAATGCTATATAATGATGGACGTAACTTGTGGGATTATAAAAACCTTTATGAGAATGCTATATAATGATGGACGTAACTTGTGGGATTACGTGTGGCGGAGAACGGGTGTGGGGTCGTTGGTTTGGCTGGTGCGACTTAAGTGCGTACCGCCGAGTGCATAGAGTGCGATGCTGTTTCCGGGAATCGAAACGTGACAAGTGACGAGACAATGATTGACCCTGGTTCAAAAGGTCATCCTGCACCTGTGTAGATCACGTGATATTACGTCACAGTTTTGAAATGTGGGAAAATTGGAGTTTTAAAAAACAGTTCGGACTTAAGAGGCGTAGAAGTCGGACGAAGGAATTAAGATGTAGCCAAGTCAGAACGGGAAATGTTTTCCCTAAGAAAGAATACTGGCGCACAAGATGTCCTTCTCCCCCCTGTCTCCTCAAATAACAAAGGACTGATTAGACAATAAGCTAGCTAAGAATTAACCACGATATTCATAGGTCTCCCTCTCTCTCTCTCTCTCTTTCAACGATAGCAAAACATTTCCACGGGCAATAGAAACTGACGCCGAATAAAAAGTAATTAAAATGAAAAGATTGTTGTCTTATGAAGCGGGTGAGAAAGGTCTTTTGTTACAGACAACTCCCGGAGATGGCTACTACAGTGCAGAGGCGAAGAAAGTACTCAACCACTAGACGACAGAGCAAACCAAGAAGAAACGAAGGTATGAATTTTTAAGGGCTATGCAACATTATTTCCTTACTTTAAATTCTCCGGGGTCTTGTGTGTATGAAAAGTTGGTAGTCCATAGTATCACAGTAATCATAATTAAAGCGTTCAAGACTTTTAATATATTTTATATTTAAAGTACTGATTTCTTAGTATGATCTTCTACCGAGACCTCTAATTTAAGTGACATAAACATCTACAATTATTTTCTTAAATGAAATAAATATTTTATATTAGCATCAATTAGTTAATGAATAAATATTAACAATTACATTAGTATCTGAGAATTTTGATGGATTTTTTTTCAACAATGGGTGTTCAATTTTTGTTAAAAAAATATTTTCACTTTTATTGACTCCCCTATGGTGATTGTTATAAGTTTACTCTATATTAAATACGAATTCCACTTTATTTCAAATTTCAAGTATGCTAAATGGTTTTAGGGAGAATTATTTGAGCACAACATCCTATTGAAAATTCAAATATTTCAGATTTGCATTAAATATTGATCAATAGTTATTATACATGAATTAAACTAGATTTCCTGAATTTCAAATTCTTTTTAAGGACCCTTAAACTTTAGTCTTAAATTTTAGACATTTTCTAGAATCCAAATCATGTTACAGATTTTTATCAAAATTGGAATAAGGATTATAGACATAAGGTTTAGTATCATTATAACTGGGTTTTAATTTGTCCTAGAGGACATAGAAGTGTTGCCAAACTGTTCTGCTCAGGAAATTCATTTTACTTGTCCTAGGACGGGTATTCATCTAGTATATATATATATATATATATATATAGAAAGAGAGAGAGAGAGAGAGAGAGAGAGAGAGAGAGAGAGAGAGAGATACTAGTAGAATACCCGTACCAAGCCAGGTATAAGCAATAAATATAGAATTAGCTTTAAATTTTAATGTTGTTTCTTTCTTAGTGAGGGGAGGGGGGTATTGTAAAGCTTCTGTTGCACGCGCGGAAATCGTAAAGTTTACAAACTAATCAAGTTCAATAGTTTAGGATTTTACCAAAGCATACATATACATATCAGATACGTTCACGCGGATTCACTGATCCTTTTTAAAAAGTGTATTACTTAACATTACTCAAAATTTTATGTAGAGCAATTATATTCTCTAGTAATGTTTTTGTATCTAACTTATACAAAAATTTGGGGGGTGGGTGCGCGTTTAAGATGCCGGTGACAAAACATGTGTGTGTTTTGTGTGTGTGTAGTGGAGGGGTCAGATCATGAGACTTTTCTAATAGAGTAGTTTCGGTTTCCTTGGTTCCGTGTGATGTTCCATTCTGTGTTTCTAGTTGTGTTTGTACATTGTTATTCTATTTAAGTTCATCAGTTTATATGTGCTTCGTCGACGCTATCAAGTTACGTGAGTTAATTTCCGCACTCGGGGAATTTTCTTAATATGTCAGCTGTATTCGTCCGTCCCGTGAATTGTATGGTATCAACCCTCTGTTTAATTGCAATTTCTACTTGCTATTTTCCCAGTTGTTTTCGGAATAGTTTCTACTTCTCCTACTATTATTGGTATTACAGGGACTTACTTCATATTCTATATATCTTTAACGTCTTTATTAAATTCCACGGGTTATTTTAATTAATGCATCCTTTGTTTTCACCCTGTTATATGCTGCGATGGCGAAATTTACACGTTGGCGGTTTTATCTCCTCATTGACTATTACCACACTTGCTCTTCTTGTGGGAATAGGTTTGCCCGTTTGTACGTCAATCTTCCATAAGATGTTATGTATTTCATTTTTCCAATACTGGCTCCGGTTAATGCTTGTACTATTTGTATACATTATCCAAAGTGAATTCCTAGTGGATTATTTTCTTTGTGTAACTCACTTGGTGTTCTATGATTATTACAACTCACTTAGTGCTCTATCATCATTGCAACTCGCTTGGTGTTTTCCTCTAGAATTTGAGTATCAATAAGCTTAATAGGAAATCTAATGCTCACCATGCCCTTCCAGTCGAGATCTGATGGTCATATCCTTTCTTGGTTATTCCATCTTTTCACAACTTACAAGGCTTATTTCTGTGATAAAAACCGATGTTTTTTTTTTGGGGGGGGGGAGGGGTCAGTATCAGATTATAGTATTGTATTATTTATCATTATACTGAAGTTGATTAAATCCATACCTGTTTCCTTGAGGCTTTTACTTATATATGGTAAACAAAAGATACATGCTAAAATATTCCTTGGTTTTGGGATCGAGTTATGTTTGAAAACATCCATTCTACGTTTTCTAATTAGCCTTTATTTGAAATTAACTGATCAAGTAACCCGGATGTTACTAAGTTTCTGTCCATCACACTTTTCCTTACTCACTTTATGTTCTGTGACCACCCCCTCCGCACTTATTTTATAGGGCATTTATCACTCTTTGTGAATTTCTACCTCTCTATCTCGTTCTAATAGTTGAATATAATAAAGAATGGAAAGGATAACAATTGTTTCAATATTTTATTATGAACAAAATGGAATAACACAACAAGTAATAAAAATATTACACCGTAGCCGAGAGGAAAAGTGGGGAAAAGTACGAGAGAGAATAAGAAAGAAGAGTTGGTGGATATTGCGAGCAGAATACGAGTACTTTCGGATTGTGTTATTTATTTATTTCATATTTAACTGGCTTTGTAAACTGAATATAACGAAAGCTGAATAAATAACACAACGGGTCACATTTTTCTAGTCCATTTATCTTTCACCCCCCCCTCTCTCTCTCTCTCTCGCTCTCGCTCTCTCTCTCTCTCTCTATATATATATATATATATATTATTACACGTAAAGTTCGAACGTCAGTATTGCAGTCAAAGTAAAATGAGATTTCACGATTCTAAATACTCCGCACGTATACAATACACTTATCGATTCTAATGTATTCTCCCTAAACAGTGGAGGCCGCACATCCACCGCATTTAAGTGCTTCTCTAATATTTAATTGCTTGTCATAAAAATGAAGAACGACAAAGACGTGTGCAAAATAAACCCATAACCGGATTCATACATAAAATATTCTTTCTGATAAAGCCATCCTTTCGTTTGGCACAGTTTTTTTCTCGCTTCAACATGCGTGCTCCAATCTTTTACTAGTTTTTAACTTGGAATCTAATTCGTAAAGTATCATGGACATTAAGATTATAATTGAGATGTTAGGAAAAGCATTTGACAGAAATGCGCCATGTTGGTCCTGAATCATACTTGAAAATGATGGTAAGAAAAACAATTGTATACTGCTTTGTTACTGCTACTACTGATAATTCTAAACACAACAAACACTTATATGCAAAAACAACTGCAGTGGCACTGAAACACCTTTACATGCCAAATGTTTCAGAAGATACAGTCTAATAACACTACTACTACTACTACTACTACTACTACTATTGTTTCAACACCTTTTAACAATGTTTGTGGGTGGTGAATGTGGTTAAGTGGATAACGACACGGACTGAAGACCTGGGTGTTCCAAGTTCGAATCCAGTCGGTTCCACAGTACCACTTTCACTTAGCAACCTTCTCGTAAGTACCCGATGTCGCGGTCCTTCCCGTAAGTACCCGATGTCTTTCCAGAAAGATTTCTACCTAGAAAAAACACCGGGGAAACTAATGCCAACACCAGAATCATCTGATTCACACGAAAAAAAAGAAGAACAATGTTTATTTTACAGGGTGCCCCCGTCTCCAATTGCCACACATAGAATAGTTAATAAAATTCACATTTTTTTCTGCAATCTAACCATATTTGATACAAATAAATTTCAGTTTATGCCTGACTTGTCCACCAAGTTTCAGTCATGAATGTCCAACAGTCGTTATTTCATCGTCGTTCAATGATATTCGGGGGAAAAAGTGATCGTTTCATCATTACGAGGTGTGATCTTGAATGGGCTTCACATTCAGCGGATCTTAACCCCGCAGATTTTTATCTGCGGAGTAATATCAAAAACAATGTCTATCAAAATAATTTCCAAACTATTCTTGAACTGAAGTGGGCCATCGCAGCCCAAATAAGAGCACTGTCAAGAGAGGTGTGTGTCAGAGTTATTGACAACTTTGCACGTCGAATTCAGGTATGCTTGTAATAAAACAAAGACTGTTGAACATTCATGACTGAAACTTGATGGACAGGTCATGTATAGACTGAAATCAGTCTGTGCTAAATATGCGTGCGTTGTAGAAAGGATTGTGAATTTTATACCCGATTATCTGCGTGGAATTTGTAGTGGTCACCCTGTAGAAAAGAACTCGACCGAATTAAACTAAATTTATCATAAAGCACCCTTGACTTGTCGCATGCGTCATAAGCTACACTCTAATAGTACTATTGCCTCTACAACTAATATCACTGATTTTTATGTTTGTTTTATCTAATAAAGAGGGAATGATTGATACACCACTTTGATTGGTTGAACAAGATCAAGTGAAGCCATAGCGGTGTATTTTCAAATAGATAGTGAAGTTAAGTCAGTTGGTGAGACACAAGGTTAGCAGTCAGGTGACTGTGCTGAACCCTTCTACCGCATGGCCACCTGGAAATGGACGTGAAAAGTCTAAATTCGCATGCACTAATAACACAAGCAGCAGTTTTCAGGAAACTAATACGTAGAATATGATGCGTGCATACACTCCAAACGCTATCAAAAAACAAATCCAAGATAGCGCCCTACGAGGTCTAGATAAGGCTATGTCGGTCACGGTAAAGGGTATCCGACCGTTTACCGAAATACAATGTGGCATAAAGATGTGTTAAAAGAAAAAGGTAGGATTATAAATAACAAGATGCATTTGTAACAAATCTAATATCGCTGTTTATTTTTTAAAATCTAGCCAATGTCTACCGTGGCCTCGTGACAAGAGACGAAAAATGACGAGTTCACGACACCACCTTTGACAGCAAGGAACAAATCAACCAACTGAGAAGATCAAAATCATCGAACACAGATAAATTCTAAGGACTAATTTCATCACTGAGCTAAGAGCCAAATTAGCTGAGTTATACACACTTAGCATTGCACTATCTATATACTCTTGACTCGAGACACAAATTCATCCACGATGTACACACTGTTGCATTGTATTCACTTGAACGTGTGGACCGTGTCTAGATCGCTATCTTGAATTTCATTCTTCGTAACTGGAATCTGACAGGATGAATTCATGATATTACGAACAAGGTGTTCCATAAAAAAGGAAAGTTTCTTTTAATCGGTCAAAAATGCAGCAAGAAATCAATGGTAAACGGATGTTGCGATAATTCAAAGCTATTTGCAATGGTTATCGAGGAAGGTGGAGAATGTAAAAAAATTAGGGTGACATCTTGTCATTCAGACTCCAGGGAACACCGCTTGTTATTACCATTGAACAATCACTGATAATGACTTGTATGAAAACTCATAGTGATTAAATGATAATAATAATAATAATAATAATAATAATAATAATAATAATAATAATAATGATAATAATATAGAAGTAAAACGATCTATTATATTTAGTTATGCAAGAAATAATTCTTAAAAGATTAGAGGCAGTATATACGTTTTCGAATGCACTCAAAGTTGAATAAATAGTAGGACTAGTTGTGATCAACAGATCACGACGGCATTTACTATATATATATATATATATATATATATATAATACAAGATGGCTGCTCTTTCTGGGTAGTGATTTCATAACCTTTCTCAATTGCGATGAATTCAATGTGAATTGTTTGTTTTTCGGATTTTTGTTTATTGCATCGTTATGTATTTTTTCTGATTGATAACCTTTCGGTTTTCTAATGAGTCTATAGAAGAAAGATCCCGGATTTACATATAAAAATCGGTTATTCTTGTAATTGTACCGAATTTGTTTTGTTTTTCAAAAAATGGTGTTTGGAATGTAACAAAATATTGTTTATATATATATATATATATATATATATATATATATATATATATATATATATATATATATATATATATACGCATATGCGCATCCACATATTTAGACATGAGATAAAATCGATAATCGGAGAGGAAAAAAGTATCGAATTCCATTTCGAGCCTCAGTGAATCTTCTGTTAATTTATTCATGAAAGAAAAGCCGAGATTATAATATCGACATAATGGGAGAAAAACCAGCCGATACAACAGAACAGATTTGTCTTTTTCGGGCGATTTCCGAAAACAAAATAAAACCATAACAAAACACCAATAAACAGGAGAGATGTTGAGTGGCGATGCAAATACAGAAGAAGAAGAAAAAATCGCTAAAAGCGTTTGCAAAATGTCGGTTATAAATCATATAAATGTACGACAAGTTCTGCATGAAATAAAAAAAATAATACACGGTTTACGATTTATGGAAACGGAACCATTGAAAAGCACTAAACAAGCAGCGTTTCATTTTTTAGTGGAGGTTCAAATGTCCAGACTTAGGAAGATAGATAACAATAGCGAATGTTTCTCCGCATACAGCAGCAATACGCACAACACGCTAGATGATTCAGGATTTATGAGCCAATGAACAGTTTGTAAAGTTATTATTTTTTAGAACCGATTCCAAGCAACATTATAATATATCTACTAAAAACAAGGCTACCTGTCCTTGCCCAGGGTCCTCGATAACAAAATTAGAACAGTTAAAGAGGTCGTATTTACCACCCTCCACAACAAGAAGGTGGGACACAATGGTCTAAAAAGTGGGTATTGAAAAGCAAACGCATAAGACAAAATGCACTCGGGTTCACAAAAATGTCTGATTAGCCCGTCGGCTTTCTTCGATAGAGGTGCCTAAGGCGATTAGCAATAAATTACGTCTCTCCTCAATGTGCGAGAAGGTAAAGCCTGAAAGGCCGATCTCCTAGAACTGCACAGAACTATACTTCATCCCGACAGAAGAAAGGTTACCTGACTTCAAAATGGTCCAAGATCTGGCGGACTGAGTGTCGTGGACGTATACTCGACTGGTATAGACAGCCTAGCATCTCTTTTAACACATACTAAGTAAGGTTATTTTTTGACCCCTACACCCCTTTCCTCGCATTATCATATTAATGCGTAACATTTTGAAACTGCTTAATATCATAGAACAACAGAAAAAAATCAGGAGAGAAAAAGAGTAATCAACAGCGAACAGTTCGACATAGTTTCAGCGGTATTTTTTGAACAATTACTAATAACAATGAAAGAAACTACTTTTTTCATGACCCGCATACACTAATGTTGTCCCCGATAACCACATTTCATTACATATGCAGGTGGTGTAGTAGTTATTTGCGCGGACTCTGGGCTCGGTGTGTCGGGTTCGAGTTGTGTCTGGAGTCATAATTGAAGTTGTGAATTCATATATGGATTTTATAGTAGGGTAGACTTGATATACAAGCCTTGGTTGGTCAACTAGTCTATAAGGATTACTCTAAAGTGCGGCAGGGATTGCGCAATCCTTGCTTCATTGTAGATTTCTCGCGCATTCACACTTACGGGAGTTATCCATTGTCCTCGCCGACTGAAAGGAGGTCAAATATCGGTGTCAAATGGAGTTAATAATTTAAAAAAAGTTTATTCACCCCAAACAAGACAATATTGCCATTGAAGTGTAGCGACTACTGTGGTAGTTGTCAGATTTATAAGGGAGTAACATGGATGAAGAGTTAGGTAACAACATGTTTCTTCACATTACTTTAAAATTTCTCCATGTTGGTACTGTCGGGGTAATAGGGATCAGGAAGGGAATTCCGAGAAAAGAAGCAGAGTAGGAAATGTTCCTGCATCTAAAGACCTCTACAGTGAAGGAGTCGGATTTTCTTGCGAGTTAACTGGGTCGGAATATTTTGGTTTAGGAGTCACAATAAGTAAGTTTGTCTGAACACATTCCGTGGAAGTACTTATAAAACAAGCACAGCGATGCAACACTGCGATGATGCGACAGGAGCTGGACCTAGGCAGACAGTGCGGAACTTATTAGGTTATAAATTTCTTTTTGCACAGTGTCCAGGATGGAATGGCTTGTGGTTGGTAAATCAGCACAGATGTGGCAACAATACTCCATGCACGGAGATTGGTGGCTTTATAGTGATATAGGATACTAGAGGGTGTGAGGAGTTTTCTCGGGCGGTAGATGGAGCATCCTTTCTTTGCAGCTGACTTGACGGCATTTTCTATGTACTTTTTACATGTTGCTTGAGAATGTCAACACCTGTGGAAAATGTTCTCATCTCACGCCGTGTTTCGTGTATTTTTCTACTTACTAATGGTTATAGAGTTACGTAGGTTTTAAAACCGCCGACGAGTAATCGTTGGGTACACGTGACTAGCCACCAGGTGTCGGTTCATTGGCCATCACTACACAACTGCGTTAGACTCGATAGCTTTCAGCCTAGCCTGTATTATCCATCCCTAATGCATAGTGCGCGCGTATCTGATCAAAGCAGAGTCGGGCGTTTCATTTTACTCGCTGTTTCAGAGTCTGGCCACCATAAATAAAAGAGATTTGTTGATATTTGTTGTTCTTTCTTTCTTTTTTATCCCCTCTCACCGTCTTTTTCTCCGTCTCTCTTTCTCTCTCTCTCTCTCTTTCTCTCTCTCTCTCTCTCTTTCTATTTGTTTCTCTATATGTCGCTTCCTTCCTCTCTCTCACGATTTTTTCTCTATTTTTTCCGATCGAACTTTCAAAGAAGTGATTCCCTATCTCCCTAAGAAATCAATAGTCGAGTACTATATATTCTTTCTTGTTTACGCGATGAAAGATAAAAGGATGTTGTATAATGCGACGAGTGAATTCAGCATCTTTAAATGAACGATGGGGAAGAGATTGATCAGATTATATAGTGACCCCCTTAAAAAATGCCACAAATGGAAAATTGTTCATAAAATTTACGACCCTTTCTGCAATTCAACCATATTTGATACAAATAAACTTCAGCCTATGCCCGACTTGTTCAGAAGATGATAACATACACATATTTTTTTCTGTGTAGGCGTGTTTCCAATATACTGCAATATGTCAAGCAAACGTGTTTTAAAATATCAGCTGCACCTGATCCATAACTAGTGCCAGGTGGCCGGTAATGGTTTAGTTGCTGAATGTTTTTAAATAACTTGACATTGAATTGATCGATTTGTTTTGATTAAGAATAAGTTTCAAGACAAATCAGTTAGCTGTTAAATAGAGCTCGACCTCTGACCTACTTCAGTTTGTACAACAAAAACAATCCAATAGAGAGAGAGAGAGAGAGAGAGAGAGAGATAGAGAGAGAGAGAAAGAGTAAGACGCAGAGCGAGAGAGAAAGAGTCGGGAGAGAGAGAAGAGGAAAGAGAGAAGGGGGGGAGAGAGAATTAAGTCATTCAGTGACTAACATTAATACAATGTGCAAATCTAATATATTTCCTTTAATAAAATGCGAGAACAAAAAAGCGTTCAAGCATACAAAATTCAGTTAAGCAAAGAGAGCAACTGTAACAGTATTTTTATAAAAGACTGGGGAAAGGTCAAGGTCTCGTTTGGAGTGTTTATCTGTATGTTACTGTCAAAGGACGTATAGCTTGTAGGAAAGGACTAATTTTGAATTTTGTCTTTTTTTTAATTTGCAAAGTTCAATTTTCCTCATTCAAACAATCTAATCCGCGCTCAACGAGTGACCGAACGGAACACATCGCCCACCTCTCTGTGTCTCTGTCTGTCTCTCTCTGTCTCTCTCTGTCTCTCTCTATCTCTGTCTCTGTCTATCCCCCCCCCTCTCTCTCTCTCTCTATATATATATATATATAGTAATCAACGGAGAGATTGTTTCGTTTTATCACAGCTCTTCAGTGCGGCTAGACCAGCATCAATCCTGAACCACACACACGAACATATAATATATATATATATATATATATATATATATATATATATATATATATATATGCGTCCATGATGAAAACACAGCTTTCCTTATCAGCATGACTGATGTGGAATGTCCTTGTTTTGGTCAATCTATCCGAGAGAGATCCATCTCATGCTTATAAAGGAGGCGCTGTTGTCATCATGGACGCAGATGAATACCAACAAAAAATAAAGCTTATATATATATATATATATATATATATATATATATATATATATATATATATATACATATATGGGAACTGGATTCAATATAAGTTGCCTGTTTTGTGTGTCTTTTTCTGTTTGCTGCCTTACATCATGTTTTCTGTTTGCTGCCATACATACTTTTTTCTGGAGTCGAACTTTGGCTTTGCGAAGAGCAGTATGGATGAAAGATCCTGGATTAACAAATACATTTTTGGTTGTTCATCAATGTGCGAAACCGTTCGTCAAAATATATCGAAGTTTTTAGATTTCAGCGTAATTTGTACAATAAGATACATGTTTTGCTTTGGTGTGCTACTCCCTACATGAAATATTGCATTGGTTTATCTCATATTTTAGCCCCTGTATACACCCCTAAACATTGTTTAAACCTGGTCTGCTATGATTTGGGGGCAACATACATCGACTCCTCTCATCGTTTCTAATTTGCTGTTTAATTGAGGATGTTTGTCTCTGTTCCATTTATGCTGCCTATATAATTTTAATTTCGTGTCAAAACCCTGTGCTCATTATTAGTATTGTATCCTTGTACAAAAACGATACGATGCTGATGATGAATACTGATTGTAATTTAAGCTTTGCTTGCTTTGTTGTTTTTTCATTGTTTTGGCTTTTGCTTATATGAAACAAAATCTACTAAATTTCCTAACTGACAATCTGTCATAAAAACAGAGCCGTAATTTCCATTAGCACTGAGGATAGCAACACCAAGAAATAAATGCACAAATGTATTTCAAATATATCTTGGTGTAAGCCGAAACAATTGTATGCTGAATAAAAAAAACAAGTTCTTGTTAAATGATGTGAATCTGTCCTTCATAACATTTGATATACTATGAAATTAAATGAAAAATATTGTATACAACATTGCTGTAGCCTTACACAATTGAGCTATGATTTATGTTATAGAATTTATATTTCAATACAATTTTTTTTAATATAAATATAAATACGTATATATATAGGATCAAATATAAACCAAAAGTAAAACTTTTAGTAGATGGAACCTATTGTGAAGAGGTTTAGCTCAATATACGAGATAGAGCAATTGTAAAGATAGAAGAAAATGAGTGATAAATATGCGACGAATGTCCAGATTTATTTCAAATTTCAATTGTTCAATGCAAGGTGTATTCAGTAATAAACTAGTGTTTATTATTCTTTCCTTAAGCCAAGGCTTTTCAAAGATCGAGATCTTATCATCAGAGGAGAAATACAGATGGATAAGTTGGCTTTCGAAAAAACCAAAGTTCAAATATTTGAAAAATATGAAAAATGTTATTAAGAAAACGCAGTGAAAAAAGAAAAGTTTCGTAAAAAAGATATGCGGTTTGTCCGGGTGGTAAATTTCCGTTGAGAGGAAGTCCGATGAATTGTAGAACGCGAAAAAATATTTGCAAAAATATTTGCGTAGGAGCAGTGTGGAGAAAAGTGTTCAGAATAATAGGTAAATCCAAACGCACTTAAAATGAATTGAAAGGAGAAAAATTGGCCATTATTGAAATACTTCCTGGACCGAAAAAGGCAAATGACATCTCGTTCAAAAGGATCTAAATCCAAAGGAAACAAAAAAGGTTAACATTTAGGGTTAGATGGAGGGGGGGTTAAAGCGCGAGGGGTCGATAGGGTCGGATTTGTTTAGATAGCCGCTGCAAGGGTTGGGAAGAAAGAGAAAGAAATAAAAAAGAAAAAGGAAAAAAGGGTTGGATAGGGGCAGGAGGTTAAAGTGAAAAGGGGGATTGAGGGTATGGGCAGGCGATATGGTCAAGGTTAAGAGATGGGTTTTTGAGGGTAGGAATTAATCTGAAGCGGGGAGGAGTGGTATAGAAAAGTCGTATAAAAATGAATTTAGGGATTGGCGAGGTAAATTCGAAGAAAATAAAGTTTGCCGATTCTAAAAATAGAATTCCAATGAGTAAACTTCTAACATTTCAAAGGTAACAAGTAGGCGACTATAGGCAAAGTAGTTGCAGTTACTAGCTAGGGTTTCTAGGAATTTAAAAAGGGTTAAACGGATTAGTTAAAAGCAAGGTAAAATAAGTAGAGGTATGTGGGAGAGTGAGTGATTAAAAAATTAAAATTTAAAAGGAACTAGAAAATAGCTAATTAAAAAAAATATTTTAAAACCAAAATTAAGGGTTAGATGAATAATTAGGAGAGAAATTAAATGACAAAAGAGAAGAAGGAGAAAAGAGAAAAGAAATTGAGGGATAGGTTTAGTAGTATTAAAGATCGAGCCTGTCCTACTCAGTTATATTAAAAATTTAGGAGAGGGGAACAGTTAAAGCGATGAGAATAGATTGTTTGAAACAATTTGTTACGATTATAAGTAATAAGGGGCGGAATTGGGTTAGTTCAGTTTAAAACTTAAGTGCAGTGTCTGTTATAATCTATAGTTTAAATGGTGAGTGAGCAGTAACAGGGCAACAGTTAGCAATTACAATTTTAAATTAGATTTATAAGGGAAGCTTGCAAGAGGCTTCCAAGTAGTTTTAAAATATGATTAGAAGGGATGGGGGTAAAATTGGTCAAAAATAAGATAAGGTGAGTAAAAGAGAGAAGACCGATAGGAAATGGCTCGCGAGTAGTTAGAGGGATTAGGGTTATTCAAGGCAAGCCAGAGTGTGTAGTCATGCAACTAGCTTGAATCAATCGATTAGCTTAAAATTTTTTAAAAATTTCTGGGGGGGGGGGGAGACTATTAAGGGGATAGGGTAGAAATGCTAGTAACAACAGAATTAATATAAGTGTTATGGGCCAGGGTTGGATTGAAATTAAGTAAACTTATATTTTAATGCTAGTGTGTTAGAGATCTAATAAGAATTACAGGGGGATGTATATGGACCCAATTGGAGGGGAAATCGAAGATCACAGTTAAAAAGAGGACAAAAAGAATTTGCGGGGGAAAAAATGTTGTCATTAGGAGGAGGCCAATATAAGGACGATATAGTGGATGCGCGGGAGATAATAAGGAAGTGAGATTTAGAGGCCGTGGAGGAGTTTGTGGGTAGGTTTACGGACAGAAGGAAAAATAATAAATAATAAATATAAGAAGTTAGGAGTAGAGCTGAAGTAAAAAGAATAGTAGGAGCTATATTGCAGAGGAGGTGTAAATGTCTAGATATTAGATATGTTAATGATCGGTGGGTAGTAGGAGGAATAATGTTAGTTCAATTAACGATAAGTGTTACGGGTAGATATAGTTATTAGGTGCAGTGGGGAGGAGAACATTTTTTGGGGAAGGTTAATTGGTGAGATTAGGGGCTTTAAGAATAGAAGTTACAAGATTACCCAGGGATATAGTTAAGAGATTTGTCAGATGCTAAAAAAAGGGGAGGGGGAGTTATTGGCTGGGAGAAGGAGTGTCAGAGGGAGTAATGAAATTAATGTATTTAAATTTTCGCTTGTGCCTGCAATTTGAAATAATTTCAAAATTTTTCTCCTCCCCACTGCACCTAAAAAAAGATGTTATGAGAATTATAGCGAGGGAAAGGGGTAAAAAAAAATGAACTTTTTTTTTTACCCCTTTCCCGCGCTATAATTCTCATAGCATCTTTTAAAAAATATTTTTTATACATTACCTCGATATTTGGCTCTGTTGAGCGAGGTACGAAACCGGTCAGCTGCCCTTTCATCTTTTTAATTTCTTAATTCATTATGAGTAATAAATATTGTCTCTTCAATGCCATATATATATATATATATATATATATATATATATATATATATATATATATATATATATATATATATATATATATATATATATATATATATATAATGGACTCTCTCGTCGCTTTGGACGTATGAATGTCCATAAGCAAAATCATAGAGAGAAAGAGAGAGAAAAAGAGGGGGGGAATATAGTTATCAACAAATAAATGTATATATAATGAGAGAGATCATACTAAAGAGATAGAACTATATATATATATATAGAGAGAGAGAGAGAGAGACAGAGAGAGAGCGAGAGAAAGAAAGAGAGAGAGAGGGAAAGAAAGAGAGAAAGAGAAGGAAAGTAATAGAGCGTTAGAGAGAGAGAGAGAAAGAAAGAGAGAGAGAGAAAGAAAGAGAGTAAGTGAGCGTTGGAGAGAGGGAGAAAAGCAGAGGAGGGCGGAATCATATAGACCTGTACTATTAATCCTTTTTTAACTGTCGCACGCAAAATAAAACGCAATAAATTCTAATCCATTAGGCACACAGCGGGTATAGACAGCGACAATCTCCGAATTCAGCCTATTAAATAGAAACGCCAATTAATTCCAGTATATGTGTACCGTTATTACCGTGATAATAAGTAGGTTACGCAAATTAAAGTTAGCGAATGGAATGTGCTGGTTGGATTCGATCCCATCTGGAAATTACGGCTCAGTTTTTGTGACAGATTGTCAGTTAGGGAATTTAGTAGATTAATTACAAACATTTTTGTTGTGTTGTTTGGAAAAGAATATGTAATACTAAATATGGCGAGCTGATCGAAAAAACGGAGGAGGCTTACTTAATTTCGACAAGCGAGGATGGCCTGTGCTTTGCTCCCTCAGTAACGCCTCCCTGTTATAGAGCCCGCTGAACATAGAAAAATGAGTCTGAGAGTATGCAATAAAAGTTCAACAACATAACATTATTTCTGTTCCAAGTATTTATTGTCTTCTAACTTGCTAGATGAAACAGCGTTTTTAATGCGACACGAGCGACTACCGAAGGCAGAAACCAAGTAATTGCAGATATTTCGTCTTTTCTTAATGCGCGCAGTCTTAACAAGTTTCAAGAGAATCCTCTCAACAAACATAATGTCTACGTTACACACTATTCAAAAGAAGATACATGCTCATTTAAAGTATATTACAAACATTCATATTTGGAACCCCTTAAGAAAATAAAAACCACGGCACATACAAATTTAATTTTTTTTCTTTTTCACTTTTTAATAATAGATAAAATTTAATCAATAGATAAATAATTCAACATTTGACAAAATATGAATATTAGATTTAAATTCAAAAGTTAAAATCTTTTCAAGTACCAAATTTAAAAAGCCTATATAAGTAACATCAGGAAGTTTTATTGGATTTTCTGCTGGCTTGGCAGATTTGAATCGTCATTACACTGCGATGTGTTGAAGGTACGTTATGTTACACACTTCTGAAGAAATGTAAAATCCTTTTTGTTCCGAGTCTTCCGTTGTGTTCAACCCTACTGGAGAAAATGATGCTGGAAATGATAGATACTCGACTACCGAAATTAGAAACAAAGTAAGTGCTGATGTTTAGGCGTTTTAATGCGTTGCACCTTAAAGGCTTACAAGCGAATCTCCCCAAGAAAGATACTATTTACATGACAAATAGTCATAAAAAGAAACGTCACGTATAACCATTTGAAATACGTTACAGAGTTCTCTTAACAAGATAAAAACAGAAAGTATACATAGTGTCTACAGAAAATTAATTCACATGTAGATATAATGGGCAGGTGAGGATATTCAGGATTGAAATATGTAAACATACAGCAACATTATCTAATTTAGATATGAGAACAAAAAGTAAAACATATATCAATTAGAAAATCTTTAAATTAGCAACTCCTTGTAATAATAACAGGAAGAACTGTAATTTAGGTTTAAATAAAAAAAACTTTAAAATCAATACATATAACGTTATGTTTAAATACTGCTTAGTTCTGCAGTTTGCTTTTCGATTAATGTGAGGTGTTAGAGTTAAGTCAGATTAACTTTTTGTGATCGGTAGTGCTATAAAACTACTGTAAAGTCTTGGGCACATTTTAATACTTTCATTATAATATATATTACATTAATTCAATAATTAAATCTAAGATTACCCATTAACAGTAATCTTACTTGAATATACTTGAATATACGATAATCAAAAAAATAAAATAATAATAATAAATAAATAAAAGTAAATAATTGCAAACAAACAGTATTTAATAACGATATAATACCCAGTTCAGTAATTTGATATTACACACTTATTTTTGTAACACCATATCTATATATAGGATAGAATACTAAAATTATTGATATTTATTTAAGGAAGAATTCCCATCTTCATCTGCGGGACTAATCTTGTCGTCACATCCATCTTGCCGAATTCCCGATAATAAAACTTTTCTTTTTTGTCTATTTTTTACAAGGGGGGGGGCGTCTCTCGAAATACCAAATAATTTCCAATCACCCGGACATGTTTATTATGTAAGATTGGAAAGAAAAATAACTATATAATTGTAAGATCTCACCTTCGTTGTTTATTTTTGTTCTTTTGAGCTTCTCATCAACTCGGCTCTCTGCATTGCCTTCAGCCTTCTTAATACCTTATTATATATATATATATATATATATATATATATATATATATATATATATATATATATATATATATATAGTAGTTTGCTTGAATTATTGCTGGTAAATAAGTATATAGATATTTAATAAGGCTGTATGCAATGCAGAATAAGCCGGGACGGTAAAAGAGGAAATAAACAAAACAAATACTTGAAGGCAATATAGGCGATATATTCCTATAACAGCCATCTTGGAAGTTTCTTTACTGTAAGCGAACAAAACACATTTCTTTTTAGTAGGGGAAAGTTTCTCCCGAAATATCAAACATCACACATAAAGATTTGAATTACCATTACACTATGACGAGTTGAATGTACGTTAAGTTAAACACTTATGCGAATCGTTTGAGAAAGAAATAAGGGGCCACATTACATATGATCATAACTATTGACTAAAATACTTACTAATTCATTAGTTACTAAAAAATTTACTAATTTACTAGTTACTAAAGAAACAACTATTAAACACCAATATTTAACCTACACCTGTATATTCCAGAATAAAAAGAAACACTCATTTTTAACACTTCGTTACTGTAAACTCCCATTTATTTATTTTTATCTCGCTCCAAAAGTTGTCTCTTTTAGTGTAGCTCCTAGTTAAGACTTTATCAAAGCATCATCTAATATATAAAGTAAAGTCAGTCTCTTTCTTGATTCTCTTCTTACAAAATCAATATTTAATTGTGGTGTATCAGTTCTTTTGATGAATACTTGCAGCATGTTGTCCCTATTTACTTGCCTCCCCACGATGGCAAAGTTAGACACAAAGTCGGAATTTTATGTAGGGAACATCCAACTCCCCAAAATGGGGCACTCTGGCTTGGAACAAAAATTAAAATGACCTAAGTCTAAAAATAGTTCTGCTCCAATGACTAAGGATAGAAAAGATGAAGTGCAGTATTAAAACATATACTACAATTTGCTTCTTAATCAATTCCAAGAACACTAAATACAATACCATTTAATTTATTCCAGCAAATCACTTGACCGTAACGGAATTATTTTCATATTTTACAAACATTTAGTTTTGGAACCCCCTTAAGAAGATAAGAGCTACAGCTCAAATAAAGATTTGAATCGACAGTAAACTACGAATAGTCTAAGATACTTAATGTGCCAAACTTCGGGCCAAGTTACATATGATCATACTCATTTACTAAAGAAATAGCTATTAAACACTTAGCTCTGCATCTGTATATTCCATATGCGGAGGTTTGAATAATCGACCGTGTCTGCGTTATAAGTAATGGCGATCTTGAGCCAATATGACTGGACTGTAAGTCTTTGTATTGACTATTAATCATCTTGTGCTCTATTTGGAGAAGCTGAGATCTAGCGTCACGTGTGATTTCACGCGATTATTCATTTCGGCCCTGGAAAGAGGAGGCTTTGTCATCGGCGTCATGTTATCTAGCGTGAATCAGGTGTGGTCTGCAAAGAAAACCGTAGATAGTTTTCGGGATAGAAGAGGTTAGTGATATTTCTTTCTGTCTATAAAGATAATATTTAAGAACTTTACACTTGAATGTATTTGGAAGCCATTTTGTTTTCATTGAATCTGGCTGTGATACGTTGGTCTCCTATGAGGCAAGATACATTTGATAATTTGTAATTGTTATTCCAGGCGCAAAAGCACACAAGAATCAAAGAAACACCAATATCCAACACTTCGTTACTGTAAAATCCTTTGACTTTAATATTACTACGCCTCAAAACTGTCCACATTTTAGTTCATTATTACTCATCATTTTGATTAAGATAAACGGTTGTTCCGCAATATATATTTCTACACTTACTATCCTTTATTAAATAGCTAAAATGACAAATTATCTCGTGTTGCTTATTATGACACCCGGTCTCTTGGCTGGTGTGAGTTTGTTTCTTTGTACTTCTATGTCCCATAGGATTTTGTGCTTTTCGTTTTTCAGAAACGTCTCTGGTTTGTGTCTGTACCAGTTATCAGCGTGTTCAAATGCAGCCGTTTGTAAATTTTCCTGTGGACTGCTTTTCCCACGCAGTCGTGTGTGTGTGTTCTGTACTCTTTTGAGGCTAGTTTGCCACATTCACGTATTATGTGATTTACCGCTTCGTCTCTTTGTCCATACAGTCTAAATTTACCGGTTTCCTAAATTTCGTCTATTTTAGCTTTCATGTAGTTTGCTCTGGTCGCGTTGGCCTTCTGTTAGCAGCAATTCTGTTTGTTTTTTTCTGTCCAAGCGTCCTTTTTGTAGCCATGTCAGTTGTTTTCGTGCGTCTCTTTCCTGGTGTGTTATATACATCGTCCATGTAGCTGTTTCCTCTCGAGCTTTCTGCTCTAGGCTTTTTGTTTTCAGTTTCAAGGCTACATGTATTTTGGCGGTGTTTTTCTGTATTGATCAACTGTTCCGTGTTCTGGGTTATATATTTTCCCAGTTCTTTCTGTTGTGTTATGCAGATAGACATTATAATACCAGCCCTCTTTCCCCTTTCACATTTTAAAGTAGAGTAAGTAAGTATAATATTTCGGGGGTTGTGCATTGCAATTTTTAAAAGAGCCTTCGCATTAGTATTAAAGACCTTTGTTCGCCAGTCGGTTCGAATGTCAAGCTTACGTTTCAAATAGCATTTTCGTTAGTCCGTAACATATATTTTGTAATTATCATTTTCGCTGGCTTGTAACGCATTTTTGTTGTTCTCTTACGTATAAGTTCGAAATAAGATTTTTGTTGGTCTGACACGGATAAGTTCGAAATACCATTTTCATTGATCTGTCATGTATAAGTTCAAAATAACATTCCGTTGGTCTGTCAAGTTTGATTTCGAAATAACATTTTCGTTTAGGTCTGTGACGTATAAGTTCGAAATAAAATTTTCGTTTAGGTCTGTCATATATATGTTCGAAATAATATTTTTGTTCGTCTGTCACGTATAAGTTTTAAATAACATTTTCATTAATCTGTAACATATAAGTTCTCAATTAACATTTTCGTTGGTCTATCAACTATAAGTTCGAAATAACATTTTCGTTGGTCAGTCACGTATAAGTTTCGACAAAAATATTCGCTGGTCTGTCATCTCTAAGTTTGACAGCGTATTTCCTTTAAATGTACATATTGAATGCATGCACATTTAGTATACGGTCCCGTAAATTTTACTGAAGACACACTACTTATCAAGGCGAAAAGCGACTCGAAGACTTTTGCGGAATATTCATAACAAGTATTTATTTACATTAGCTTTTAAGATGTTCGTAGTTTTTGCATTTAGGGAAGCAGTCCCGTGATAATGTGTTCTATAGGAAGGGAAGCGGAAACTGTCAATGGAAATTCCGTTTGATGTTAGGCACACAGGGAAAAAGAAAGTTCTTTGCAGTGTTAGTATCAAGCTGAGTTATTGTTGAGGCAGTTTTACAAGGAGGAACCTGAGATCGAATCTCGATGGAGATTTAATCTCAGTCGAGAACCTTACATCAAAATAATAATAGAGTAGAGAAAGACTAGCAATGTCTCTTCTGCGAAAAAGAGGCTGTATAGAACAGAAGAGATCTTTAATATGATAATATACTGTAGTGGCAGCAAATTTGTGTGCAAGTGTCTGTCCTCATTTATTC
The DNA here is from genome assembly GCA_963556195.1 of Sepiola atlantica. Lineage (NCBI taxonomy): Eukaryota > Metazoa > Mollusca > Cephalopoda > Sepiida > Sepiolidae > Sepiola > Sepiola atlantica. The sequence continues at coordinate 155,835,276 of OY744517.1, forward strand.
GTCCTCCCATGAGGAATGAGTTAGACAGAAAGCCGGGTTTTAATGAGAAAACTCCAGATCTCCAAAAAGGGGCTTTGGATTAGGACAAAAATAAAAAAAAACGCCTCGTTTAAACAATACGTGTTTTTTTTTCGCCTGATTCTTAGTTATTCATTGCCCGTTGTCATACCAGCCGAGGTTACCCTGCACACCATTCTGGCAACCTAGAATCTACCCTGAACTCAGACTATTTTTACCAAAATAAGGTATGGTTCAGCTTGGTACTAAGAGGTGCATTCTCCAAGGCATTACCTTCTTCTTCGAGAGGGGGTGATTGATTTATTGCTGTTCACCTGAGGTACTTCTACCGGGGAATTCCGACAATTTTTGAACTCTTACAAAGTGCCACCCCCTTAGGGATCTGTCCCCCATTTTTAACTAACTTAATTTCAAACCTAGCTCTAGTGGCAAACGGGTAAATAGCGGTTTCTAATGTTCAAGCATACCCAAAGGACCGACTTCAATCGTATCGATTTGTGTCAATTCCCATGCATCGTAAATAACAATGTATCGATCCGTTAAGTCAACGTCGTGTTAATTGATTCTCTCGAAAAATAATCCACGATTATTTCACGCTTGAAATTTCAATATAATTTGAATATTTATTGCTATCACAAGCGTTTGTAAAACATTATTTCCATTAATTATTAAAAAAAAACTGGAGTCGTTAATAATTAACGTTAATGTATTTCTTGTGTTACTTTGTGTTTTTATAATCAAGTATTATTTTATTATCCACATTTTTTCGTTCGACTTACAAATTAGAGCATATCATTGAATAATAGTTTGTAACGCTTGATAATACCATTTGATAATACTTTTAGTATCTTTCACCAGATAGATATATAGACTAGAAACAATGTTACACTTTGGGTCAACCGTTCAGCTCGGATTAAATTGTTTGAATCTGTAAAATGTCAGTTTAAAGTCAGTTAAATATAAAAATTAAGTTCTTTCTGCTCTTTATCTTCCTCCCCTCTCTCTCTCTATCTTTTGATCGCTCGCTCTCGTTGTCTCTATTTTCCTCTCTAACTAAGGGTTAAATAATATTACTACATCTGATAATATTCGCTTTTGTTTGTAATAGACTATTCAAATCTGTTTAGTCTTTCTTTTCTTTATTGCCATCGACTGTGAATATAAACAGAGAAATATATATATATATATATATATATATATATAGTTTGGCAGCAAATTGTTATTAAGACAGGCTTCATTAAAACCCACGGAGTTCTGCTTTTTTGAGATTTTCTTGGTTAGTCGTTCGACTCTTCAAGCGATTTTACGATCATGTGGTAGTAGCTGGTGCACTAACCAAGAAAATCTCAAAAAAGCAGAACTCCGTGGATTTTAATGAAGCCTGTCTTAATATATATATATATATATATATATATATATATATATATATATATATATATATATATATATATATATAAGTAATCGTGCAATTTTAAATGAAAAATTCATTTATTTTATTTTTTTGCGAGCTTTCGTTGTAGAACAACTTTGTCAGGCGAGACTGTCTTATAGTTTTTTTTCTTCTTTTCTTCCTCCTCATTTTGATGGTATTAACCCCGAGGGGTCGAATCACGACACGAGCAGAAAGAGACGTCAAGTTCTTAAGACGTTAGGATAAGTGTAGTCCTGGCGATGTTATGCGCATATTGGCGCTTTTTAAGTAAGGAAATTAACATCTTTGAAGCACGCATATAGAATGTGAAATATTTTGAAAATCAACAATCGAGCAATTTTAAATGAAAAATTCATTTATTTAATTTTTTTGCAAGCTTTCGTTGTAGAACAACTTTGTCAGGCGAGACTGTCTTATAATTTTTTTCTCTTCTTGGGATCCTCCTCATTTTGATATATATATATATACATATATATATAATATGAAGAAACAGAACAACGTATTGTTTTTCTTTTTTTAATAAATTATTTATTTTTTCTGAAGACTTGAGATCTTTCAGCGATATACGCCCTTGTCAAAAGTATAGGCATTTAATCCCTTTTTCAATCCTTCTTGATCAGGACATATTGTCGTAGCCGAAAAATAATTCGTCCTGATGTTATGACGGTTGGTATCTGATGTTCGTGTATCACATGGTTTACGTGTTGTTGAATAATAAAGAAGTCCACACTTTGAAACCTTGATGGAATAGCAATAAGATAACGATAAAATTTCATTCTTTGAAAAGCCATGGCTTACAGAAGGAAAAATACATTTCTTTTTATTTGTAACATTTTGTTTTGAGTAACTGATGACGTAATAGATATTTTATTTTTACAATATTTATTCTCATTTTTTACTCTTTTACTTGTCCCTCTCTTTCTCTCTCTCTCTCTCTCTATATATATATATATATATATATATAGAGAGAGAGAGAGAGAGAGAAAGAGAGAGAGAGAAAGCGAGAATTATAAGATAAGAGTGTGAAAGTAAAAAGCATATAGAGTGAGAGAGTGAATGTGATAGATACAAAGTTAATATGAGATGTGTCGCTTTATGCGTTAATTGCAGATTACGATTAATTAGAACAATTAAAATCACAGTTGTTTTTTTAAACATAAATCAACCCTAGAACTGATGCATGTTTTTGCATGTATTTTATGCGATTGAAATATATAGGAGATAAGCCTTGGGATAACAAACGTTGATTAACTCAGCCTTAATAGATATACGGATAAATGGATAGATAGATAAGAAGGGTGAATAATGGAAGGGCAAGATGAAAAGGGAATGTATAGCCTGAAAGTCTGGCAGAAATATGCGCCTGGAGCGCGCATGTTTTCGCTAATATTAGATTCTTTGCCATATTCAGAAAATAAAACTGTGCGAATCTAAAGTAATAGCTTTTGAGATCTGTGACGTATTTTGCTGACAGACATGCCGACACAAAAGCTTCATTATATTGTCCTTCTTCGGTATCCCCTTTAATAATCATTTTACTATGTGCAAATTGATGTAGTTTGAGACTATTATTTGTAAATGTTCTGGATCTTGCTAAAACGTGAGTCCAGGTTAACTAAACCCAACTTTAACTACATAACAACACGGAAGGTGAGTTATTGAGTGAGAGAGCGAGTGCGAGAGAGTTATTAATCCTCCATTCTCTCTCCCCTATCTGGTACACAAGCTTGTAGCACGTGGACATGCCCCATCTTTATGTAATCGTCACTTCATCAGTACACAACTCACTCTACCCCACCTCTCTCTCTATCCGTCTAATGTTTTAAGCTCGTTATAAGATGATGATAATAATAATAATAATAAAGAATAGTTCGCTGAAAAAACGAGTCACAAAAATGACTGTGAACTGGCAAAGAATATTGAAACAGTAAATCTTTTTGTATTAATAACATTGAAATATAAAACGTTCATATTATTTCTGATTGTTCTATCGTGTTTTACTGTTTGATGTTTGAACTTGCCTCATTATTTTATTGGCCAATCAGAACGGAGCAAGTATTTCGCCCTAGTTGTATGACGCCAGAACTGTTTAATATTTAAGTGTGATTGGGATATACAAAAAATAAAGAAAGAAGGAAGAACTGAAAATATTTATTGAATTGACGATGATAGCTATTAACTAAACGTACCTGTGCCCCGTTTGGTCACAACCACTACCAGTATTTATTCTATACACTTTGATTTCATTTCAAAATACATTAACTCTGATATATCTTTTATCTTGCCTAACTGGAATAATAAGTCACTTTACTTTTATGATAATTATTATTATAATTATTATTATTAGTAGTAGTGGTAGTAGTGGTAGTAGTAATAGTAGTATTGTATAGAAGTATTATTATTATCATTTATTATTTTGACTGGAAATATCATCTGCCTCTGGTCGCATGGTTTGCTAGTATATATAACGAACAAGCATGCACTTTACATCATCCTCTCAAGGAAGAGGTAATGCCTGTGACCATGGTATCCAGACAAACGAACATATACTCCATTATCTCCTCACCCCAAAGGAGGGGTTAATGCATAGGAGCATATGAGGATAGTATCATGGCAAGTAAACAGATAATACACCCTAAAAGCAGGATGTAATGCATAAGAGGATTGCATCATAACAAAACAGATACTAAACCCCTGAATTAAGTATTGAAAAATATTACATCAGTTTGGAATAGTTTAGTAAACTAAATTGAGTATAAAAATACTTCTATTTCAAGGTCACGTTCATAGCGTGAGTCTATCGGAAGTAGATTTAGTTACAAATATAAAGGCATACAATCTCCAATATGTTGTATAATTGAAAGACTGAAATGTTAGTTTAAGAAAAGGGACAAGGCCTGCCAAGTTCAAGAATATTTAATGCTTCATATGAAGATTGCTTCCAGATGAGCCACAACCTGAACTGCTCTTTTCTTGATTGCAATTCAAGCTTTTAACAATATCGATGACTGAATTGATTCATTAGCAACTAATTTCTCTTTTAATCTGATTCGTTAGTTTTGTTTCGTTTGTTATTTCTATTCGTTAAATGTTACTAATCAATTTTAATTAGGATTGAATTAATTGTAAACGTGAATTAACGTTTTTTTATTGTTTTGCTTAATTTTAGTTTGTTTTACGGCATATCAACGTCAGTAGGTCATTTAATGCTGACTCAAAGTAAAAGAAATCTTCATCTTTTGTAAGCATCTTATTTGGGAGGAAGATCTGATTTTGTTATGATTCTTTGTAGTGGAAACGTTTGAGAAAGTTTGAGTAAAAGAAAGAAATTTCAGGCGAAAATGAAATGGTTATCATATGGAACTATAAGAATAACCGTTCCATGGCGGGTAAAATTAATTCCCCGAACAGAAGATATTCGCACAACTGTTACGTTCCCTTACCAAGATTAAAATCAAGATATAATTTTGACTAAATATTATGTCTCAGAATCGTTATTCCAAATTTTGATCAAAATCCATTACATGATTTTTATCCTAGTAAATGTCTAAAATTTAAGGCGTAAGCTTAAGAAAAAACTGACATTTTGGGAATCTTAATTGGCGTCTAATGACTATGGATAAAATTACATGCAAATGTGTAATATTTGAATTTTTATTTTTTTCTATATAAGTTTATAAGGGGGGCCCTTATAAACTTTTAAAATACTCCAAATCAATTTAAATGGAAGGAATATTTATCAATTGATGTCTAATACTTATTGTTAACATTTAACAGAACTCGGAGGGATTTTCATGAACGGCTTCCACCCTCTTTTTACCCTCTTTGCATAAAACTAAATTATACTAAATATCACCCACATTACGATCCCTTACGCATAGCAGCTGTGTTCCAAAATTCATAATTATCGATTAATTAGTTTAAGAGTGAATCCTATAGACACACACATATAAACATGTAAACATACTTAACTTAATATGAATAGAGATCATTTGATTAGCAGGAAAACGAACTAGTCAAAACTATTCACACAAAAACATGTTTCAAGTGATTTTGGGTTCCGATAATTTGAATTGTATGGTCAAATCTTCCTTTTGGCTAAATAATGTTATTCATTTGAAGTGAATATTTATACAGAGAAACGAGCTTGAAAATAAAGTGAAATCAATGCGGAGGAAGGGTTGGAAGCGGGGTTAAGTGCTGGTCTCAGCTAAGTGTTGAGAAGCGGAGAATGGGGAAAGAGTAAGTCATATATGAAAGAGTAAGATATGAAAGTAGTAGGAAAACGAAGAAAAGGGTAAAACAAGTTTAGGCTACTTTATTTGGCGATTATGGAAGACGAAGTTCGTAATTTGAAACTAATATTTCCAATAATAAACATTTTATTCATATTTCTGGACAAACGCAAAACTAAACTTTTCGCAATTATTCGTATAAATAAATAAACATTAACATCTTGATAATGTTGGTACTAATTTATTTATCTTTGAAATAAGTCTTTAATGAAATTAATAGAAAGAATATATCAATTCGCCTGAGAAAAATACAGCGTCATCAACGGTAGAGAGGAAGGAAGGTGATAGATAGAGAGAGAGAGAGAGAGAGAGAGAGAGAAAGAAAGAAAGAAAGCGAGTAAGACAACCAGTCAACCATTCATCTGCTCCCTTCCCTTTTCTCTTATCGCTTTTGCCTGTCAGTAAGAGGTCTCGGGGTGATGAATTTTAGTAAGTTATACATTTTTTATTAAATATTTTAGTTAATTACTGTTACTATCGACTAAATTATTGCATATATACAGAAAACATGGAACAATAAAATTACAAATGTATAACACCAAACATTAATCTATCATGAAATGTAAAAAAATTGTTATGCTAATTAGGCTTTCTAATGGCTGTCTTTTGATCATTTGTTTCTAATATATATAGATTATTTCAAAATATGATGTCGTATCATTGATACGCGCCATAAACTGGTATCGTCTTGGCCTTCGGGGCTTGATTTACGCCGGTCTATGGGTCTGTCCTGTGCAGTTCTAGGAGGTCCACCCTCCCAGGCTTTGCCTCCCCTCTTTGGGGAGGAGTAAGTTTGTTGCTTACTGCCTGAGGCGCCCCTACCGGGGAATGCCGACGGGGCTGCCCAGGCAATTTTTAATGGCCAGAGTGCTCACCTTCTCGGGCGCTGGCTTTTCAAACCCCACTTTCCCGACCCAAGCTTGGGTCACATCTTACTTGTGGGAGTAAGATAAACCTGGCCTTGTGCCTAACCTCCTGGGGAGGTAAATAAAATGTTGTATCATTGATTGATACACGCCATAAACTGGTATCGTCTTGGCCTTCGGGGCTTGATTTACGCCGGTCTATGGGTATGTCCTGTGCAGTTCTAGGAGGTCCACCCTCCCAGGCTTTGCCTCCCCTCTTTGGGGAGGAGTAAGTTTATTGCTTACTGCCTGAGGCGCCCCTACCGGGGAATGCCGACGGGGCTGCCCAGGCAATTTTTAATGGTCAGAGTGCTCACCTTCTCGGGCGCTGGCTTTTAAAGTCCCACTTTCCCGACCCGACTTTTGGTCACATCTTACCTTGTGGGAGTAAGATAACACTGGCCTTGTGCCTAACCTCCTGGGGAGGTAAATAAGATGTTGTATGATTGATTTAAATAACAGTAACTCGTTTTGATGGTAATATAGAAGTAATGATACAAAAACTTTCGCATTTATTCATTCAGATATACAAATATATACATATATAAATATTTTTTAATGTCCACAAATGTTTTATTTTAATCAAGACTTATCAGTGTGGGCATATATAATTATACATATCAAATTTAATGTTAATTCATTTTATTTCTATACAAACTTAATATTCCTAATATTTTTGTTTTTTGAAAATTGCGTAAACCGCATTAAATAAAAATTAAAATAAATAAAATAAATCAAAATATTAAGCCACGTCTTGCTCTTACTGTACAACTATCTTCCTCTAAAAAACTCTTTCCCCTGTTTTCTTTAGTATATGCTACTCTACCCCTCACACTTTGTTTGAATTGTTACATCCGGCCATGCCCCCCCCCCTTCTTTAACATAGAGTCTGAAGACCTGAACAATTCTAAATCAGAATCCGAAGGCAATGCTAAAAATAGGTCATTTTATTAACCGCTAAACGGAAGACATACAAGCCGTTTATTCAAATATTATTTTAAATTTGATCATGTCATCTTTCAGTTTTGAATCTAAAGTATTCTTTTTTCCTTCTTTTTCTTTCCTTTTCAATATAAACAACTAATAAAAGACATATTTTCGCCTGAGGAGATTTTAGTTTTAATGACTACAGATCGAAACATCGTCATGTCAGTGTCGTGTTTGTACATGTCTGTATACATAAAAATATTAATATATATATATATATATATATATATATATATATATGGTAAAATGAAAAGGAAAACCAAAAAACTGGATGTTTTTTTATGTGTACATCAACGTTTCGTCTTTATTTATAAGACTTCATCAGGATGATGATATAGGGAAAAGATATCATGCAAGCACGGATACATGTAGGGTAGACATGTTGGGAAGCCACTCATTTTTCATTCTCTAACAAGTACGGACGTCCAGCTAGACGCTGCTATTATTTTTCATTTTATTTTATTTTTCTTCCCAACATGTCTACCCTACATGTATCCGTGCTTGCATGATATCTTTTCCCTATATCATCATCCTGATGAAGTCTTATAAATAAAGACGAAACGTTGATGTACACATAAAAAAACATCCAGTTTTTTGGTTTTCCTTTTTCATTTTACCATCACGTCGGATTACCTTCATCCTTCTCTTCCCATATATATATATATATATATATATATATATATATATATATAAAGAGAGAGTAAGCGATAGAGAGAAAGAGAGTGAGAATTTCTACATGATTGTATATAGTAACACGATACAGTAAGAATGGAGGAGTGTAGGTGCAGTGTTAAGTGTTCATATCAGTATCATCAATATCAGTGGTATTATCAAGTGTCCAAAGTGTCTTACTAAATATATAGCCTAAGTATTTATTCCTTCTATTACGTTTCTACTATACACTTTTTAGGGAGGCGATTAAATAACACTCATGAACTAATGTGCTCGTTGCTATTTCCGGACATGCGCAATAACCGTATGAAGGGCGTGTCAATCATGTCTGCTGACGAACTGAAGAAAAAAGAAAACCAGACATTGCTGATGTTTATATTTGTTGTTAATTAATTCGTCTCACGCTCCAACCATAAACCGTGATCTCCTCAGGAAATTATAAAATCCTAGACACCTCGTAGCACATTGGGTCCTAACCACTACCACTATTTGTTCCACTTTGATTTTATTCGAAAATTTATAAACTGTGATATATCTGGGGACGGACAATGAAAGTGAAATTCTTTTGTTTTTAACCAAAAACCTAACACCTTTTATTGAAAGAAAATCCACCAAAAATTAGAGAATTATCTGATCTTTATCCGAAGTAGAACTTGAATTTACTACTTACACGCGCTGCCAAGCGCCTTAATACTTAGATCTTTACATTCACCAGTCTCCAGTAAAACTACAGGAGTGATCGGACCACTTCGGCTCTCTCCGTCGTGGATCGACAACGAGGAAAAGAAAAAGAACAATGTCTGATTTTCATGAAAAAATGTCTGGATTGACCTAAAGATCTGATTTATCTGTATGTAATAAAAAAAATCTTGGCATTGAATTTCACTTTTAAAAATTATATTTTTCACTTTACGATGTCTTCCGAAATAAAATTTGGATTCACTAGAATTTTTAGTATTTATCGAAATGAATAAATGTGAAAGTTGTCTCAATTTATTCAAACTATTTTTATATCAAACCACTGTAGGCTTATTTAATTCAATGATACAACAACATATTTTCAAATAAACTATATATATATTGATCGGTAAACTTCCAAAACGCATTCAAGTCTATACTTCATTTGCATGTTTATTTTATTAATTCATTATTTATTATTTAAAAAAAAATTAAATTTATTTTATTTGTTGCTCAAATTTAGTGAAATGTGAGAAACAACTAAAACGTTTTCTATATAATAATATTTCATTGTTCGATTGATTAATGGGGAGGCAAATGATGATTTATTAAGTAAATGTATTTTTGTGAACCCAATATGCAAGTATCAAGATGTTTCATCGGATGTTCTGCTGGCTTGGCAGGCCGAGAACAGGCTCATGGCGTTTCCACAAATTGTGGTGATGGAGAGGCGCTCGTAAAGTCAAGTCAATCCACGGTGGTCTTCGGTGTGGCGCGTCATTAAAAGACCAACGTTGTTGAGGAAGTCGCGCGTTGCGAGGCCTATCGCTCCACGTTGATCGGTTGGAACACAAATCTGTCGAGAAAATAAGCATTTTTTAATTGCTTGCAGTTCTCTGTTGACGCTGTTGCATGCCCAGGGTTTGTTGCCAATTCTGTCAATGACGAGGGCGCAAAAGTGTCGCCACAAGTTGCATCCCATATAAGTGACTTACCGTTTGAAAAAGGATACACCGTCAGGCCATTCTTTCTAATAAATCTATATTCTGTACGATTCATTTGATGCTCCTATTTTCTTATATATAGGCAACATTGAAATATATCAAATAACACCATGACGATCATCTTTTTGTTGTTTTTCTCCAAAATGTGAAAAAGAAATTGTGTAATGAGGCTACAGCTTGATTACTTGCTGCCCGGAAGGGGATAGTTGTTTGCTAGTTAATTAATAAATGAATGTTTATTGGGAATATTTATTTTATTAGAAAAATCAAAACTTATAAATTATTTTACTTCCATTTCATTTCAAAGACAAAATACATTTTATTATATCCAAAGTCGAAACTTTGTGTACACATTTCCAAAGAGATAGCACCCTGGAGGTAGGAATGAAAAATGTTTTATTTAAAGTTTAAACATTTTACATCTTTTTACATTTAAAATTGTGATTTTTAAGTATTATTTTATATCGAAAGGTTCCTTTAAATGTTTTTCTTTCATTCGCACCTCTCTATATAAGTGGTCACTTAGTTTCGCCAATGAGTATAATAAAATGTATTTCGTATTTGAAAGGAAGGGAATAAAGTAATTTAAGTTATCTAATAAATCTATAATTTTTTTGTTGGTTGGAGGGGAGGGGGGGATCGTCTCCAGATATATCTATTACGAAATTCATTTTGCATAAGTAAAAAAAAATAGTCTCTTTACTTCTATATGAGTCTTTCTAATTCGCATACGCGTTTACGGTATGTACAAAGAGAGAGAGAGAGAGAGAGAGAGAGAGAGAGAGAGAGAGAGAGAGAGAGAGAGAGAGAAAGTCACTCTTTCTCAAAATGCCAACGAAGACATTAAAAACTATGAAATAGTTATTGAATCACGACACAACGAGAGAGGAAGAGAGTTATAGACAGAACCTTAACAAAAGATTAGTCACTTTGTGCGTTTATTGCAAATTGGGACTAATTAGACGAAGTAAAATTGATTTCTTTTTACAAACATAACTCAATATCAAAATTAAGGAATATTTTAGCATGTATTTTGTGTGATTAAAATATATACGGAAAAAGCATTCAAGAAATAAATGTCGATGAAGCTATATAATAATAATAATAATAATAATAATAATAATAATAATAATAATAATAATAATAATAATAATAATAATAGAATAAGTGCAGAGGCTTATTGCCACCCAAATCCTAGAGAAGACCAATTGTCCTTACCAGCGAGAAATCAATGGTAAGAGGGTGTTGCGATACCGCATCGTTATCGAAAAGAAGTGAAGTATACTGGAAATCTGGGGAGGCTTGTTGTTACTCAGACTCCAGGAGATACCACTGGTTGTTGTCGGTGTGCAATCACTGACGATGATCTGTGTGAGAACTCCTAGTGAGTACAAATAATAATAATAGATATATCTAAACGTTCCAATGTGAGAACATGTTATTACATACTTAAGGGCATTTTTAATTTGTAGAAACTAGTAGCGCATTTATTTCATCATCCAAAGTAACCATTGTTTCTTTCTTTTCAATATCTTACGTCGATAAATTTTGCTAAAAAAACGTGTATAAGTGCGCGCCAATCACACTTCCCGACCATCCTGCTCATCTGCTCTCATTCTTCGCTTCGCTATCTTCCATCTTCTGTGTATCAGCGCTATGAGTAACAGTACGACGCTCAGTGCTGGCGTTGTCTCGTTTGTAGAACGTATCGAGTCCAAGATATCGTTTAGCTCAGATGAAAGTCTTGCTCGCGGCTCCGACGAATCCCGTTCCGTAAGTACTATTGATGAATTCATCATCAGCCTCTTGCGTAAAAATATTAGTCTTTGTAGTCTAAATCGTGTATCTTCGTTTAACGCCGAAGCGTATCTTAGAAATTGATATCCCGGTACCTTAAACTCCGTAAATACCTTCTGATACTTTATTTGACGTGCACGAGCACTGTAAATGGTAGTACTAACACAGCATGACGTCACTTGCTTTATATGCATCATTCCTTCCCTTATAGAAGTAGAATGACTGTACGTCTCGCCGCTTTAAATGTGTTAAAATTATCATTGTTTATAAGCTATTCAGAATTGGCCGATCGGTTAGCGACGTTACATTTGGGTTGAAAAATACTTGTAATCCAGGGTTTCGAATCGTGTGGACAGTAGTGAATAGTCATATATCTATGCTGAAGAGTCCCGATTGAAAAAGGACGAAATGTATACGTACATAGATAATAAACAATAACAAATATGTGGTTATGTTTTTGGTAAAACCACCACCGTGCAATTGATATAACAGGAACAATAAATTCATTAACCACGACAGACTTTAGAAAATTTGAACAATATAAAAAATGTCATCTCAGACTATACAGCATTAACTTCACGAGGGAATGAATCCATATATCCTCCCTCCAACTATGGATTAAATCAAGGGGCGGGAAACCTCCGACCCGTGGGCCACCTCCGGCCCGCGAAGGCTTAGCGTCCGGCCCGCCACCCTGCTATGCTTTATTATTGCAATCCGGCCCACGGATCTCCCAGTAAAACTCATAACATTTTGTGACATAGACGTAACAGTAGGTTTCAATTAAGATTTACAGTGGTATAAAAATGTATAAATATCAGCGAGCGATGATGCATGTATATTTCATTTTTCTTTAACTATTAATTTCAAATCCTTGGCCTGAGATAAAAAATAGAAAAAGAGAAAGAGAGAGGAAAAGAAGAAACGAGAGACGAGGAAAGGGCATAAAACAGAGAACTTATATGAGGTGTGTCAAAACAAATGCTGGATCAACTTGCTACTTTCCCCGTAATTATTTTTTATGATTCCAAAATGGCTCTTCGTCGGCGCCTTTTATAACATCACATACAGATGTCTCTTGAGAAAACATATCAGATTTGTAGAGTGTTCAATGCAATCTTTGTACAATTTATTCATGTAAACAAAATATAGTAATTCTAATATTTCCTTTTTCACTCCGGCCAGCGATCTCTTTCCAAAAGTCTCATCTGGCCCTCACTCTGAAAAGGTTGCCCGCCCCTGGATTAAATAGTAAAATAGGGTACTTCTAGAGTTTACGGATCGTGCTGAAATAATAACGTTATTATTTAGAAACTCATTCTTAACATGGGGAAGAGTGGCTTTGTTACATATTCTGTACTTTCACCTAAAAATGTAATAAACTAAAGATACCGTAAAAATTAAATTTAACTTGAAAAACCTATCAAAAAAATAGCACGGTCCGTAAACTGCAGAAGTACCTAAAATAGATACAAGTCTGAGTGATAGAAGACGCCGAAATAACATCAGTTTTTCGCTGCTTAATCCAGATTTTCTTCAGTTGAGCTGGGCATCTGCTTGCCACGAGAGTCAAGTAATGTCGGTTCAGGAAAGGTGTAGTTAGAGATTGCGCAACTCTTTCTTCACTATAGGCTACATGTGCATGCACCCTAACATAAGGTAGTCACTGTCTCTAGAGACTGAACGGATGCCAAAGAAAAATGAGCTATATATATATTACTCGAAAGCACACCAGGAATAAATGAGGACACCTATGTACATCAGCTCTTAGCTCTGAAACACATATTATAATTTTAATCTTATTTTTTAGAAATAATTTTTTCATAAGTCATAAATAAAGTAAAATAACAAAGTAATGCATCTTATTTGCCATCTATGTTCGGCGCGATCGCAGACCCCATGATATTATTTAATAGAAAACGCACATAAATAGAACTTTTCGATTCTTTCGAAAATATTACTCGAGAAAAGTTGTATTTGATGTTGGTATGAGGCTTGTTTTCCATTGCATCACAGGACCGACAGACAGATATACATTAATAATATAGTATAGATACCGAAATATTTTGAGACAATTTGCTAAGTGTTCATTACATGTTAATTTGAAGTATTTATTCCTTCTTCGAATTACTTAATTCATTTTGAAATATCCTCTTCATCTCATACATGCTCTAAGCGAGTTACAATAACAATAGAATGGAACAGAGTACTGGAATTTTGAGGAAATCTTTTGTTACTCAGATCCCATGGAAAATCACCGGTCGTAACCAAGAATACCAGATGACGTTAGAATCCTAAGTGAGTTATAATAATAATACTATATCAACACTGTCAAGGTTTCTAAAAATTTGGTAGTGTCAATGTAAACCATTGATATATATATATATATATATATATATATATATATATATATATATATATATATATATATATATAGAGAGAGAGAGAGAGAGAGAGATAGATAGAGATAGATAGAGATAGATAGATAGAGAGAAAGAGAGAGAGAGAGAGAGATTTGGTATAATATTTTTTATTTATACAGACATTATTTTGCTACACGTTTGCAGACATATTTTGGTCAAAGCTAAAAATAGCCAAACAGCGTCGGGGCCTAAACCTCTCACTACGGCCGCAGGAGACAGAATAAAAACAATATTTCTATTCTGCAAATGAACACGTGATCAACTCATTAAATAACAAGTTAAAATGCATGAGATGTTCGTTATCTTTTATTACGTTTTAAATTTATATTGTTTATTTTTATTAATTTATTTTTTATTCCATTTGAAAGAAAATTCGGTTAGACACTGTAACCTCAATTATCGAGTCATGTTTAACACATTAAACATACGCGCACGGTAGCTTTCACAGTTCTCACATTTCAACATAGCGTCAACAATCAACTAGATAATACAGCGAAACTGTCTGCTTGTAGATGACTATATAAGCTTCTTCTTTTGTTGGGCACTATGGTAAGTGATATTGACAATAACCATTAACAATAATACAAAGCTCTTTGTAAACAAATGGATCACTCTCCAGTAGTTGTCAGTGTTTATATAAAGCATTGAGATGTAACTTGTCAATAGCGCTCGCCCCGTAGTCGACTATTAACTAGATGGTCGTAGGTTTGATACCGGGGCGGGTGATAGTCTATCCGGACTGAAGAGTTGTGTCTGTGGTTGACTATATAATTAGAGAGAAGGAAGGAGAGAAAAAGGCAAAGAGTGCGAAAGAGAGAAAAGTGAGAGTAAATGTTGAGTGAATGTCTTTATAACTCTGACTGATTTCATGTAAATCAATGTACACAATCTCGCTAGTATAATTCAACCAGCCAACCATGTTTTTGGTTCGCTACAGCGCATGCGCCACAACCGACTTCTATCGAGTTGGCCCGGAAAAATCAGAATATGAAAAGTTTTATTATTTAGTTGAGTAACCACGAACATAACATCTTCAACTATTGATGTTATGTAAACTCAATCCTCAATCAAGGCACCACGAATACAAACGTGAAGCTGGTCACGGCACACCAATAAAATGTACCACGATCCTTCGCTGAAACTATATGTAGCTCTCAGTCGTGTACACTCGTTTCAGGTGCGAATACCTCTTGTGGTGGTTGGTGTAGCATCGCCGACTTCGGTCGTGTCGTCGAGACGCCAGCGTTGACAAAGTGTCTGCTTTACCAAAGAACACGGTGATGTCGTAGCGTTTTCGTTGACCAGGCTGGACCTTCTCGACGCTGTTCTGTTTAATCAGAAGTCTGGGACAATAATCTCTAACTGCATTTAGAATTTACGACTATGATTGTTTCCCTTGGTATACCCTGCGTAGACCCCGCAATATATAATAGTATCCCGATCTTTCGCATGTTTCAGCTAGCTGGGTTCCGTTATTTTGTCATAGTTCGACGTGTAACACCCCCCCCTTATGTGTAAGCAGAATAATGTATCACGACATACAACTTATATATTTCTATCGAGCTATATACCAATTTTCATATCTATATGTAATTGACGAAATGCCGCATACATAGTAAGAACACAACTTTTTTCTAGTAAAACTGTACGAGGGCTGTATTCATTTAATATAAAGAGTCTTATAATAATATCGTAGGGGTCTGCGTTCGAGCAGAAAACCCATAAACGGAAAAGACAATGTTTTACTTTATTGTATTTATAATTTGAAAATTCAAAAGTATAGAAACAAAATATCAGAATAAAATGGTAATATGAGGTCCTCCAGAGCTGAGAGTTTGAATACACAGGGGGTCTTATTAATTCAATGTCAGCGATGGGCTCGCCTTCTTGTCTATCATAATCCAAATGTTAGGCTACCTATATATATATATATATATATATATATATATATATATATATATATATATATATATATATATATGTGTGATTTTATGAAGGCTTACCAAAGCATTCCTTTCAGGACACCAATGATCACCATTAAAGATATTTTTTCTTACAAATACTATTTATTCAAATTAAATGTTTTTTTCCTACACGTGTTTCACTACCAAGCAGTTACTTGCTTGGCAGATCATCAGGGAAATTAAATGTCTGGAATACTGGTTTCAACTGCCGACAAAACACAATGTAGCGTTGTAATAGTTGAGGTCACTTAAGAAGAGAAGAGGAAAAAAATAAAAATAAAAATAAAAATAAAAATAAAAATAAAAGTCAAACTTAAAAAGCAAGGAAGAACAACGATAAAAAAAAAAAAAAAGAAAGTCCTAGAAAAGTCTTAGAAAAGTAGCTCGTACATTATTTCTTCCACCAAGCCAACAAGCAAATAATCGGTCCCAAATACATTCAATAAAACCATAAAACCGGAACAATGTGCGATAATACACTTTCACGTCGGCCGGTACAATGATGAATAAATCCCCCCCCACACAAGAAAACAAAAGAACTAAATCATTCAAGTTACCGCTCACAAGTTACCATTCCAATCCAATGATAGTATGGGAATTCTAAATCCAACTTCTCACAAAGAAAAGTCAACACAAATGTTCGTCCGAGTTCAAAGAGTCTTATTTCAATTGTTGCGGTATCTTGAATGATTTAGTTCTTTTGTTTTCTTGTGTGTGGGGGGGGGATTTATTCATCATTGTACCGGCCGACGTGAAAGTGTATTATCGCACATTGTTCCGGTTTTATGGTTTTATTGAATGTATTTGGGACCGATTATTTGCTTGTTGGCTTGGTGGAAGAAATAATGTACGAGCTACTTTTCTAAGACTTTTCTAGGACTTTCTTTTTTTTTTTTTTATCGTTGTTCTTCCTTGCTTTTTAAGTTTGACTTTTATTTTTATTTTTATTTTTATTTTTTTTTTTATTTTTTTCCTCTTCTCTTCTTAAGTGACCTCAACTATTACAACGCCACATTGTGTTTTGTCGGCAGTTGAAACCAGTATTCCAGACATTTAATTTCCCTGATGATCTGCCAAGCAAGTAACTGCTTGGTAGTGAAACACGTGTAGGAAAAAAACATTTAATTTGAATAAATAGTATTTGTAAGAAAAAATATCTTTAATGGTGATCATTGGTGTCCTGAAAGGAATGCTTTGGTAAGCCTTCATAAAATCACATATAAATGCTCTGTACTCTGTAATCGAGTATCATCGAGCTTGTTTTTTATTGGAACAACCCCGGTCTTCACTGAATGATCTATTTTATAAGTGAAAAATCTGAATCTATATATATATATATATGTATATATATATATATATATATATATATATATATGTATATATATATATATATATATATATATATATATATATATATATATATATATATATATATATATATATATATATATAGGTAATATTTGTATGTAGAGGATAAAAAACTCTGAGAATTTCCACTGTGTTTATATAATAGTGCTCAATGATAAATAAAGCTATTTTTGATAAACGTTTTATTTATACAAACATATCATAGTTACAACTCGAAGGAAATGTTTCAGTCGTAGCTTTATGTATTAAGCTACTAAACCTTGAACTGACATTGTGTGAGTTTCAATATGAGAAAGTTTTAACAGTAAGTTAAAAAACATTTTTTTAAAGTCTAGTCGGATAGAAATTTTACTTCTTTTTCAATATGAAAATTTAGAAAACGGATATATTTTTCAGCCTGAGGAGGTTTTTGCTTATTAAAGCTACGATTGCAACAGTTTTCTAGACGTGTAGCCATGACATGTTTGTATGAATTAAACATATATATATATATATATATATGTATATATATATACATATATAAATATATATATATATATTTAACATAGATCAGCCCAAACAAGGCAGGCCGCGACTATAGGCGTAATGAAAATTAGGTCGAAGGTTTAGGGGGTCATCCTGAGTTGGGAGCTGTGCAGCAAGATGTCTGTTTACGTTAGTTTTACATTTCTGCATGTCAGTACAGTGATGGGTGTTATTTGCCATGTCAATCTGTGGTTCAAGAGGTTTCTTGTAGTTGTTGAAGGAAAGGGGCTTTGTCTTTGCGGCATTAAAAGTTACCAACCATTTATGACCCTAATCCACTACAGCCTAAAGGTCATTTTCGAAGGATTCAGCCATTGCCTCGAGTATGTGCGCGTCCGTTTTACCCACATGGCGCGAGTAGAGAGTTGTGTCGTCAACAAATATAATTATCTCAGACACTCTGTCATCAGGGAGGTCGTTTATGAAAATCAGGAACAGTAAAGGTCAAAGAATGTATCCCTGGGGTACAACAGCATTTATATCATGTTGCTTAGATGAAAGGCCATCGAGGACAACCTGAATCTTTCTTTTGGTTAGGAAGGATCTAATTATATTAAATATTTGTCCAGTAATACCATATGAGTGAATTTTTAGAATAAGCCCTTTATGCCAGACCTTGTCAAAGGCTTTGGATATATCAAGCGCTACCGCCCTTGCTTCACCTGCCTTGTCCAGTATATGA
Organism: Sepiola atlantica; assembly: GCA_963556195.1. Taxonomy (NCBI): domain Eukaryota; kingdom Metazoa; phylum Mollusca; class Cephalopoda; order Sepiida; family Sepiolidae; genus Sepiola; species Sepiola atlantica. The sequence continues at coordinate 155,854,026 of OY744517.1, forward strand.
TATATGCGTTTAGAGATGACCGTTAGGATATCCGCAGTAGATCGTGCTTGTCTAAATCCATTATGACGGCCAGAAAAATGTTTAGCATTACCTAGATGCCGGAATATAGCTAGATTGATTAAGGATTCAAAGATTTTAGCAAAGATCGGGAATAGACTGATTGGGCTGTAGTTCTGAGGATCAGTTCTATCTCCAGAATTCTTGAAGACTGGTACTACAGAGGCAATTTTCCAGCTATCGGGGAAAAAAGATTCAGTAAGGCATTTGTTGTATAGTTTTAAGAGGACAGGGGCCAGCTCAGCAGAGCATTTCTTTATTACTATTATTGGTATAAGATCAGGCCCACAAGTTTTGGAGGTGTCCCGTTTTTTTATGATGTCCCTGACCTGAGATGGTGTGATGACCAGGTTTGGCTTCGGTCTGAAATTGGAATTTAGCGAAGGGGTTGCTTACTGAGTCCAAAGTGAGTTTAAGGCGAAACGCTGGGAAAGTAGTCCAACCTTATCAGTTGCCGTGCAAACGACATCATTGTGGTTTGATAGCGGGAGAATTGTTCATTGCCAATTGTTCATCACACTATTGTAGATCTTCCAGAAATCGCGAGTACCTAGTTTCTGTGACTGAATGCGTTATTTGGTTATCTCTGCATATCTTCTATTTTCTTTACCTATCACTTTACAATTAATTCTTGACTCTATAAATTTCTGTCTCTTCGCAGTTGACTTATGTCGGCTGAATTGACGGAATGCTTGCTGCCTTTTAGCAAAAGCAGCTTCACATACTGAGGTGAACAATTGAGGGGAGTGGGATTTCCTAAAGAATTTTCGCATGGGCACATATGCTTCAATGACTGCTGTAATCCATTCGGTTAACTCATTTGTACACTGATTAGCAGGGAGTGAGAAGGTTTCACTCTATGGGGCGTCGCTGATGTGATCTCTGATTGGATCAAAATGAGCCTGCTCATAGTATCTCGTTTTGAGCAACGACTCATCAGCTTTTGGACGAGTTTTCCGGGTGATATCGATCATTACCACAATGTGATCAGGGTTCCCGAGCGGCCTATAGCCATTCGTCACACAAGCTTCGGGCAGTGAGGTCAAGAATAGGTAGAGAATTGAGGCTTGCTGGTTCATACGATCAGGGAGGCGGGTCGGGAAAGTAACAGTCTGAGAGAGAGAGAGAGAGAGAGAGAGAGAGAGAGAGAGAGAGAGAGAGAGAGAGAGTGAGCTAAAGAGAAATTATACGTAAGGTTACTAGCTGCATCCGTAAAGCCGGGGAATCCCAGCCAGTTACGGTGGTGTGCATTAAAATCATCAAATACATGTATTTGGGCATTCATTTTGAGTCCATTAAGAGTGCTCTATCTATGCTTTCAGAGACAGAGTTTAGAAGGGTACAATCTTGGGTCGAAGGAAAACGGTATAAAGAAATATAAGTAACTAACGCTGTTATGTAAGGTCAATCTAAAGCACATGTAGGCTTGGTCATCTGATTTTAACCTATGTTCTCTAGTAAAGGGGAGGGTGTTCCGTACATAAACCTTAGTCCATGCATATGTTTGTCAGAGTCCTTACGGTAGAGTGGAAGGTAATCAGTCATGTCAAAGTGGTGAGAAGAGATTGAGGATTGAAGGTTCGTTTCACTTAGTGCTAGGATATCTTGGGAGTTTGTCAGGAGAAAGGTTTCTACGTCGTTGATGTTGTTTATAAGTCTTCGGGTATTTGTGAATGCGAGCCTCAAAGGCGAAGGCGACGATGTTTTTTGTTGAGGGTTTGGTTTAAGTTCGATTTGCTTACTTTGTTATGTCATGTTTGTTTTGAGATAGAGTGGGGTATACAAAGTGGATGCTTGTTTGGTACCAATAAGCTCACACAACCAGTCCATTGGTTGTGGCTTGGTCCATGGGGGTAGTGACGTCGCGAAAGCCTACCGGGGATAACTGTAAGGTCTCTATCCATGGCACGCAGATTTACCCACGATATTATACAACTGTTGATGGAACAGACGTTCTTAGCGCTACCTTAGAGTTAGGGCTCCTGTACTGACAGTCGGAAACAGCAGCCAGACAAGCTGTATAACCTGTACCCTTAACCTATCGGAACAAGAGCGACCCAAATTAGTCACGTAAGACAGTGACGAAAAAACTTTCCCCAAGTTGCCCAGATAGAGAGAAAGAGAGACGGCGTTCATTTTACAAGTCAGAAAACAAGACCAGGCACTGTGTGTCTTTGAGGCGCCCAAACACTAGTACCTCTGCGATTTGCTAATAGACAGAGAAGGAATGCGAAAGCCGGGTGATAGGTAGATTCCATCTACTACGTAAGCAATTTTAGGTTTGCAAACGGGATATTTTTTTCGAGACCCCAGCTATACCAAGGTGGTCGATCAGGACTAAGGAGGCGTTCACTCCCCAACAGTTTGCTGCCAAGACGTAAGTGGTTAGTAGCAAGGTTTTATTATCAGAGTTATCCTTCTCCTAGATGGATGACCTGACAAAGTCTACGAATCGATCACACGTAGAGGAGATAGCTTGCGCCCGTGTACTAGTCGGGTATTTCCGAGCCCCCGCAGGTAAAAAACAAACAAACAAAAAATGTCCATATATATATGTATATATGTTAATAGAATAAGTATAGACGTTGCCTTCTATGGAGAACAGTAGAAGAATGAAGATAGGTTTGCCTCTCATGAGTTAGATTTGTTGTGTAGACATGTTTCACTGGTCAGTAATGTGGGTGGCGAGCAAATTTATGTGTGCATAAGTCAGAAGAGAGAACACCTAGAAATGATGTCATAGTATAGAAGACAATTTAGAAAGTACGTCGAGGAAAGGCTAGCAGAAAAAACACATATTTTAAATACGTAAAGAAAGAAACATCTGAATGACAAATAAAAGTAAAAATTACAATTTTAAAATAAGAGACAGATACAAGTATCAATATAAAAAAATTAAACGAAAAATTTAGCTGATAATAATCTTGGTCTGTTGTGTTAATGTATATATATATATATATATATATATATATATATATATATATATATATATATATATACATATATATATATATATGTGTGTGTGTGTGTGTGTGTATACTAGAGAAATATGACTCGTTCGGTCAACCGTTGTGCTTGGGTTAGATTGTTTTCATCAGTAAAAAGGCGATCGCCAATACACAACCCTACCCCAAAGCAGAGATCCCTTGGTTTACGTGCACCATAACAGCAAGATGTGACACAGAGTCAGTTTAAGGTGGGGTAAAACCAGTTTTTTTCGAATGGGCTCTCTAGAAGAATACAAAGATATACGTGTATGAGTCCTTTAGTATTCCTCTTCCAGAGGGAATAGCTAATGCCAAGGAGGACTACCTACTATATCCAAATCGATCCATATTTTATTTCGACAAAAAGAGTCTGCAAATAAATGAGGTAGTCCCTAGTTAGCCAGAATAATGCCAAAACTTTCCCCGGCTATTAAGAAGACAAGAAGTTAGTAAAGCGAGGTAAATTAAAAAAAATTAAAAGACAACATCCAAAATGAGTCTCTTTTTGTTCGCTATAATCCCCGTCTCTCTTTTTCTTGATCCCTCCGGCTATAGGTTAATATTATTAATATTTGCGGAGATATTCGCTATTGTTTGTAATGAACTATCTTAATTTTCTATATAAAAGTTTGTTTAATTACCTTTATTGCTAAAAAACCCGCTGTGGCTTTAAAGGGCCGAAACGAAATAACATGAACACAAGGTAATAAACAAGAAATCATATTAACATAAAGTACAAAAGTAATGGGTTGACTGAGGTGGTTTAATCACTTTGCACTTCTACTAATTGTTCAAGCCGACTTCATTCATAGAATCAGAAAGGGTCTATACAATGGCGGAATAGGGTATATCACTGTAGCATGAATAGAGAGAGAGAGAGAGAGAGAGAGGGAGAGAGGGGGGAGAACGTATGACTCAAACGATGATGAAATAAACTGTATAAAATACGAGCGGAGTATTGAACATCATAAAATGAGAGAGAGAGAGTGAGAATAATAGAAAGAAACTTAATACGAGATGCGTGACTTGGTGAGTAAATTATATTGAGAAAAAAAAGGGGCTGAATGAGTATTAGTATTACTATCTGCGAGGCTGAAACCCGGAAACTCGTAAAAGAGAAAACTGAAACTCGGGTGGGATTCGAACCTTGTATTCTTTTCTGATTCTCATTTTTCTTATTGTGATTTTTATATGTTACAGCCTCGGAGATAAGTATTAGCTGTTTATAAAATACGGAATTTGTCATTTTTTATTTAATTTTTACTATTAGCTCATCATTTATCACGGCCAAGAGCCAATCAAGGAAGAGGGTTGATAAAACAGAATGATTATCAGCCGAAAGATGAGGGACATTATGGGAGTACTAAAATTGATCAATGGTATAAAATGCGTTGAATTACTTATGAAGAAGAATAGAACAAGAATTTGTTTATATTTGATTTAAAGACGACCAAGTTGTAATCAGCAGGAAAGCATTCCCGTGGTAATGTGTTCCACAGGCGGGAAGCCTTTTTAAAGAAACTTTCTCCGTGGACATTTCTCTAGTCACATAGAGGGAGAACTATTTTTCCATTATGGTAAAAAGACGAGTTCTTACTGTGAATGTCTTACAATTTTGTACCAAAGATAAGAGCTCATTCGAGCATCTTCCATGGAAATAAACATAGAATAGAAAGAGACGAGCATTTGCTCAAAGTTGTAATCAGTACGGAAGCAAACCCGCGGCATCATGTTCCACAGGCGGGAATCCTTTGCAAAGAAGCCCTGTCCATTGACATTACGCCTGAATACATGAGTATCCATCAAAAAGCAACGATTATTCTAAAATATACATTATTCAATGTATTGTAGTCATTTACGTTCACATTGTAGGTTTAATAGGATGGGATATCGTAATCGAAAGCATATAACATCCCCAAATGTTTGGTAGACTATATTCCCGGTTAATAGTTGTAACACTCTGCTGGTTAGTAATTGCAGAAGTTATTTGAATTAACTCCATCCACACTTAACTCTTGCAATCACAGATATATTAGTTAAGTACACACACAAAAATTAATATAGTAAGTAGTTTGTATTATTTCCCATAAAACAGGCAAATAATTCTTTTATGATTTTCGAATACCGAAACTTATTTTAAATGATCTGTATTTCAACACTGTGGAAATATAAGTTTGGGCTAGATTCATGCACATGGGCAGTAACGTTTTTGTTTATGTTGTTTCTGTTAAAAGCGACTCTTTCTCTATTTTTTCAACAACATTTTAATACAGTTTCGAATCCTATTTTTATATGATAATCGCTCCAGACAAAGCATGAAGCCACTTGATGTAAGGAGCTAACAAGAACGAAACATGCTTATCGCAAAGATAGAAGATGCTTATTGACGTTAGTCTTGAAAACACCATGGTTATATGTAGAAGGAAAACAGTCAGCAAGAGAATTCTACAATCCTGCAGATTTGGGGGAAAAAGCTACTTGAATAGGAAGCTGTATTATAATGATTCTAAAACAGCGAATTCATTGACCTATAGAAGAATACGTGGGGACATGATTGAGTGCTATAAATTGATCTCTGGCATATATGACTTTAGTACAGATAAACTATTGACAAGATACAGGAGAGAGAAACAGGGGTAACAGTGATATGCTCTAAAACGAACGGGCACGTTCGAACCTGAAAAATATTCATTCAGCCATCGCTGTGTTGATTTGTGGAATAGATTGCAATCAAGTGAAATTAAAGCCGAAACTGTAACGATATTTAAGAAGCGGTTGGATAAGTTCTGGGTTAACGAAGAAATCAAATTCTACTATAAGGCTGCTGTAGTCGTGACGCATAAAAAGATAAAGATAAGAATTCATCTACGTTTCTATGTTTCTATGGAAATTTGAAAAGATTTAAAAGCCTCATATCATAAAAAAACCGTGTTAATATGCCTTAATATATATATATATATATATATATATATATATATATATATATATATATATATATATATATGATGTTAGTGTCATATTGACAGAACACGTTGAAGAAAACTTCTTTTTATTCTAAATGTTGCACATAGCAACAAAAATGTAATATATATAAAGCTGAAAGCGTTTAAAGATAAAGTTACCTTTTTATTCTTCTTCTTATTTTTTTCATATTTTTAATAAACGGATTTAGCCTGATAAGCCACACACATAGAATGAAAACGTAACGGACAAAACCATTGTAAAAACATAAGTTAATAGTGGTAGGGGCGATCTGTTTATTAAATAAATTATAAGAATAAAAGAATCCTTCGACGTTATTAGCTTGATGTATATATCACATTGCTTTTGGTTGCAGTGAGTAACATTTAGCATTCAATTTTTGTTGTTGTCAATCTGACACAAAATTTAATTAAATGGATTTTGTAGCGATAAACATACACCCACACATACACCCTCCCAACCATATATATATATATATATATATATGTATTTTTATTACGTACATAACAGTAATTCTTGGACACATATTTATGGCTATCAGCTGTCATCAGCATGGCTAACATGGATAAAGATCGTACCGTTGATATCGTTGTCTATAGTTTGGTGTTTTACCACAGAACCATGACGCCTTGCCCGGAAATACATACAGTTTTTTCACAAACAAAAATTAATATATATATATATATATATATATATATATATATATATATATATATATATATATATATATATATATATATATATATATACAGGGTGGGCAAAAATAAGGGTCCTATTTTAAAAAATTCATAACTTTTTTATTAATTGATTTTTTTGTTGATTTTTTTTAGAATAAGTAAAGGACCCCTTCCGAAGCAAGCATGAGCCGTATTAGCCCTAAGGAACCCTCATTTAGAAAACATTATTTTTGCTTAAAAAACTCAAAACAGTGTAAAAAACAATACTTTAGTTTTTGTAAGTTTTAAGAAGTGTTTTTCGGCTAAAATTTGTTTTGTTTATTTCAAAAAATCTCGGAAGGGTCAGTCTACACACACATAAAGTTTGGTGAGTTTAACTTTTATTTTGTGGAAGTTATTCAAATTCAAGTTATTCAAATTTAAAGATAGGACCCTTATTTTGGCCCACCCTGTATATATAGCCATAGGTCTTATTCAACGTATTCTTGGGTTTTATAACAAACAAGGCAAAATATGTTTCAAATGTATGTAGTTAAATAGTGCAGGCAAGTTATGTCTTCATATTTTTGTTTGATGCTTTAAAGTTGCCAAATGATTTTATGTTGAAAACTGGTTGATGAATTTGCCATCGTGGTTGTGGACCAGAACTCTAAGTGATCAAGCAGAAAATATGCAAAGATAATTTGTTTGTACTATTGAACCTAATATGTTTCGGAAACGAAACGTTCCTTATATATATATATATATATATATATATATATATATATATATATATAAATATATATATATATATGTGTGTGTGTGTGTGTGTGTGTATGTGTGTGTGAAAAATGCAAACTGAAAAACAAATTAAATACAGTAATAAATCATTAAGAAACGAGATATTTTACCAGTTTCGTTCGGATCAACGAACGTCTTCAGAAAAGTGAAGATTTAAAATTTATTTATTTATGTTTATTTTTTATTTTTTTTACTTCATTTCATACACATTTTATTTTCTTTTGATTTTTCTGCTCCCTTTTCTTTCGCCTCCCTTTTCCAATTTTTACGTCTCTGCCGTACGCGTCTCATGATTATTTTGTTTTTTCACATAGTAAAACATGTGCCAATAACATTCCGTTCTTGCGTTCTTCTTTTTCCTATGTGTTTACCGTTATCGAATAAATTTAAAATCTTCACTTGTTCTAAAGACGTTCGTTGATCCGACCGAAACCGGTAAAATCTCTATTTTCTTGATGATTTATTCTTATATCTAATTGGATTTTTTTACGTTGATCTTTTTCACACATCCTCTCTTTCACATCATTTAATTTTATGATATATATATATATATATATATATATATATATATATGAATAATTATTTTTACTTATTTGTTGACGTCTAGGAATAAAAAATGTCTTTTAGGAAACAGAATTTTCGGCATTTTCCTGCAAAATTCTTTAATGCAATAAGAGAGGCGTTTGTGTGCAGTGGGTTGTAGCACAGAGAAATGAAGTAGCACCAATTGAAAGTAGTAGTATTCACATGTGGATAGTGTGTACTCATCTAATCTCTCTGACCCCTCCTTAAATTTTCACACCTATGTGCAAAGGGACATAAGTGTGAACAAAACAAAAGTGATATCATATACATTTTCCAAGAATTCAATGCATAGAGAACGATAAAGTTTTGTGCTCTTGGAGGAAAGGGATTTGATTTTTAAGTAACACTTTTTAAACTAGTATTGCTTTGCTGTGGGATGGGGCGCTAGCAGAAGTGAGGATTATGCCTGCACTATAGATAAAACAATTTCAGCAGAAAAACATTTGGAAGTTATACGAAGTATTAAGCGGAATTAACTAGAATAAAATACAGTACAATGTAATTGATAAAACAATAGTAAAATATAATGTATGTTATACAGGAAAAGGAGGAGAATATGAAGAAAGTGAGAATATACGAAAATTGGAAAAACTCTGATGAGAAAAATATGTTATTTTCCTACTGCATACACACACACTGCTCCGCCCCCATGGAAAGTGTTGTTGGCCAGTTTGTATGTTTGTGTAACGCATATTTAAGGATTAGTCCCAAATCTTTATTGAGTCATGAGATGTGGGTGTTAAGCCCCAGAATGAGTTTTGTGTATCGTTTGCGTCTGTGTTGTTGGTTTTTAGTATTAAAGGCTATAAGAAGGTATTACGTGTTGCCGATGGTGTGATTTGGGAGATTATAATGGATGGTAATCGTGTTGTGTGTGGATTGTTCGTTTCTGATTGTTTAAACGTAGGTGAGACACAGCCTATTTCACCAATGGAGTTGCCTTTTGTACATCTAGTGCAGTATATTAGGTAAACCACATTGAAGCTATCACATATTAGACTATGGTTTAAGTTGGACGTTGGTGCCTAGAACTGTGAATGTGCTATTGGTGATGTGTGGCATACTTTGCATCTAGTTTTTCTTAATATATTTTATTGCCCTTAGGTGTGAGAGTGTGATGTGTTTTGGTGGATGTGAAAATATAATGTTGGTTCTGGCGCTGCTGTTTTGCACTTATATATATATATATATATATATATATATATATATATATATATATATATATATACCTATAAATATTTTAATTAAATATTAAAGTGTTTTTTTAATTATTTAATATTAAAGTGTTTTTTGCTTGTGTATGTGTGTGTATGTGTGCGTACGAGCTTTATGTCAATGTTTACAAACGTATCTTTTCAAGTAACAATACGTTCAGGAGTTGACACAGCTAGCAAAGAGGAAGGCATGCTATTAACTCGTCTAACCTGTTGATAGTTCTTCAATACGCATGGTGTTCGCATAATTCTATACCTGTCTGGGTTCTCTTTGTTATTATCAGATATGATAGACATTAGAAAAAATAATAATATACGTAAAGTTAGCCGACACAAACTTACAAAACTTGTTTGATTAAAGAAGAATTTAGAAAAACGCTGCGGTTGATAATCAAACACAATTCATTTCCGAAAAAATATAACGTAAAAAGCAACTTCTCGAAATCGGAGCTGAGTTGAATCAAGACAGCAGACTTTTCACGCACAACGGATTAAGTATCTTTTCCGATGGATATTTATAACGATAATCTATATACAGTTATTAAGATATTGTATTTTTTGACTCAAACCAGAAAGATGTGATTGTTTAACAAAATAAAAGAATAGGCAAGGTACACATTATAAAACAGTGCCATTTCCCGGCTTCTAATTTCACGTAATTCTAAAAAAACCTTTTTAATTGGATACGTTTTCTATAAATTAAAATCAAATCAAATAACATAATGAAATAAAAAAAAAACATTACATAAATATTTTAAAACCTAAGTGACCGTTTCTTAATAATTAGCAAAAAAAGAGTTTTTCGGCATTAGTTCAAAACGAATTATATTTGCTTAATAACATTTCTACTGTTTAATGCTAATAACAACAATCCGTATATACAGACTTCGTAGTTACTTACTCTCTCATGCACATAAAAAGTAGCATTATTTTCGTTCAAATTTCACAAATATTTTCTTCGTATTAGATATAAAGCGGTATAAGCTAGATAAAGATGGAAATTGACATACCCAAGTACTGTACTAATAAATTCGTGACAATTTATTTTCCGTATGAATACAAGTACAACATCTTTGTCTTTAAACGTATAACACTATTCAAGAATTTATTAATTCAGTTTCAATGATTAGATGAAACATGATACTGCAATAAAGCCTTATATATATATATATATATATATATATATATATATATATATATATATATATATATGTGTGTGTGTGTGTGTGTGTGTGTGTGTGTAGGTAATAAATAATTAATATTTATTTATAAATATTATCATAAGCCTCCTTCACCAAAGGCCGGGCACTCTGAGTGAGTTTTATAACAAGCAGTACAAATAGCTTCATGCAAGAACAAACAAAAAAAAAAGTTTGTGAATCACTGCTCGTGTAAATTAGCCGCCGACTCGCTATTTACAAAGTTAAATTTCTCTTTAATTATTAGCTGATTCCCTATGGCTGAGCGGGTTAACGCTCTTGACTGTGAATCAGTGGCGACCGTTGAGAATTAACTTCTTGCACTGAAGATTACGTTAGCATGAAACATCGATATCTTTAGGTAATAAATGATTAATATATATCTATATATATATATATATATATATATTATTTAAATATTATACATTATAGCGTATGTTGGGAATACCCGGGTTTCATCAATTGGACCATCCTGTATTTAGGATAAAATCCAGCTGCTCACCACAGAAAGATTCTTCTGTCCCCTTTGTTATCAAAGATTACGATTAAGAACGCTCAATTGAGTGAACTTTGCCGGTGTTATTTTTTTTAGTTCATTCTACCAAACACATACCGTGTGTCTTAAAGGCTGCTGGTTGCTAGTTATTGCTTAAGTGGAGAGAGGGTTTTTATTGATTTGTTTTTATTTGAAAAAGGATCTTTATTTTAATTTATTATCTATTTTGGAAGTTTGTTATGTGCGTAGGTTTGCTTGGAAATGTAGTTTTCATTCTATAGCGTGTGTGTGTGCGTGGGGGGGGGGGAGGGGCATATCTACGCATGTTTATCGGTTCGCGCTTAAGTTGGTCCGCAGATGATAGCAATTCTAGAGAGAAACGGAAACGCTATTACCGCGCCGGAGTTAAATGAAGATTATTACTTCCTAAGATAACACAACACTATTGTATATGCCAAGCGCTACTGAGATTTGAAGGTGCCCACACAGGACAAGCAAAACAATATATACTGAATCTATATATATATATATATATATATATATATATATATATATATATATATAAACAAGTCTTCCAGAGGTGTTCCAGCAGTGGATGGATTGGTGGGCTAAGTGTTTGCAAGTACAAGGGCCCACTTTGAAGGGGATTAGGGTACCAACTCTATCACATATTTGAAATATTATTTTCTGGCTAAAGGTCGTATACTTTTTAGACAGACATCGTACATATACTGATAAGGGTCTAAGCCCGAAACGACGTTGTTATATTTATAGTATATATATATATATATATATATATATATATATATATATATATATATATATATATATATATATATATATATACACACACACATATATATATAAAGAGCGAGAGAGAGAGAGAGAGAGAGAGAGAGAGAGAGAGAAAGAGAGGGATAGAGATTAAATACGTAAATAGACACTTTTTCTATCATCAATATTGACGACTGCTGTCAGAGAGTCCTGATAGACATAGGAAAGTTAATATTGATTATTCCCCCAAACTCTGGAAATTCTTATGCTTCTTTGGCCGATATCATGTGCTATTGGAGCTATATGATAGATATATATTTATATCTGAAATACAGAAAAATATCAATTAGTATGAACTGTAGATATTTTAAAACTCCTAATGCTGCTTCGAGTGCTAACGTCTGCGAAAGAAGCAGATACTTCATACATGCATGAATTGTTTTTGTAAGCTGTCTATTTACTTCTTTCATGTCTATATATATATATATATATATATATATATATATATATGCAATATTTTTTATTCGATTTTATATCATATTCAATGTTTTGAACGACCCATTACCATATTTCACATAATTTATTTTCTTATTTAGCATACAATTGTTTCGGCATACACCAAGATATATGTAAATGCTCTCATGCATTTATTTCATGGTGTGGTTATCGTCAGTGGTAATTTAGAATCTGTCTTTCAAAACATTGGAAATTATATAAAATCGAGTAAAAAATATTGTATATAACATAGCTCTGGCCTGACACTATTGAGCTATAACAATTCATTTATCTTATAAAATTTATATTTCACATAAAAAAGTCAAATATTAATAAAACTACATTTATATATATATATATATATATATATATATATATATATATATATATATATATATATATATATTATTTATCTTCCTTCCACAAGGTAAGATGTGACACAAGGTCGGGAAAGTGGGATTTGAAAAGCCAGCGCCGGTAGTGGCGCCTCAGGCAGTAAGCAATAAAATTACTCCTCCCCAAAGAGGGTAGGCAAAGCCTGGGAGGGTGGACCTCCTAGAACTGCACAGGACAAACTCACGGAATAGATACTACACTTTGATCCCGGCCAACATATATATATATATATATATATATATATATATATATATATATATATATAATTATTAATAATAAATATATATGTTTCATCCTTACAGAATCATCAGTGTATAGATGACTTAATATCTATCTATCTATCTATCTATCTATCTATCTATCTATCTATCTATCTATCTATCTATCTATCTATCTATATATATATATATATTTATATATATATATACATATATATGGTGACAGCAAACTCGATATCGATATTGTCATCGCTTGTTCATTTAATTCAAACGTGATCATATTAAATATGGCTTTTCAAGCTCGCCAGACTCTTACACTCTCTGGCACAGTACTTGTAGACATGCTTTACTATACTAGTTTTTGATTGGGTTTTATCTTTGTGGATTCTTTTGTTTCTTTTCACACCTCGCACAGATTAGCACTCTTTGCCCCATAGGTTGCTTTCCCTTGAAAGAAATAGGTCACACGTTCTTTTTGGAGATGACTGCATATGTGACTTGTGAGACCTGCTTTGCTCAGCCATATTTTACCACGGTCCCCACCGACCCAATCACGGAGAATCGCAACCATTTCATTTGTCATTTCTGAAGCTGTTTTCCTAACGGCTCTCATAGGTTGTTCATGCTCAATGCGTCTTCTTTCATATTTATGTTACAAATATGGATGCCCCGTCCCCATGTCGCTCTATTTAGCACACTCTGTTCTCAATTACTGTTCAGAATCGACCATATTTCGAGAGAGGCTTTTAGAGAGTCCTGTATCTCAGTTTCAGTTTATGAGGTAGCCTCTTTCTATCACGAGATTCTCCATAAAGAAACTGCTTTGGGAAACGATCATCGCTCATCCTATACATATACCCACACCACCTTAAGCGATGTTTGTTTAACATGTTGCAATAACCACTCCGCTGAAGCACCTCCACATCACCAATATATATATATATATATATATATATATATATATATATATATATATATATATATATATATATATATATATATATATAGGCGGGTTCGCGCCTTGTGACCGTCTGAAAGTATCCTTTCCCTACACCGATGAGAGTTAACACCTGGAAACAATGTCGTCTGTCGGTAAAAATAATTTAATATTTGATGACAAATATTATTATTGAGGCCCCTTCAAGAAAATTAAATTTAAAATAGAAATTCACTTAGCTACAAAGCAAGACTCCGAGTAAGTTCGTTGAGTTCTCTAGTCTGTCTTGATGTTTACGCTGTAATCGGCGGAAATATAACTTAAATTCTCCGTATCACGTGATAATTTCCTATGGTCGCGAAGATAGAGTGAAAGCGTGCTGAGTCAAATGTGACTCTGTGAACCGGGTTCGCGCCTTGTGACCGTCAAAAATTATCACTTCCCTACATTGATGAGAGGTAAAAGCTCGAAACAACGTTGTTTGATGGTAAATATAATTTAATATTTATTCACAAATATTATTATTGAAGCCGTTTTAAGAATATTAAATTTGAGCGCTGTTAGAAGATATTTAAAATCGACATACACTTAGCTACAAAGCAAGACTCTGAGTAAGGTCGTTAAGTTCTCTAATCTGTCTTGATATTTACGCTGTAATCGGCATAAATATAACTTAATATCTTTGTATCACGTGATAACTTCCTATGGACGTGAGGACAGAGTTAAGGCGTGCCGGGTCAAAGGTGGCTCTGTGAACCGGATTCGCGCCTTGTGATCGTCTGAAATTATCACTTCCCTACAAAAAGAGTAAAAAGCCTGAATTGACGTCGTCTTTATATATATATATATATATATATATATATATATATATATATATATATATATATATATATATATATATATATATATATATTAGTTATAAGTTGTTTAATTATTGGACCCACCTAAATTATTGCCCGTAGCCTAATATGTTTCACGTGAATTTTTTTTTATATTTGAAATATTTTTCATCAAAATACCAAATTGCCACTCCTTATTTACGCCATTATTATTTAATCGCCGACAAATATTTTTCTGTTTTAACATATAAGATGGTCTGAAAATCTTATTACCGCTATCACAAAAGAAACAACACGAGATGAACAAGTGATACAGCAATAGAAAACACGTGTCTAAGATTATTAATCAAAATATATTGTGTATATCGACAGAACATATGTATTTAGCCTTGCGTTGTTGTAATAAACGGACAACTCATAACGGTCGTGTTTCTTGTTATCTTTTCGGGGGATCTAACTCTTGTTTTCAATTCTTGAGCTAAAGAGTAGTTAGATCTGAAACACTAAAAACATCCTTCAAGTATTGACATATTGTCATTCAAACCTTTGACCTTCATGACATATCATCAGGGCCTAGAATATATGTTGTAGGATTAGAGTTACAGTTACTATTTGGCCCTCAGATTTATAAAATCGGGGGACTTATGTTTTGAGACATGTCTGTCCGTTCGTCCGTCCGTCCGTCCGTCTGTCCGGATTTTTCTCTGCAACCATCCATTGAATTTCTCTGAAATTTTGCATGAAGTTGTAACTTTGGTCAGGTTAGAAAGTGACATTTTCCGATTTTTGAAAAAAAATCTGGTTAGCCCCCCAGGGGGTCAAAAGGCCCCGAAATGGCAAAAAATGACATTTTTTGCCCCATAACTTTTCATCCATCCATTCAATTTCTCTGAAACTTGGCCAAAGTGTGGAGGCAATTGTGCCTAATAGAAAATAAGTATCGCTGACCTTGGAAACAATCTGGTTCGCGCCCCAGGGGGTCAAAAGCCCTCAAAATGGAAAAAAATGACACTTTTCTCCCATAACGTTTGATCCATCCATTCAATTTTTCTGAAACTTGGCCAAAATGTAGAGGCCATTGTTCTGGATATAAAATGAGCATCCTTGACCTCAGAAAAATTCTGGTTCGCGCTCCCAGGGGGTCAAAGGAAGGTAAAAATGCCCCCAAATTGCCCAAATTTATAGCATTTTACATTCGCCACATCGAGTCACATACAAAGGGGGACCACGCACGCGCGGCTTGTTTTTATTACTTTTCACTTTAAAAAAATGGATCCTAATTAATACGCCGATAACGAAGTTAGAAAATAAAGTGTACTTACTAATATCATTGGTTAGTGATAACATTTATTTTAACACTTTATTTCCATGTATTTTTTTTTATTAAATTGTCTTTACATAGCTTCTATTATTAAACTAAAGCTGAGTCAATGTTTATCTCTCTAAGACTTGTTCCGTATATAATTTAACAAGAAAAATACCCGTCCCAGGACAGGTAAAATACATTCATCGAGCAGAAAAGTTTTGCTCCACATTTATGTCCTATTACGAAGATTAAATTAAGATACAAGTTTACTAAACCTTTTGTATAAACTCCTTGTTTTAATTTAGATCAAAATCCATCACATGATTTTGATTTTAGAAAATATCAAAAATGTAAGGATTCAGCTTAAGGAGTCTTAAGAAAAAACGCGTAATTCGAACAATCTTGTTTAATTGGTGTATAATGACTATGAATCAAATTCAATGCAAATCTGAAATATTTTAATTTCCAAATAAGAAGTTGTATCTATATTATGCACTTTAAGAACCTTGTAAAATATCCCGAAGAAACTGAAATTTGCGGAATATTTATTAATTGATGTCTAATACCTATTGTTAAAATTTCACAAAAATCGATGGTATCTGAATTTCCAGGAATGGCTTCTACCCCTTTTTTGCTCTCTTTGATCCATAGTTATAAGACACCAAATAAGTAAGAATTGCTGAATTTCGTTTTTTTCTTAAGTCCCCTTTAAGCTTAAGCCTTAAATTTTCGAGATTTTTAAAATCAAAATGATGTAATGGATTTTGATCGAAATTGGAATAGTAGCATTATATCAGGATTTAAATCTTCGTGATGGAACATAAAAGAGGTTAAAATCTGTTTTGTTCGGAGAATTAATTTTACCCGTCCTGGGACAGGTATTCTTCTAGTGTATATATAATAAAGTCATCAAACAAGATATCGCCTGTCCGAGTCTTTACTTTTTAAATAGAGTTTCAATTTTAAACAATTTGATTCAATTAAGTTATGAACAAACGATAACTTAATTCTACTTTTACAAAAGTCTTATTTAAAACATTTTTTTGTTGAAAAATCAGCATGCACTTAACCTCTTATTTCATAGGGTGGACGTTCATTAAAAAGTTTGGTTGGGTCTGAGCTAAGACTTACTACACTTAAAAATGCTTCATGCATGGCCATTCTTTGAAAACTTCAACATTGTGTTTTCATGACACAGTTACAAATATTTAAGCAATGACAAAGCTCTTACACGAATGGACAGCCATGATATATATATATATATATATATATATATATATATATATATATATATATATATATATATATAAATTTTTATTTATACAAACATTATTGGTTACATATGTGCATACATGTTTTGGTTGTACTCTTCACAGAGAGTCTGAACAGGTTGACTCTCTGTGAAGAGTACAACCGAAACATGTATGCACATATGTAAGCAAAAATGTTTGTATCAATAAAAAAAATTATACTTAAGAACAGCTCTACTTGTTATTGAGCACTTTTGATAAACACTGAAGTTTCAACGGATTTACATCTACTGAAACTAATACAATACGTGTACTATATATATATATATATATATATATATATATATATATATATATATATACTAGCAAGGGAACACGATATTACTCAGGATTTAATGAGAAACACTATGTCCTTTTTCATTATGTTCATAACACCATAACACTTCTTTTTTTCTGCTCTGTGTGTCCCGCGTCCTAATATTCTTAGAAGAACTGAAATTTTGCAAAACTCTCTGAATCCGTGTCTTATACATATTGTTAAAATTCATTCAAATCTGATACACGTATTTAAGATTTTAAAGGGTTCTGTGCCAATAGCTCACCTAGAGAAATCACCGAGCGATTTGGTAAACAGAGTAGCACGTAAAATTTCGGGACTACTTCTATTGTCTCCTTAGAAGAATTTCATACACATGATTGTGATTTAGTGAAAATAGAATATCTTTGAAGGTTCAAGATGGATTCTGCCTCCATAGATCTCTTAGGGGATACTAAAGAATCGAGACTACTGTCTTCCCCGAAAAACTTTACATATACATACAAATTTAGTTTTTCTGTATATTCTACATTTCTTTTTTCTAAAAAGAACACATACACAGACACTGGCATTTTTACACACACACACATGCGCACATACACACACACACACATATATATATATATATATATATATATATATATATATATATATATATGTATATATATATATACATATATATAGTGTGTCAGGTTGTATATGAAAAGAAATCACAAAAGTGCTCGATCATATAAGAGAGCTGATATAATTTATTTAGATACTGTATATTACATATTTCAGCAATGTACCGCGGTTACATCCAAAAGGGCAGATTTAGACATATTTAGTAAATCTCCGTGCCCAGTGGAATCATCGGCAACCTGAAACAATTGTAGTAACGCAATTCCCTATCGGGAGTGACTACAATCGTTTCAGCTTGCCGATGATTCCACTGGGCACGGAGATTTACTAAAGATGTCTAAATCTGCCCTTTTGGATGAAACCGCGGTACATTGCTGAAATATGTAATATACAGTATCTAAATAAATTATACATATATATATATATATATATATAGATAGATAGATAGATAGATAGATAGAGAGAGAGAGAGAGAGAGAGAGAGAGTATGTCCGATGAAGTTTTGTTCATAGTATTTGGATAAGAAATCCCGTTAATCATTATTGTACTTATATGATAAAGCTAAATATGTATGTGTACAAAAGATAACGGTGTACAGTAAATGCAAGTAAATTAGTAGTTTATTATACTAAATGCTTGAACACTTGATGATTTAATAAATTTGTAAATTATCCAACTTTATTTTTTTTTATTTTTTAATCATTTTAATATTTTCATATAATAATGTTCTATCTACAATATCGAATATAAAATATTTATCTTTATATTATCCTAATACAGGGTGTCTCAAAAAAATGTACTCACTCTTAGAATGACGAGAAAACCTTTATTTATGAACATAGAGAGAAATGAAATAGCTTCAAATACATGAAACAAATGTAATTGAAAAATCATGTTCGCAAATGTTCAAATTGATGTCCATTATAAATTTACTCACTCTTTTTTTTTGTTTCAGATATTCTGAATTAATGAAGCCATGGCAGGAAATCATCTTAGTTTCGAAGAGAGAAAGTTTGTCCTGAAATGCTATTGGAAGACCGAAAACGCCAATGAAGTGCAACGCCGGTTCACAAGGGAATTCGCAAAACCGCCACCCACGCGCCGGACCATTGCGCGCATCAGAGACAAATTTGAAGCAGATGGAACCGTACAGAATACCAACAAACAACGTTCAGGACGACCACGGACATCTACGTCCCCTGAAAAAGAACTGCAGGTGTAGGAAACACTCCTTCGATCACCACAGAAATCACTTCGCCAAACTGCTCGGGAAACCCACATCTCAAAAGATAGCGTCAACCGCATAATGAAGCGTCTGCATTGGAAATGCTACATTCCAAGGCTGTGTCATGCTCTCAACGAAGACGATCCTGACCGGAGAGTCGAATTTTGTGAATGGTACCTGGCAAAATGTGCAGAAGATGTCGAGTTTGCACACAAAATTGTGTGGAGCGATGAAGCAATTTTCAAATTAAATGGTACCATTAACCGTCATAATTGTTCGTACTGGTGTCCTGCAAATCCTCACGTAACAATTGAACACCATGTAAACTTACCAGGAGTAACAGTGTGGTGTGGGATATCCGCATTGGGCATCATAGGACCTTTCTTTTTCAACGAAACTGTCAATGGTGAGAGCTACCTCAACTTGCTTCAGGAATTTGTTAGTCCACAAATTACAGAGAGGTTTGGTGATGACGGCGATATTTACTTTCAGCAAGATGGAGCTCCTCCCCACTACCATCGCGATGTACGAGCTTACCTCGATGCAGTGTTTCCTGACACATGGATTGGACGAAGGGGCCCCAATGAATACCCTGCGCGTTCCTCAGACCTAACACCCATGGACTTTTTTTGTGGGGATACTTAAAAGACAAAGTTTATGGCAACAAACCAAGGACAATTGATGCATTGAAATTGCAAATTGAAAGACACTGTCGTGATATTCCTAATGACATGTTTCGCGACGTTTGCGAATCCCTTGGTGCGCGTTATCAGCTTTGTTTGAACAATAATGGTCATCAGTTTGAACATTTGCGAACATGATTCTTCAATTACATCTGTCTCATGTATTCGATGCTATTTCATTTCACTCTATGTTCATAAATAAAAGTTTTCTCGTCATTCTACGAGTGAGTACATTTTTTTGAGACACCCTGTATATATATATATATATATATATATATATATATATATATATTTATATATATATGTGTATATGTATATATATATATATATATATATATATATATATATATATATATATATATATATATATATATAAATATTAAATGAACACTATACATTATTTTGATCATCCATCGCCTAAAAATATAGATACTCTTGCACAAATAACTAAGTTGTTGTTTTTACTCCTATAACACTGGATTACACTAAGATATATATATATATATATATATATTGTGTGTATTTAGGCAGCATTTTCTCATTTATGCAAACCGATTTAACAAAATTAAAAAATACTAGAAGCTATCTACATAAAAACACTACAACCTGAAATTAATAACATCACATATGAAACCAATTGTAACATTTTTAAATGCTTATGGTAATGCGATTTTGTTCTGTTATGTCATCCAGCGTTGCTTAATTTAAATCGTTAACGACTTCCTGGAACAATGTAAAAAACGTTCTCTGTGCGTTTTTCCACCGTCTTAAAGATGTTTTTCTTCTTTCTCCAGTTTTTTTTGTTCATTTGCTTTTGACACCCGAGGATGATTCGACTAAGAATCGAAAACGTTCGTGAAACCTATAGAACATTTATTAATATTTTTGATTTTAATACAAAAAAGACCACCAGAAAAATTGGAAAATTGGAAAATACAAAAGGTATAATCACACAGACGAATTTTGTTATTTCTAACAATGTTTGCATATAAATATATAAATTATATATATATATATATATATATATATATATATATATATATATATATATATATATATGGGAAAATGAAAAAGGAAAACCAAAAAAATGAATGTTTTTTATGTGTACATCAACGTTTCGTCTTTATTTATAAGACTTCATCAGGATGATAATATAGAGAAAAAATGTCATGCAAGTACAGATACATGTAGGGTAGACATATTGAGAGGAAAAATAAAATAACATAAATGCCACTACTGGGTGGACGTCCGTACTTGTTGGAGAATAAAAATGAATGTTGAAGAAAATGAGTGGGGAAAAAATGGAAGGATGTGGCTGGTGGTAAGAGAAAGAGGTGGGGGATGAGCAGGGATAAAGTGGATGGCAGAGAGGGAGTGGAGGAGAGGGGGAAGGGAGGTGTTTGATATATATATGCGCAAGTTAAGTAAAATTATATTTAGGTGTATGTTTACAGCATTTTGGGTATTTTAAAAACATTTTCTTCAAAACAAAATATATCTACGTTAGAATGCACAAAATTGAAATAAATTGACAATCTCTGTTGTCCAAACAAATGCCGGCGTAGCAAACAGACAGAATGGCACACTAAATACGCGGACCGCCTAACCCAGCATCCAATAAATCAATAGAAACAGCTCGAACCACCGATGAATTGTCTACACGAATGCCTCTTAAGCTATTTCCATGTCATTTAATCCGAAAGCACTTATGACAAAATCTCATTCTGTCGTGACTAAATCCGTCCATTTCTCCATCGTATATATTACTCATATTTTAGCATGATTCATTTATAACGAGTGTACAACCCCCCGGAGAAAATAATGGGAACAAAATTATGCTGCGCCAGTGTTCGCACTAATATTCAAATTCACCTATACAAAAAAGTGAGCGTATGTGTGTCCAGCGTGCTTCTCAATAGAAACACAAAAAGAGAGAGTGAGAGAGAAGGAGAGAGAGAGAGAGAGAGAGAGAAAGAGAGAGAGAGAGAGAGCGCGATAGAAATAGCATTAATTAACTTTGTTTCGATGATTTCAAGTAGTGAATGGGAAATAAATTGCGAAGCGATAGGGAAATTACTAACCAGATAGTATAAAATAAAGTCTCAATCGGTGAATTAATAAAAATGAAATAGGAAAGAAAAAAGAAAACGCTTCAAACTGTAACATTTAATAAGTGAAAAACGTATCAATCGGTATAGAAAGATAAAATGAAAGAAAAAAGACAAAAAAAACAAAACGTCACATTATAAAAATAGGATGCAGGATTTCCTTTCGAATGCATTTCAGACGGCAGGGGGTTGTCTGACTTGCTATTTGTTTTCTCCTTATAAAATCTTATAATCGTCTCGTTCGAATTTTTTACTCGCTAATTTTTGCGTGATGGGACGGATATATATATATATATATATATAT
>OY744517.1:155881474-155886474 GCA_963556195.1 Sepiola atlantica
TGTGTGTGTGATTTAATGTTATAGGAGAAATAACCAGAGTGCTTAATTACTTTTGCAACAACAAATATATTTTTTATTTCTATTGGAAAAATACATTAATTTGATCTTCTATTGATACCTTCGGTTTCATGGAAACACTGAAAACTCCGCCCGCAGGGCTAACGATACTGAATGTAACCGATTCTTCAGTCGATGTCTTGATAGTGTAGCTCAAAGTATTGATTGAAGATGAAACTGATGTATAGTGTCAATTGAAATAATAATAATATATATAGGGACGTATGGCTCATTAGTCAAGTGGTCCAAGAAGACGTCATATATATATATATATATATATATATATATATATATATATATATATATATATATATATATACGGATAAATAGCTAGTGCGAAAACTGGCGATGCATAATTTATGCTTCGCCGGTGTTCCCACTCGCTATTTCTGTAGATATATTACTAAAATATTCATATGAAATTACAGTATTACATTATAATAAATCATTATTGTCATTCCTGATGACCTAAAGAAATGAAAAAAACTAACCGTTAACATTTTATTATGGCGTGAAGGATATTTTCCAAATTAATTTGAAGCGGCGAGATAAGTCTGTGGTGGTTGTGTGACTTGCTTGCTATTTGCTACCTTGTTTCCTTTCAGCACTTGAAATGGTTTTGTGTGTGCGTGGGGGGGTTAGAAAAAGGCACGTGTTTTACTCTTTACTTCTTATTATATTTATATTTGATATGTTTCATATTCCGTTTAATATTCCGGTAATATGCACTTTATACAGTGTCCATATCAACCCCCACGAACCATAGGTTAGGATTAGACATGATGTCGTTTTTTTTCATTTTCGGATGATTCAAGCCCCCCCCCCCCTAAAAAGGGGCACCCTGGATTGGGAATAAAATATATATGTATCTAAGTTTAGAAGATTTTTCCCTCTTTTGACCCAAAACAGAACAGATGGGATTTACTTGCTTTCCCCTGCAGCAAGATGTGGTACAAAGCCAGAGGGTGGGTGGGGGTGGGGGGGTGCTCCCCCGAGGGGTCACTCTGATCGGATACAAAAATAGCCGAGAACGGACCTGTCGATAGTGCTGCGTAAGGACGCCTTAGGAATTCGGCAATAAATAACCCCATTCCTGAAGAAGATGGTAATGCCTGGGAGCGTGCACTTCTTAAAACCGAAAAAAAATACTTCAATCCGAGAAATAAGGATCTGATAGTTCAAATCAACTCTAGGTTGGCAGAATAATGTCAACGCGAACAACGGCTGGTATGAAAACAACTTCTTTGAATTATTTATTCGCAAATAAAAACTAATTTTAACTTAGAAGACCTTCAAAAGTGTGGGAAATGGGGAAAGGGTGTTGGTGGTCATCTTCTGTTCATCCTACGCTTAACTCGACGCATTTTCACTGATTCGTTCGAGCACTGTTCTTTTCATTCTTTCCCCATTTGTCTATAACTTCAACAGTCACCACAATACCACATTTACTTTATGGGGCTACCCTATTTAAAATATCCTCAATCGTTTAGATTTAATTATATACACACACCCATATATATATATATATATATATATATATATATATATATATATATATATAAACAAGATTTCGAAAGAAAAAAAAATTAAATATATATAAATATATATATTAACAGCCGGGGGGGGGGCGTAGAAATACATGGTATAGTACCCAGGCGCCATGCTACCCTACTCGGCGAGGTAGACCCGTAGATTTTGTTAGATCATCTATCTAGGAGACAGAAACCCTGATATAAAACGTACACTCGACATCGTCTCCCAGTTATCTTGCTTCGGCTTGTGGCTGAAACCAGCCTTTGTAAAAGGAGAGTGTACTCTGCGTGTCGTACAAGCATGGTCATCTACATGGTCATCTACATGGTCATCTACATGTACAAATATCCCTACAAGACTCACGCCGATAAAGAAGTGACAACGTGAGCGGGTGTTCATACCAGCAAGACTTGTAAAAATAAGTCGGGTCTGCTGAGTCCTCTGCGTGCCAACAACCGAGCATTGAAGTCTTGTAAGGATGACCTTCTTCTGTAAAGTAGTGGCAATCATCTCATGCATAGATATACACATGTATACACATTTGAATAACCTACTCGAGTGTCTTCGATCTCTCTGTACAAGGGGTTGTCAGGACAATCTGACATAAGGATACTTCACCCTACAAATAAACCCTGACCAAATATTCAAAATAACATAGTATTCGAAGCCCAAATCAGATCCCCTCGATACGCTTATACACTGGCTCATACGAGGAATGGTGCACCATCTCAAAGTAATGCTATCTCAAATAACAACATTTAGCTGGATACTCCACCAGACTAGATGAATTATTGTCCTGGAATCCGATAACACCAAGACACCACAAGAAAGATATACTATAACATAGTTAACTGGTCAATTGGGAAGAGGAAAATTATTGTTCTTAAATTTTCTACTAACCCAACGGTTGTCAGGTAGAGGAGAATTTTAATGTTATATTCGAATATTTATATATCATATAGAAATCAAGCGTAAGCTCCAGGAAGAGGCCTCTTGATTTCTGAGAACTTCGACTGATGTAAAATAAAACAAAAAATATACATTCATATACATATATACATATACATATATACATATATATATATATATATATATATATATATATATATATATATATATACACACAATTTTATTGGAATAATAAATAGAGAATGGAACAACAAAAACACTCAATAAAATTTAAAAAAATAACAGTTTAATAAGAACATCCCAACCCTTTCTAAAATAGACCTCTCACTGTTTTCTAGTTTGTTAGAACCGAGAACAAGCGATTCGATCTCTAAATGAGAGTGGGAATTAAGTGGGAGAAAATAAAGTGGGCGTAGAGTTTGTGGGTCGATGGTGTCCATCTAACATAAGAAACAATTGGTGAAGGGTTAAGGTCAAAACGAAAGTTGGAAGGAATCGCGATATCATAACTCGATAGCTTATATGTTGCATAACTTGAGCATTATACGGTTGTAATTTCAGATCAACGTGCAACTATTAATTGTAAAATCATAGAATGTGTCTCTTACCTGTTAGCAAGTATCCCAGCCAGTATAGATCCAATAGAAGTCATCAAAAGTTGTACAAAGAACACCCAAGACATCTCCTTCAGGTCAGTACCGGTCTGGCAACCCAGGTCAAGCAAGGTTGGCCCCAAGCATGCTACACCCATGCCAAAACTGCCGAACACCAAACAGTAGGTGAACACGTCCAGCCAATTTTGCATAAAAAGTTTCGTAAAACTAACCACCTCGTTGCTCCCGGGACCATCAGCTGGACCTGGGGGACCATTTAGAGTTGGGGCCGCACTTTCACCTCCTCCGCTGCCGGTGCCTCTGGGTGGTACTCCCGGATTTGATAGGCCGTTGGCGCTTTTCGTAACTGGTCCTACGCCGTTTGAATAATTACCGGTGTTATTGGCCATTTCGTTGCTCGTGTCGCCGGCGTAGTCTCCCCCGACAAAGGCACCTTTGCCCCCGCGACCGCCGGCACGGCTCATGTCTCCGCCTCCCCTGTGTTCCATAGCGAGTGTAGTCATTCTAAAACAACACTATATAATCCTTTTCTGTGACTACGGATATGTGTATGAAAACAATCCTGTTTTGGTTCTATGTATATATATGTGTGTGTATATATATACAGGTGCGTGTTTGTGAAGGTTTGGCTGTTGCATGTATTATAGAATAATACGACTTTATATGGAGATGGTTCTTTTTAGTTTCATGTTGGAAATACTTGTTAAAGGGATACAAAATAGTATGTTGTCATGATGGATTCGAGAGTCTAACACTTAAAGAATGGTATCTATCTATCTATCTATCTATCTATCTATCTATCTATCTATCAGCAACAGTTGTGTGCTCATGTATATATGATAATATGTACAATGCAGTATCGTCTTCACGGTGTTTATATACTTTAATATGTATGCGCACAGACGTAAGTATAAATAAATATGTTTTACATATATATGTATATGTGCGGGTACATAGACGTAGTTATATGTTTAGGGTCACTGGGTCGATGATATTGGGGGGGGGGTACACCTGCGCACCTCACAGCAGGTGATATAGAGCGGTCAAACTCTTTCTTTTTAAGGTCGAAATAGATCCGTCTGTGCTTACTTTCTGGTAGGTATTCCACTCATGAACTTTATCTCTCTTTCTTTCTCTGTTTGTTCTTTTCCTTTTTTCACTATTTGGATTTTTTTTCTTCTGTCTTTGCTAAGCGGTATCTATTTTTTTCTTTAACGTTTTCTTACGGAAAAAACCCCAGGAAGAAATGAAGAAATTGGAAAAGAATTTAAAGAAAAACACCGCGAAATAGTTGAAGGAATATATCAAACCGGGTTTGATCGTTCTGTGTGTGTGTGTGTGAGTGATTTTCTCTCCTTTTCCACCAGTTGCATCAACTATGTCGGTATATATAAATATAAAAATGTGTGTATATATAGAGAGAGTGAGATGTGTGTATATGTATATATATATATATGTGTGTGTATGTGTGTGTGTGTGTTGTGCCCGTAAAAGTGAAAGAATAAGATTAGAATAATAAAAAAAAGGTTTATAGCATACTTAAGTAGAAAGACATATACACATCGTTGTTTGGGGCTGTTTTATCGTTTGTATATATTTATAATTCCAGCGCAACATGAAACGGCTTTCTATTCGGGGTATGCGCGCGTGTATTTTTATATAATGTACCCACGAGAGTTTGCGAATGCGTTCATACATATATGACACTGGGGTCACTTGTAATAATCAAACGGCGAAAGATGGGTTGACGTTGTTGCTGCTGATGATGCTGTTCCTACTGATAATGATGCTGATGTCGCTGTTATTCTGACTACCACTGCTGCACTACAGCTCCGTGTATTTCCCCCTTTCCCTCCCCGTTTGTTTGCAGTGTTATTGACTGCTTGA
>OY744517.1:155896474-156056474 GCA_963556195.1 Sepiola atlantica
TTTACCTTATGTTAAATTTTTAAACGATTGCATCTAAATAAACTCTTAATACAATCATTATCAGAACAAATCTAGAAATTTGCATTTTTTAGATTATTCGGACTACTCGTCTCATCTTGGATGGTGTTCTCACAATATTTCGGCTGATGTAACTGTCTACGTTATTCAACTGCATTTTGTCGAACTCGGGAACCTTCATGTCGAACTCGGGAATCTGTATGGAATTTTGAACGAAACCCTTTATTTAATCTTGTTTTGGTTCCGTAGAAATCTTAAGTAATTCGTAATTGTATTCTTAGTATCGCTTGCACTTAGGATTGCACCTTCGACCTCGAGAAAACCCCTACTTAGAACTGATTATACTTTGCACTTTTATCTGTTGTGCGCATGGCCTGTAATAAGTAATAATCGGTTTCAAGTGACCGTTTTCTGGAAGTATGAATTAATTAACATTTCTACGGAACAAAAGGAAGCTACTCCCGTGGATTAAATAATGGGTTATGTTCGAAATTCTGTACAGATTCCCGAGTTCAATAAAACTTATTCCCGAATTCGACAAGATGCGCCTGAAAAAGGCTGGAGGTTTAATCGGCCGAAAGGTTGTGAGAATAACATAAAAATAATCCAAATAATACAAATTATCAATTCTCATCTAAAAAATTCCAAAACGTAAAATCTAGAAATAGAATAATTTTTTGGTTTACACCTCCTTACAATCAGCAGGTAAAACATAGCATTGGATAATAATTAATATTAATCAACAAAAATCTCTACCTCAATCGCCAACTCCAAATATTATTCAACTCCAAATATTATTCAACAGTAACATACTAAACTCAGTTTATCCTATCTGACTAATTTTGAAAAGAAATAAAATCATAATAATAAACTAATAATAATAATGAAATTATTATTATTATTATTATTATTATTATTATAATAATAATAATAATAATAATAATAATAATAATAATAATAATAATAATAATAATAATAATAATAATAATAACAAACCAGAGACAGTACTGGAAAATGAAAAACACAAATTCCTCTGAAATATGGATGGGAAAACAGAAAAAAACTCATACAAGCAAGGAGACCGAATGTCATAAACATTCGACAAGAAGGAAAAATTCCGCCAAATCATAGATTTTGGGGTACCCGCAAACTACAGGGTAACAATCAAAGATAAAGAAAAACAAAGCAAATACACTGAACTCGCCAGATAATTGAAAGGGATATGGGGTATGAAGAAAGGCAATATAATACCAATAATCGTAGTAGCACTGGGAACAATCCCGAAAAAGCTGTGAAAAAGATTGAACAAATTGGAATTAAAGGGAAGACTGAGACCATACAACGGACGACAATGATGTAAACAGTTAAAATCTTAAGGAAACCCCTTGAATGCGGAAACCAACCAACATAAGACACGAATGCTACCCAGTTGAATGGAAGTTGTAATGAGGGGAAATACAGAAAGAATACCATCACATCAAACCAAGGACCAGAAAATGCAAGTAAATTTTATAAACTACACCCTCCCTCAAAAGTGATTGAACTAGCCTCGACTGATACCACACAAAATAGTTGTAAATGGGTCTAAGAGAATGGAAAGACCGAGGAGAAAGAGCACCAATCATACCTCCACTGGAAGAGTACGGAGAGGACTGTGACCTTGGGGAAGTTTATTGCCATCCAAATCCCTGAGAAGACCAAAGGTCGTTGTCAGCGAGAAATCGATGGTAAGTGTCTGTTGTGATAGCGCGAAGTCATTTGCAATAGTTATTGAAAATGGTAGAGAATATTAGAAATTTGGGGAGACTTGTTGTCACTAACACTCCAGGGAACACCACCCGTTTTTATCAGTGCGCAATCACTGAGCATAAGCTGTGTGAAAACTCCTAATGAGTACAAATAATAATAATAATAATAATAATAATAATAATAATAATAAGAAGAAGAAGCTAAAACCGTGAACAGAAGGAAGGAGGACATGAAACGATTAAGAAGCAAAAATCAGAAACGCAAGGAAAAACTAAATGAGAAACATGAAGAAATAAAACAAAGGATAGCAGCAATAGAAGGAAGACTGAGACGATACAGGTACAAATCAGAACAGAGCAAACAGAACAGGACCTTTGAAAACAATGAAAGCCAGTTCTACAAAAACGTAAATGGAGAAAAAACAACAACAGAGTTACCGAACCCAACAGAAACAAAACAATTCTGGAGCAAGATATGGGAAGTACCAAAAAAGCACAACAAGAATGCCCAATGGTTGAAAAACATGAGAGATGAACTGCAGGAAATCGAAGAAGGAACCGAAACACAAATCAACAAAGAAACGATCAAGAAAACCCTAAAAAAAATGACAAACTGGAGAGCACCAGGCCACGATGGAATACATGCATACTGGTTTAAAAAATTCACGACCCTGCATGAAAGAATAGCGCAGAAACTGAGCGGATGTATCCATAAAACAGACGTACCAGAATGGATGACGGAAGGAAGAACAACACTAATACAAAAAGACCCCAAAAAAGGAACGACCCCCGGCAACTACAGACCGATAACATGTCTACCAATAATGTGGAAAATTCTCACAGCACAACTGAGAGAACAAATCTACCAATCCCTGGACAATCGTGGACTGCTCCCCGAGGAACAAAAAGGATGCCGGAAAGGACAAAGAGGGGCACATGATCTACTATACATTGATCAAAAGACCCTGAAGGAGGTGAAGAGAAGACAAAAGAACATAACCATGGCATGGATTGACTACAAGAAAGCCTACGACAGAATCCCCCAAACATGGATAATTGAATGCTTAAAGATATACAAGATACCAGACAGGATTATTAATCTCATCCAGAAAGCAATGGAAACATGGAGACTAAAACTGACAGCCGGAGGACAATACCTGTCTGAGATAAAAATACAGAGAGGCATTTTTCAAGGAGACTCCCTATCACCACTACTGTTTATAATAGCCATGATGCCACTCAACTACATACTCAGAAAGTGTGATGCCGGATACAGGTTTACGGATACAGAACAAAGAATAAACCACCTGATGTACATGGATGACCTTAAACTGTTTGCAAAAAACAAAAAAGAACTGGAAAAGCTGATAAACACAACCAGGATATTCAGCCAGGATATCCAAATGGAGTTTGGAATAGAAAAATGTGCACTGCTAGAGATCAAAAAAGGAAAACTGGAGACGACAGAAGGTATAGAACTCCCCAACCAAGAGGAGATGAGGGCGCTAGGAGAACATGTAAGCTACAAATACCTGGGAGTTCTGGAAGCAGACACAATCAAATATACAGAAATGAAAGAGAAGATTGGAAAAGAATATCTACGAAGAACAAGGAAACTCTTAGAAACTAAACTATATAGCAGAAACCTAGTAAAAGGGATAAACACATGGGCTGTATCACTAATAAGATACTCTGGACCATTCATAGGCTGGACCAAAGAAGAACTCAGGCACCTTGACCAAAGAACAAGAAAACTAATGACTATGCACAATGCTTTACACCCAAAAGACGACACGGACAGACTCTACGTGAAAAGAAATGAAGGAGGTAGAGGACTGGTAAGTATAGAAGACTGTGTGGAAGACACCAAAAAAGAGCTGGAGAAATATGTAACCCAGAACACGGAAAGACTGATCACCACAGCAAGAGACACCAGCCCAACGAACAACCCCGGAAGTACTGAACCCAGAAACAAAAAGACAAGAAAGGAAAAGTGGGAAGAAAAACAACTACATGGACGCTTTACAAGACTCACAAGCGATGAAGCCAATGAAAACAGCTGGGCATGGCTAAGAAAAGGACACCTGAACAGAGAAACGGAATCTCTGCTGACGGCCGCACAGAACAATGCGATTAGGACAAACTTTATTAAAGCAAAGATAGATAAAACCCAGGAAAACAGCAAATGCCGACTGTGTGGACAAAGAGACGAAACGATAAATCATATAATAAGTGAATGCAGCAAGCTAGCACAAAGGGAATACAAGAACAGACATGACAGCATGGGGAAAGAAGTACACCGGGAAATGTGCAAACAACTGAATTTCGAATATGCAAAAAAAACGGTACACACACAAACCAGAAACTGTACTAGAAAACGAAAAACACAAAATCATATGGGATATGAATGTACAAACAGACAAACCCATAACAGCAAGGAGACCGGATATGATAATAATCAACAAGAAAGAAAAATTCTGCAAAATCGTGGACTTTGCCGTTCCAGCAGACCACAGAGTGAAGATCAAAGAGACGGAAAAGAGAAGCAAATATACTGAACTTGCCAGAGAATTGAAAGGAATATGGAACATGAAGAAAGTCAGTATAACACCAATAATCATAGGAGCACTAGGAACAGTCCCCAAAAACATGGAGAAAAGACTGGGAGAAATAGGAATCAAAGGGATAACTGAGACCATACAAAGGACAGTAATGATCAAAACAGCTACAATCCTGAGAAATGTCCTCGAATGCGGAAACCAACCCACATAAGCAACGAATGGAGAACAAACACATGGAAGCACAAGACAGCAGAACCGGGGAAAATACAACCGCACGAGAGAGGCGCAAGCATAGGCTGACGCCACAAAATTATGGACAGAGGGTCGAGGAGGGAAAGCGCAAACCAGACCTCCACTGGAAGAGCGCGGACAGCTCTGGGACCTTGGGAAGGCTTGTTGCCACTCGGGCCCCAGAGGGGACCAATGGCCCTTATCAGCGGGAAATCGTTGGTAGGTGGCTGTTGCGATTACCGCAAGGTCATCAGCGGTGATTAACGGAGAGAAGTGGAGCATACTGGAGGCCTGAGGAGACTTGTTGTCACTCGGACTCCAGGGAATACCACAGGTTGTCGGCGGTGGGTGACCACTGACGATGACCAGTGTGATAACTCCTAGTGAGTAAATAATAATAATAATAATAATAATAATAATAATAATAATAATAATAATAATAATAATAATAATAATAATAATAATCTGTAACTGTTGGCATCTTAACTATATATGGAAAAAGTGCCTATACAAGCATATTATTTATCAAAATTAATTGTATTGAATAACTATTAAAATCTTATATTGTAGCACCCATTAACATTTAAAAAACAGACTTGCCAACCATATCAACTACTTCGGAAAAATAATATTGTAAAAACGTACGTCTTTCATAACTGTTACCGGAAATTTAAAATCGATAACTAGACACCATTCGTTAAATGAAAAATTAAAAAAAGCCATGTTTGGATATTTCTAAAGAACGCATGGTTTCTTTGTTTTAATAAAAAAAATAGCTATTATGACATTCCAAGAAAGAGTATAGCTATTAAATTGTCGATATGAATGGTCGATAAATTGTAAACATGGATCTAATTATACATTCTAATATATATATATATATATATATATATATATATATATATATATATATAAACAACAAAGCCATGCAACAGGATGAAATACACATTTTCTAGGATGAGATTTTATGAAGAATCCGATGATAAGAATTATTTTCGAGAATATTCGAATAAAATCTACTATTAGAATAAGGAAGTGTTTCAGTGTTATGAATAATGGAATAACATCTGGTTTTATTTTACTTTTTCACATTTAAAGTTTTAAAATAACACATTTATAAACCACATGTTTGGTTTCGTTTTCTATTATATAAGAAGCACTTTTATTTTGTTTTGTATTATGGTAAAACACGTGTTTGCAAAGAAATATACCTGCCACGTATGCAGAGTGCGCGCACACGCTCTTGGCTTACTTGTGTCAATTCCTTTTCGACATGTGTCGCGTTACGGTTATGATTAGTGTTATGTTATGGTTATGGTAAAGCTATATTCAGATTTAGGGTTAAGCTGTACAAAAGGCAGAATAAACGCCATTGTGGAACGCATCGTGGAATGGCGACAGTCATCTGTGTGAGTTTATGTTCAGATAGAAATATAAGTGAAACGATCTTTTTATGCAAATACTCAATGACGAAAATAGGATCCAATCCTCTTCAGTAAGTAAAGAAACATTTGTTTTAAATAAACCCGCATCTTGTCTGTTTCTGGGGTGGCAGGAGTATTTTTGGCGGGGGTCTTCTACAAATGATCCACACATTTATTGCCGGGCAACACCGGCAGGCTCTGTTAGTTGTCTATAAACCTGAATAGGCCTTTACCGACACCACATCATTGTTGCGGTCAGCCAGCCATAGTCAATAAAATAAATGTCGACGACTACAACTACTTCTAGTAGTAGGTAATCCTCTTAACCGCCCCCCGCCTTGTATATGGAAATACATTAAAACAAAATAACAACAAAATGAAGGTTATTCGAGTTTCCGGCGAACATAATTCATATTGTATCATCCAACGCTGCCAGTATTGTGTGCATAAACATTATAGGCTGTTATTAAAGTTGAGCTGATGCTGAGCTGACATTGTCTCGGGAAGATCTCGGCTTCATTCAACCTGTTGCGCACAAGATCGATCCAGAGATCACCCCCACCCCCTTACTCTAATAAATAATTGTTTTTCTGCACCATTGCTGATAGGTTCAGTCTTGTACTTCCATTATATAGAAAGAAATTAAGGAATTAAGAGTATACTTTTGAAAATCTCCCCCCTCTCTCTCTCCATATATATATATATATATATATATATATATATATATATATATATATATAAGTATACATTTTTATTTATACGAACATTATTGGGTCCATATGTGCATACATGTTTCGATTGCACTTTTCCCGGAAAGTCAACCTCATCAGACCAAGAATTTCAGAGAAATGGATGGATTTGAAGAATTTTCTCTCCTAAATAAATCTTTTTGGGGTTTAGTCATTTTCTATTTCTTATGAATTAGTATCGGATTACCTATTCCACTTGCTGACCTTTTTTGTTAGTGGTTGTCCTTTTAATTACTTTTTATGACGTCTCCATCACCTTTTCCTTTCCTTATTTTATTGCCCACTTCTTTCTGGGTTTCTTTAAACTCTTTAACCTACCAAGTTTTACAAACTCACTTCAGTATAAATATCTTATCTATATATCAAGAATCACACATATATAAACAAACTCTAATAGATACACAAGTACAAATAAATAAACAGACATTTATATACATACACATCTAAACATGGACACACACACAGATCCACTATCAATCAAGCATATATTCAAAATACATACGTGCTTATAAATATATTCTAGATGTATAAAAAATTCAATACAAAAAATTCATACGTCTACATAATTAAATACACAAACACACATATATACAACTATATGCACATACACACGCATATCTATACGCACACACACACAAATATATATACACATATATATACATATACACATATATACATATATATACACACACATATATATGCACGTATATACATACATACACACACACATATATACATGTATATATATACATATACACATACATATACACATATAAATCATACATGCGCATATTCGTAACATAGATATACACGCATACACACACACCCTGTTAGTATAAATAGTTCCTAAAAATACGTACATATATACATATATATATACATACACACACTGACATATATACACATACACATACATGTACACATACACATACATGTATACATATATATATATATATATATATATATATATACACATTTTTAATTTTTAATTCTATTTTTTTTTTATTCTGTTTTTTTATTAATTTTGGGTTTGTTTATTTCTTATTCTGATTTTGTTTGTATTTTATAATTCTGATGATGTCTTTATAATTTTGAACTTATACAATCTAGAATATCCAACAAATGCTACACATCAACCTATAATAATGTTCTAAGCGCACACACATAGTAATCGCATGTGTGTGTATGTATGTGTGTGTATGCATCCATGTGTATATGTGTGTATGTATGTATGTATGTGCGTAGGCATGTGTAGAATTAACTGTAATTGCATACGCTGTATTTTATTAGTTTGCTTGTATCTAGGGTATTTATCTTTATATTAAAAAAATAGCAGGTATAAATGCAAGTAATTTGAACTGAGATAGATTGGAGCAATAATGAATGGTTTTGATTACTAAAATATGGATGTCTGTATACATGCGAATCTATTTTGATTGCATGCATGTGGGTATTTGTATGCACATACACATATGTGTGTACGTGGTCTGTGTACGTATATATAATGACATTATATATTTATGTTATACGGGTATGATAGTATACTTGTATCTGTAATGGTGTATACATTTGGAATCGTATGGTTTAGGTATGTATGTATATATATTGGTGAGCATAAGTATGTGTGTATGTGTGCATACGTGGGTGTGTATAATTGGACTGAAATATATATGTATGTATGGGTATAGGTACTTCGACTGATATTTTATATTGCAGCAAAAGGTGTATTTTCATGTCATTTTATTTTTATTTCGATTTTGATATTCATTTCTTGTGTACGTATACGTTGATGAATGCACATATTTATATGCCTAGGTGTGTACTTTATATATGTGCATGTATATGTGTGTGTATGTGTATATATATATATTTATATATGTATATATATGCATGTATGTGGACTTGTGCGTGTGTATGTTTGTGTATGTGTACGTTGTGTGTATGTGGTGTGTATATCTGACTATGAATATACACGTATACATTTGTGGGTAGTTTTTATATTTGCATAGTCTAGTTTATATATATTCTAGGTATGTGCTTGTATATATTAATTTGTATGCACTTTGTATAAGTATAGGTGTGTATGTATGTATTTGTATTCGAATATATGTATAGGTGTGAACTGTCGGCGCCTGTGTATATGTGCGTGTATGCGTGTGTATGTATGTATATATATATGTATATATGTATGTGTATGTGTATATATGTCAGTGTGTGTGTATGTATATATATATATATATATATGTATATATGTACGTATTTTTAGGAACTATTTATACTAAAAGTGTATGTGTGTGTATGCGTGTATATCTATGTTACGAATATGCGCATGTATGATTTATATATGTATATGTATGTGTATATGTATATATATATATATATATATATATATATATATGTATATATATGTGTGTGTGTGTGTATGTATGTATATATGTGCATATATATATGTGTGTATATATATATATGTGTATATGTATATATATATGTGTATATATGTGTGTGTGCTCGTATAGATATACGTGTGTATGTGCATATAGTTGTATATATGTGTGTTTGTGTATTTAATTATGTAGACGTATGAATTTTTTGTATTGAATTTTTTTATATATCTAGAATATATTTATAAGCACGTATGTATTTTGAATATATGCTTGATTGATAGTGGATCTGTGTGTGTCCATGTTTAGATGTGTATGTATATAAATGTCTGTTTATTTATTTGTGCTTGTATATCTATTAGAGTTTGTTTATATATGTGTGATTCTTGATATATAGATAAGATATTTATACTGAAGTGAGTTTGTAAAACTTGGTAGGTTAAAGAGTTTAAAGAAACCCAGAAAGAAGTGGGCAATAAAATAAGGAAAGGAAAAGGTGATGGTGATGAAAAGTAATAAAAAGGACAACCACTAACAAAAAAGGTCAGCAAGTGGAATAGGTAATCCGATACTAATTCATAAGAAATAGAAAATGACTAAACCCCAAAAAGATTTATTTAGGAGAGAAAATTCTTCAAATCCATCCATTTCTCTGAAATTCTTGGTCTGATGAGGTTGACTTTCTGGGAAAAGTGCAACCGAAACATGTATGCACATATGTAACCAATAATGTTTGTATAAATAAAAATTTATACTTATAAACAGCTCTACTTTTTATTGAGAACTTTTTATAAACACTAGAGTTTCTACGGATTTACATTTACAGAAACTAATACAATACATGTACGATATATATATATATATATATATATATATATATATATATATATATATATATTACACTTTTGAAAATCTCTCTCTCTCTCCCTCTCTCTCTCTCTCTCTCTCTCTATATATATATATATATAAATATATTCATATATCTATATATATATATATATATATAAATAATAATTTATTTTAAAACTATGCGTTACATATTTAAGAGTCGTACCGCGGTTTCATCCAGATGGACTGACTTTAAAAGTTTAAAAAATCTTCTATAGCCCATAAGGAATCTTCTAACGTCTCGAAGCGAAAACAACAGCGCCTCGAGACGCTGAAAATTATTTATGGGCTATAGACGATTTACATTTTTTTAAAAGTCAGTCTATCTGGATGATACCGCGGTACGACTCTGAAATATGTAACGTATAAGTTTTAAACAAATTATGTACATTTAGCTCTCACTTTTTTTGCGATCCAGCACTTTATTGATTACTTTTCAACATCACCTGACACTATATATATATATATATATATATATATATATATATATATATATATATATATATGACCGTCTGAGATTGTTATTTCCCTGCGCTGAGAGCCATAAGCTCGAAACAACGTCTAACGTACCTAAAAATACTAAAAAATTATTTGATATTATTATAAGCCCCTTACGAGTAAAATTAAAAGTTGAGCACCATCGGAAAGATTAAAAATAAACATCCACCCTAATGATTCAGTGCAATGCTCCAACTCTGTCGTTGAGTGCTACCGAATTTTTAGATGTTTATACTCGCCGCTTTAAGTATAAATAGCATTTTATTTCTCCATTATTTCGTAGCAATCTCTCGTGGCCTAATGAGACTAGGTGAACGGTTACAGATTCAAGGTGTATATGTGAACCGAGTTGGCGCCCTATGACTGTAATTAAATATATATATATATATATATATATATATATATGTAGAATTGTTTTCTAAACTGATGAAAAAACATTATGAATTAGTGACTAAAAAATATGGTGAGTAACATGTATACATTATTTTTTTGCAAATGTTAACATTGAGGGGACGAATACATATACATTAAAAAAATATTATTTAAATTATTTTATGAACCGATCATTATGAATTTTAAAATATATATTCCTAGCAACCCAGTGAGTAATATGGGTACACAAATTCTCTTCAATTACTAAAAAAAGTCAGTCAAGATTTTCAATTGTTATTTGCAAATTATGTAGAAATACACATACAGAAACTTAAATAACATCAAACACGTTTTAGTAGGTGAACATTTCTCATTCATCGATTTCTTGATTGTTTTAGGCAGCCGCAGGTTGCAACACATGTAATCCAGTAATACGAAAAATGTTACTGTGCAATATGAACTTACTTTTTTAGTCATTTATAAGAATGTTTTCCTCTGAAGAAAAATAATTTTTTATTGTGAAATCCCCGGGAATACGGACAATAAACTCCGCCTTCAAATTTGAACAGAGACTTGTTAAATTTAGAAAATTAAACAAATCTCTGTTCAAATTTGAATAATATTTTTGTTTTATTTTGATTGAATTAGTTGTACTTCATGTTGATTGGTTCAAAAATTCATTATACACTGTTACTTCCAACCCCATTACCCAGGGTGCTTCGGCATGTATATTTCATTTTTATCAGACAGGACACAGCGATCGCGCTTTGCATCGATAAAAAGGAAATATAAAGTAATACGGCATCATTTTATTTTACCTATGACTTTAAAATTATAGAAATTAAAAATATGTTTATTGAATCAACTAAACAAATATATGGAACTTGCCAGGGAGCTTAAAGGAATACTGAACATGTAGAAATTGACACTAATGCAATTAATTGTAGGGGCACTAGGAACAGCCGCGAAACACCTGAAGAAATGACTAGGAGTTTTGACACTACACAACGCTCGGAAAGCTGATAAAAACAACTGATATATTAAGGAACATTCTCAGATGCGGAAACTCACCTGTATGACCAAGTAACATAGCAGAATCACTTTTAAGTTGAAAGAGAAACTGAACAAAAGCTATAAGAAAAAAATTACATGAACCAAAGGGATGTGAAACTATCATTAGCTCAATAATCTGACCCCCTTTTTCCCCCAAAATGGTGGCACCAGGCTCAGTTTGTACCAAACAAAATGCCCATGACGAGTCCAAGAGTATGGAAAGACTGATGATAGAGAGCACCACCCAGCCTTACACTAGATTAGCGCGAAGAGGACTGGTACCTCAGGAAATCATATTGCCACTCAAATTCCAAAGAAAGCTGACGGTCGTTATCTGCGAGAAATCAATAGTAAACGGTTGTTGTGATAATGTAAAATGATTTGCAACGGCTATTGAAACAGGAGGAGAATGCTGGAAATCTGGGGAAACTTGTTGTCATTCAGACTCCAGGTAATACCACTTGTTATTGCCAGTGAGCAATCACTTACAATGACTTGTGTGAAAACACCTAGTGAGTAAAAAATAATGATGTAGAAGAATTAGAAACGATTATAGGCTTCAAAATTATTAGATATAGCACGAAGAGCCTGTAGGATGCTGAGTATCTTAAGGGATTATATTTACCTCTTCTTCAGGAAGTTAGGAACAAGGTCAGTTGTGGTTTTGAAAATCTCGCACATTAAGATAAACGCACTCTGGCCTACAAAAATGTCTGAGCAGACCCGTCGGCATTCCTTGGTAGGGGCAATAAACTAACCCCTTCTCAAAGAGAAGATAAAGCCTGGGAAGCGAAAAGGACCGAAAAGAACTATAGCTTAGCCCGACAGAAAAAAAGCACCTGTTGGACCGAAAAAAAGAATTACATCGTAAAGTAATCAACATTACCCGAATGTCAATATATATAAGGCAAAAAATCTGTGTGTATGTATGTCTCGCTAAAACTTGAAAAATACAGAACAAACACCCACAAAGTAGGTATTATTTTAACCGGCATAACCCCGAAAAAATATCCCAAAATAAAACAAATAGAGATTCATTTTTTGGGAGTCAAATGGCCAATTTTTCGTTTACTATGATCACGATTTTTAATGTTAACTTGCGCACATGGCGTCATATTAACTGGTACATGACGTCATAGTAATAGGTTTGGATACTATTTTTACGACATCGTCACATTATTATTGTTTTTTTATATAATGTTTCTTTTCAGACTATTGTCTTTATCAAAGGGAAGAGGAATCAGAAAGAGTGATTTTAGTAGAGCCCTGGAGGCCTCCTTGATTTTATATTTATAGAAACAAGTACTTTGCATTGTTCGGGAATAAGACAATACAATTAAATTTTGTTTCATTCTTTTTTTCATTCTTTTTTTTTAAATGGTTTCATTCATTCATTTTTTTCATTCATTTTTCATTTATTTTTTCATTCATTATTTTTCCTTCATTTTTTTCATTCATTATTTTTCATTCCTTCATTTTTTCATTCAATTTTCATTCATTTATTTCATTAATTTTTTTTATTCAATTTTTTTTCATTCCTTCTTTCATTCTTTATTTATTCTTTTTTTCATTCATTTCGTGAATCTTTTTTCCTTCATTTTTTTCATTCATTTTTTTTTCGTTCATTAATTTTCATTCAATTTTGGGTGGGGGTCAAGAAACAACTACTTGGCCTGATTTTAATAAACTAACCAC
Organism: Sepiola atlantica; assembly: GCA_963556195.1. Lineage (NCBI taxonomy): Eukaryota > Metazoa > Mollusca > Cephalopoda > Sepiida > Sepiolidae > Sepiola > Sepiola atlantica. The sequence continues at coordinate 155,910,093 of OY744517.1, forward strand.
CCCTGCAAGGGTCAAGGTACAGGCCTGGGAGGTTGTACCTTCTGGGATTGCAGCCCCATCGACATTCTTTGTAGGGGCCCCTCAATCTGCAGCCGCACCTCTTCTGCACAAGACTGTTGCCAAGCAAGGGTTGCTCAATTTCACAAGAGTATTGCTCAAATACTAGCCACACCTCTTCTCAACAAGTCTGTTGTGAGGGAAGAGTTACTTAATCTCCATCCGCACATAAGTTTGTGTAGTGAGACAATGGTTGCTCACTCCATGCACCACCTCTTCTCAACAAGTGTTTAGTCATGCCTCCACGTTTTCCTTCTTTCTTCTTTTCTTACTACGTTTTCTGTTTTTCTTTTTCTGTCCCCACCTACTTCCTCGTTTTCTTTCTTTCTTTCTTCTTTTCCTCTTACTCCCGTGTTTTCTTCCTTTCTTTCTTCTTTTGGTCCTACTCACCCATTTTCTTTCTTTTTTCTTTTCCACTTACTCCCACTAACTGCTGATATCCGCCATTATCGCCATTGTTCGCCATGTAAAGAAATCGCAAACTCATAGTTAAACAAAAGGAAATTAGTCAGAATTTTAAAAATTTTACATTTTAGTAGACGATGCCTGCCACTAACTGCAAATATCCGCCACTATCCGCCAATGTCCGCCACTGTCCATCATGTAAAGAAATCGAAAACTCATAATTAAACAAAAGGAAATTAGTCAGCATTTTTTAAATTTTACATTTTAGTAGACGACGCCTGCCACTATCTGCTAATATTCGCCACTATCCGTCAATGTCCGCCATGGTCCATCATGTAAAGAAATCGCAAACTCATAATTCAAAACAGACAAATTAATCGGCATTTTAAAAATGTTTAACTTTTGTGAACGATACCCGCCAGTACCTGCAATATACGCCACTATCCGCCAATTTCCACCAATGCCCGCCACTGTCCTCCATGTAAAGAAATCGCCAACTCATAATTAAAAAAAGGAAATCAGTCAGCATTTTTTAAATTTTACATTTTTGTAAACGATGCCTGTCGCTACCGGTTAATATCTGCCACGATCCGCAATGTACAGAAATAGCCAACTCAGAATTAATATGAATTTATTTATATAATAGGGGCACTACTTAAATGAACGTGATATTGGTTCAGGGGCACAAATTAACCATGTGGGTTCTTAGATACAACAGGGGCGCATTGATATAAGTTATTTTATATAATAGGAGCGCTACATAAATGAACATGATTTATGAGTTCTTTCATATGACAGGGATGCTCTATAAATGAACATAAGTTAAGGGCACAAGTGAACCATATGGGTTCTTTGATACGAAAGGGACGCATTAATATGAGTTCTTTTATATAATAGGGGCGCTACATAAATGAACATGCGTTATGAGTTTGCTTATATAGCAGGGGTGCTATATAAATGAACATGCCTTTGGTTCAGGGGCACAGACGAACCGTATGAGTTCTTTGATACGACAGGGGCGCATTCATATTAGTCATTTTATATAATAGGGGTGCTAGATAAATGAACATGCTTTATGATTTCTTTCATATGACAAGGGCGCTACATAAATGAATATGATTTTGGTCCAGGGCACAAATGAACCATATGGGTTCTTTGATACGAGAGAAATATATGAGCTGAGTCGAGAGAAAAGAGAGAGTTGGGGAGAGGGAGGGAAATAATAGGGAAATATGAAAGAGAGAAAGATAGCGAGACGGAGTGAGAGCGGTAGAGGATAGAAGTTTTAATATTAAGACGTTGCACTCACTTTTTAACCTCTTCTATTTTATTGTTTATGGTCTCGAGACAACGCTGGGTATCCATGCTAGTTATATACATACTACTGCTTGAACTACTGCCACTACTATTACTACCACTATTATACCACCACCACTACTACTACTACTACTACTACTACTACTACTACTACTACTAATAATAATAATATAAATAAAAATAATAAAATGACGGATTATAAATACTTAAAATCCCTAAAATTAGATGCACCAACATTTATCATTAAGAGTCCTGGTAACAAATTAAACACACTAATTGTAGTTCTTAAAGGCCCAACAGACCACCACCCCTACTCACACATGTAAAGGCTTTACTAAAACCCTTTTTCTGGGCGTCCTTCATATTAGTACCAATTAAATATCATTTAACTCAAAGAAATGTTCTCATTCAATTTGCATGAAACCACGTTTTCTTTTCTTCTCTTTAAGATGTACTTGAAAAGGTTAATTAATATCCGTGAGCTCGTATCGGAGCTCATCCGACCTTTCATGTGTTTTGTATTCAATCTTGAGCCGTAGGGAATGAGTCGGGCAACGATTTTAGCAAGAAAGTAGAATGATTCCGCCCGTTTAGTCGACGACAACTCGACCATGAAACAGGCAATATTTGTTTCCAGGTTAGCTTATGGATTATTCTCATCTTGAGTGTTATCATCACAACGTTTCGGTCGCTGTAAGCTATGGCCTTCTTCAGGTGTATCTTTTCAAACTCGGGAATATTTCTGTCGAACCTGTGAATTTGGACGGGATTTCGCAAGACCCGTGGCGCAGTGGATATAATACTAAGTAAAATTCAGTTCTAAATGATAGTCATCTGATGGTTGAAGGTTCAATCCTCAATGCGGGCGACATAAAGAATTGCGAATTACTAGAGGACCTCTCCCAGTTATGGCTGATGGAACGAAAGCATGCAACCCTCGTGGATTAAATAAAGGTATCCGCTCGAAATTCCGTCCAGATTCCCGAGTTCGACAGAAAGTATAACCCTCAAGATGAGAACAGTAGCCCGAATAATCCAAATTATGCAAACTATCAATCCTCGTCTAAAAAATTCAGAAACATAAAAACACCGATCTATCCAGTTTAAAATAAACTTCTTTAAGTAAAAGTTGATAAAAATTGAGGAACATTTATGAAAATTAAGTAACCAATTAACAAAAAATTAATATAGGTATCCTGTTTATGAAATCATATACTGAATTTTATTAATAGTATTAAACTGAAAAACAATCGATTTAGTAGGTGATGACATTAACTTGGAAAAATATACAGATCAATCTATTCTTAAATTGATATAAAATCTGGGATTTATTTGATGTTCTCTTTTAACTTTGAACTGTTCTTTGACGATCTCTAGTATGTCTATATAATATTACCGGTGATTGAAAATCGTGGACTTTAATATGCTGATAAAGAAAACAATATGCATAATGTGTGTGGAATTAAATGTAATTCTACTAATAAAGCTGTTTTTAGCAACGCGCGTATACGATACGTGACATGGTCGAATATTTCTTCTCATAGCATAGTTCATGCATTTGAAATCGTAATTAATGCTTTGAACATTTGAAACATACACTATAAATATAAATGGTGAAGGTGGTAAGATGGATAACGTATGGACTGACGACCTGGGTGTGCCAAGTTCGAATCCAGTCGATTCCATAATGCAACTTTCACTTAGGAATGTTAGCTACGATTACGTAATTCCTACTGCAAGAATGTCGACTACAGAATCAAACCGGTCAACAAAGTTGTACTATTCTGATTCATTTTAGTATATATATATATATATATATATATATATATATATATATATATATATATATACTAGCAGAGCTACCCAGTGTTGCCCAGGTTAGAGTGTAGGATAGCATCATATGCAACATCACGGTACGAAGAGTTTACTTTAACAGCAACCTTTATGCTGCAGCTAGATATCTTACTCACTGAGGTATTCAGATATATGTTAATAATCTTAAACTAACGTTAATAAATATATTAATTTTATGGTGTAACATGTTTGAAAATTGTCATTAGCTTCTCTAGGGGGCAGTCAGAGACGCAAAAATACTTCCATTATGTTCACATGCAAATTGTGCATGTGAATACAATTATATTGAAAGTACACAGCCTCGTATGTCTTCGTTTTTAGGGACAGACATGCACAGACAGAAAAGTGTTCTCCTTGATTATATATATATATATATATATATATATATATATATATATATATATATATATATATTTCATTTGAATCAAAGGGAAAACCGTTTTTAGTGGAGGAGTGTTGCCTCCGAGGACTATCTTAATATTATCAAAATTTGCTGAAATTTTGGGAATAGACATAATTTTTGGTAATTTACCTATGGTTTAAAGTTAATTTGAATCTAAGGGAAAACACTTTTCAGTGGGACCTCCAGCGTTGAAGTGATATATTTCTTATATAGCGTATGACCTTCACTGAGAGGTCAATTGTTTACATGCCAATTTTCAAGCAATTCTGTTCAGCGGTTTGGGTGAACATAGGACACAAACATCAGGCGGACACACACACAGCGTTATTAGTTTATATATATAGAAAATAAATTGAATAAGTGATATAGATATTCTTTTAATATATAAAATAAAGAGAGTATCATTCTTCAGTTTTCTCACCAATAGCCTTTTTCCTACAAAATCAATATTTCATTCTTATTCGTTTGTTCTTTTGTATAGACGTTGCAGCATTTTGTTGAAACAATAAATTTAATCTCTTACAGAAAATACTTTAACCGAGTCAGAATTATTATCATACGGACGCTATCTGAAAAAAGTGATTAGCTCTGTATTTCGTCAATACATATTTACTTCACTTCGTTTGAAACAAAAACATAATATACTAGAGAAAATATCATAGTTAAAAAAAAAACAACTAAATCATATTGCAAGTAACAACACTGCCGGGCAACACCGAATAAGTACATTTATTATACCAAATCTGAGTAAATAAACATTTGTTTTCCACTAGCTGTTTTTCTCTGATGTATTTTAATTACACACAGCACACGCACAAATATTCCTTCGTTTTTAGATTGAGATAGATTAGAAAAAAACATTTTATTTGTTCAAATTAGCCGTAATCGCAGTCGAAGATCTTAACCGCTACGCCATCGACATAAGCCAGCAGGAAGCGAAATCTTAATGTTTAAATAAACAATATTAGTTTCTACTATATATATATATATATATATATATATATATATATATATATATATATATATATATATATATATATATATTCGATTTCCCTAGATTACGGTTGTGGAATAGCCTTGCTAGTAGATACATACATACATATATACATACATACACACACACACACACACACATATATATATATATATATATATATATATGTCTCTCTCTCTCTCTCTCTCTCTCTCTCTATATATATATATATATATATATATATATATATATATATGTATGTATGTATGTATCTACTAGCGAGGCTAGCCCAAAACCATAACCTAGGGAAATCGAAGAACCCAAAGAAACTCATGCTCTCGGGTAAATATTTTTAGTCAATGTAACAGAATATGAATATTTTAAGTCAATTTAATAGAATATAAATATGTTAGCCAATTTAACACACTATACATAACACTTATTGTATGTTATAATTAGTTATATTGATTTTAGTGTTCTGTATGTATTAAATTTATGAATAATAATTAGCACCTTTGCAGCAATGTCACACGTTATCCTTGAAGCGATGAAGAAATCTAAATACCAGGGCGGTTTCGTTTAAACTTCTTTCTCTTCAATAGATGAACTGGAAAGAATTTTGCATTTTATTGCTTATGAGTAAACCAATGCTTTTTGCCTACATGTAAAGTCACCGTGTGCGTCTAGTATTAAAAGTAAGTTAATAAGAGTTATTATTAGCGCACAACTGCGACAACACAGATCGTAACCAGAACAACGACTGCTGCCGTGTGAACTGTAACGCAGTAATTACGAACGTTGATGTTTGTGTAAATAGAATAATGGATCAACAGAATAGAATATTCTCAGTAAATTACTGCGTGCTTAAAAACAAACTGTACGCTATTTTTTTGTTTTTGTCAAACCAACGATCCGACGTTGACGATCCGAACTATGTAATATCACACAGATATGTGGTAAATAATCATAGAAAAGGCCAAGTTAATCTGTTTTAAACACTCAATATGACTGGGATACATAATATACTATTAAGATATACGAAAAATAATGCGTGGGAATTTTGCGGAGATAGAATCGGATTACAATAAACTGAGGCAAAAGGGTGTTCGTAAAATCTAAAATCCATAAAACCTATATTGCAGAGAATAGTAAGCCAATTGTATCTAATTTAAATACAACAGTTCACATTAATGTTTGTAAGCCGTAAGATATCGATCATTCATGGACTGTATACTGTTTAACTCTGCCGCTGAAAGCATAGAGTACTCTCACTCGACTCGAATGCCCAAATACATGTATTTGGGGATTTTAATGCACACCATCGTGACTGGTTGGGATTTTCCAGCTTTACTAACGCAGCCGGTAAGTCTACGTATAATTACTCCTTAGCTCACTCCCTCTCAAAGACTGTCGCTTTCCCGACCCGCCTCCCTGATCGAGTAGACCAGCAATCCTCACTTCTCAACCTGTTCTTGACCTCACTGTCCAGGGCTTGTGTGACGGAAGCCGATAGCCCGCTCGGGAACGCTGATCACGTTGTGATAATGATTGCTATCACCCTAAAATCTCGTACAAAAGCTGATGAGCCGTTACTCAAAACAACGAGATACTACGAGCAGGCTGATTTTGAGTCCATCAGAGATCACATCAGCGACGTCCCATGGAATGGAACATTCTCACTCTTTGCTAATCAGTGTGGGTCAAAGCAGGCATTGATGCTTATGTCTCAATGCGAAAATTCTTCAGCAAGCCCCACTCTCCTCAATCGTTCACCTCGGAATGTGGAGCGGCTATTGCTGAGAGGCAGCAAGCATTCCGAAAATTCGGCCTCCATATATCAACTGCGAATAGACAGAAATTTATAGAGTCAATAAATAATTCTAAAGTAGTGATAGGTGAAGCAAAGGGAAGGGAAAAAAAAAAAAAACGCATTCAGTCACAGAAACTAGGTACTCGTGACTTCTGGAAAATCTACAATAGTGTGGTGAAAAATGGACAATCAACACTTCCCCTCGCTATCAAACCACAATGATGTTTGCACGGCAACTGATAAGGTTGAACTACTTTCCCAGCGTTTCGCATTCAACTCAACTTTGGACTCAGCAAACCACTCCCTCTCTAAATTCCCATTGCGGACAGAAGCCACACTTGAAAACCTGGTTATCACCCCATCTCAGGGTTATCATAAAAAGGCTCGACACCTCCAAAGCTTGTGGGCCTGATCTTATACCGGTAATACTAATAAAGCAATGCTATGCAGAAATGGTTCCTGTCCTCTCCACACTCTTCAACAAATGCTTCGCTGAGTCTTTCTTCCCTGATAGCTTGATAATTGCTTTTGTGGTACCAGTCTTAACGATTTCTGGGGATAGAATAGATCCTCTAAACTACCGCCAAATCAGTCTACTCCCGATCTTTGCTAAAATCTTGCGATAGTCTGGCACCTAGTTAATGCTAAACTTATTTCTTACCGCCCGTATGGATTTTGACAAGCACGATCTACTGCGGATATGCTAACGGTCATCTCTGAACGCATATATCATACACTGGACAAGACCGGTGAAGCTAGGGCAGTATCGCTTTATATATCCAAGGCCTTTGATAAGGTATGGCGTAAAGGGCTTATCCTAAAAATTCACTCATATGATATTAGTGGGCAAATATTTCATATAATTAGATCCTTCCTAACCAAAAGAAAGATCCAGGTTGTCCTCGATGGCCGTCAATCTCAGCAACATGACTCCAGGGATCCAGCCTTGGACCTTTATTATTCCTAATTTTCATACACGATCTCCTTGATGACGTCGAGTTTGAGATAGGTATATCTGTTGATAAGACCACACTTTACTCTCGTCATGTCGGAAAAACAGACGCGTACATATCCGAGACAATGGCTGAAGCTTTAGAAAATGTCCTCCAGTCTGTAGTACATTAGGGTAATAAATGGTTGGTAAGTTTTAATGCAGCAGAAACAAAACTCATTTCCTTCAATAACCACAGAAAACCTCTTCAACCACCGATTGCCATGGCAAATAACACCCTACCGTAGAATCCAACATTCAAACTACTCGACCTAACATTCACAGATAACATGAATTGGAACAAATACATTGAAGACATTGCCAAAGCTGCTGCAAAGAAGGTGGTCTCCCTTTACCGTGCTAGTAAACTCCTCACACCTGACATTATCCTGTATCTCTACAAAGCCACCATCGGCCTATGTATGGAGTATTGTTGCCACATCTGGGCTGGTGCAGTATCTATTAGTCTCTCCCTGTTAGACAAGGTCCAAAAAAGTCGCCAACTTAATAGGTCCCTCACTATCCACCCAGCTGCAGCCCCTGTCCCATTGATGCGATGCTGCATCTTTGTGCTTGGTTTACAAATACTTCAATGGAATATGCTTCGATGAACTTGCTGCTTTGGTTCCCCCTTCGACGCAAATACACAAGAACACCCTAGCAATCAGCTAAATCCCATCCATTCATTGTGGAGGTTTCCAGATACCGGAGAGCCTTCTACTCTAATAGCTTGCTCCTCGCCCCCTGTTTCCCAGACTGTACCGACATGCAAAGATTTAAAACTAACGTAAACAGACATTTTGCTGCACAGCTCTCAACTAAGGATGACACCCAAAACCTACACGCTAATTCCCAGTAGTTCCTTACGTCTACAGTGGTGTCCTGCCTTGTTTGGGGTGAAATATCTTTAAAAAAAAATAATAATCAAGTAGATCAAGTTAAATGAGTAAATATATTGCTATTATGCCAAAATAGTATATATAATCTAATAAAAAAAAAGACAGAAATCAGAGTTTTTATATTGCAATAACTCGCTTAATAACAATCTGCTGATCTGGTATTCTGTCATTTGAGAATGTAAAATAAAGTTTTCGAATAGCCAACCGAAACGCTTCCCAAAATGAAAATGTAGTGGAATGGAACGTTTCGTGTTTACATAAAAATGTAGAGTAGCAAACATATGATAGCATGATAAAAAATGAAATTATAACGGTGCTACGAATAAATAGTTATCTTATGAAGAAGACTTTCCAGTGTACATTGGTGGTAGTAGTTCTCAACGTGAGAGTGAACATTTTCCGACTACATTTATGGAGGACTACCTAAGGGAAAACTCTCGTGCCAGGCAAATGTAAATATTAGAGCAAACGAACGAAGCGAATGTATGTTTTCTGAAAACATATATCAAGAATTGGCCTAGATCGCTGCCAAAGTAGATTCGCATATACAGCTTATGGATAGTAAACTATACCTGTACTTAAAACAGGGGGATTCACTTTACTTTATTATAAAGGTACATGTGCACATATTTGTGTTGACATGTAAACAAATATATATATATATATATATATATATATATATATATATATGAACCGGGTTCGCGCCTCCCGACCGTCTGAAATTGTTACTTTCCTGTACTGATGAGAGCAATAAGCTTGAAACGCTAGCGTCTGTATGTATTAATAATTTAATGTTTATTTATAAATATTATATATATATATATATATATATATCTATATCTCTCTCTCTCTCTCTCTCTCTCTCTATATATATATAGAGAGAGAGAGAGAGAGGGAGAGAGAATACATTTTAATTAATTAATTTGTATAATTTCATTAATTTAATGAATAATTTAATTAATTTATTAATTTATTGATAAATTTATTAATTAATTCATTAATTTAATAATTTAAATAATTAATTTATATCATTTAATTAATTTAATTAATTTATATAAATTAATTAATTAATTTATATAATTTAATTAATTAATTTATATAGTTTAATTTTTGTATATATACATTTTTTGGATTAATTCGTAAATTAATTTTTGCGTACAAAAGGGAGACATGGACACGTGTTTCTTGCTATGAGTCGTCATCAGCATGACTTATCCGGGCAGCGTATATATATATATATATATATATATATATATATATATATATGTTTATTTGTTTTCATTTTACATCAGTAAGTTCTCAAAGATCCAGGAGATTTTTCTTTGGGGTAACACTTAATTTCTATCTGAGATACATAGATATCCGAGTATTCAATCAAGATTCTTATCTACCTCTCAAACGTTAATGGGCCACTTAAATATGTTATAGTTTCTATTTATTTTGGGCCTTTTCTGAATTTTGCTAGATTCCAGAAAAGACTTCATCTGGTCGGGTGGACTATCCAGATAAGTGTTATTACTGTAGGTAACATCACTAGGAGACGTTGCATCATAGACCCTTGTACAGAGGGACAAATACACTCGAGTATGATATCTAGTAGGTAATTCAAACTCTACATGTGCGTGTTCATGAGTGTTTGTTAATATGTAAGTTTATATGCCTATACGTATGAGAATGAAGGGATATTGAAGCTTCGAAATACCTAAAATAGTAGTGGTAGCTATTACTAGAGAACATTTTGTGTCCAACGACATAATGCGCGAAGTGTATGACGTATTTCTGGCTGCCTAGTATGGCAAAAGTAACAGGGGAGGAGTAAAGAAGAGGATTGGAATGAAAACAGAAATATTCGGATTGAGTTATATTTGAAGAATAACTAATTGTAAATGTTCTAGTTAGCTGACATTTTCAATTAACTCAGCAAGTGTCTCACCTCTTCTTAAGTTTCTATCTATCACCCTCACCATCTCTCATGTATGTAGTTTGACGAACTCTCTAATTGTACACTGTCTATCATTTTCGCTTCCGTCACTCATTATGAATTTATTAACACTGAAAGGTAATAAACCTATCTATAAAACTCTGAATTGGAAGAGTACATTATAAGGAAAAATAAAACAAATCACAAAAAGTAGTAATACTCTTAAGACCGTAGCTGTAGATGGAAAAGGAACAGTGGGAGAGAGAGAAATATGAAGAGAGAGAGAGAGTGAGAGAGAGAGAGAGAGAGAGAGAGAGAGAGAGAGAAAGACAGACAGACAGACAGACAGACATACGGAAAAGTAGATATAGCGATTAATTACTGAAACAGGTAATACGTGTTTATAGGTTAGTTGGTGAACCATGACCATACAAGCATATAAAGCAACTCCGCCCGCCAGGAATTTAAAGTTTGTGTTAACCCATATGACTACAATTTTAGAATAATATGAAAATGAGCCAGCAATTTTAGAAAGTAAAGAATAAAAATTATGAAATAAATATAGTCATTGAAAGAAAAAAAAATATATAAACATACATATATATTTATATATAATGTATTTTTATGTAATTGTTTTATTGGTGTTTGCAGCGTTCGTTGTTTTTACTATTTCGATTGTTTCACTTTCTAAGTGATTAAGATGCAGAAAATTGCATTACCAGTCCCCTTTAACTTTATAGGACATATTTTTCGTTACTATATATATATATATTTATTAATTTTATCCGTACATAAAAGTAATCCATGGACACGTGTTTCTGGTTCATACTCGTCATAAGCATGGTTAACTTAGACAAAGATCGAACCTTCTATAGTCTAGCGCCTTACCATTGGACTACGACGCCCTGCCTAGTAATATGTACGATTTTTATCATATTATCCTAAGTGATTAAGATGCAGAAAATTGCATTATTAGTCGCTCTTAACTTTATAGGACGTATGCAATTTTCTGCATCATAATCACTTAGGAAGTTAAACAATCGAAATAGTAGTAGTAAGCAAAAACAACGAACGTTGTAATCAATAATAAAAAAATTACATAAAATACATTAAATATTTATATATACATATATATATATATATATATATATATATATATATATATATATATGTATATACTTACATATGTTCATGTACAAACATAGATACATATATACATACATAGATATACATATATATATATATATATATATATATATATATATATATATATATATATATATATATATATATATATGGTACGTCAATGAAAATTAATAAGACCTGCAAATGGAAGCAAATCGGTACTCTAAAAGTTTACCTTTTAGTTATAATTTACATATATATATATATATATATATATATATATATATATATATATATATATATATATATATATATACATATCCACATATCTTTGCTTAGGTTAGCCATGCTAATTACGGCTGATAGCAAGAAACACATGCCCATGGATTCCTTTTATATGTACGTAAAACTTAATTAATAAATATATATATATAAAATAAAAGATACTGAAACGTATACATATATATATATATATATATACACACATACATATATATATATATATATATACATAAATATATATATATATATATATATATATACATACATATATATATATATATATATATATACATATATATATATATATATATATATATATATATATATATATATATATATATATATATATATATATAATTGCACATGATGAATCATTCTTCTTGACAGGTTTGCCATCTGTTCAATTAGTTGCTGTGCTGTCGTGCGCACGTAGGTGTCTCTTTAAATCAGCTTCAGTCTTACATGGAAGTTCACATATGTGACAAAAAACCTTCGTTCATGACGATGGTGCTCGCACCTTAACTTCATTATGAATCCCCGAATGTCTTGTATGACAACTTTTAAATTTGCAGATAAGACTACAAATATGATAACTTCGCACTGGGGGTTGTGCCGGTATAGCTTCCTTATAAAACTGTTGATCCTGTCCTGGATTGTGTGATTTAAGATTATGTACAAGTCCAGCTCTTGACAAAAGAAACCTATCACATACAGTGCACCTCAGTTCTTGTTGTATATTCTCTAAAACTATCCTTTCATCGTGCTTTCTTAAAACAGGCTTTAAGAGAGCATTATCTACACGCCGCTCTTCAAAACCCTTAGAGCTTTCTCTGATGTTCTTCCTCCATAGTGGCCGGTCTTCCCAATGTGCTTCCCAGTTATCTACATTCATCTCAAGTAGTTTCAAGCTGCTTTTCAAGGCATCCTTAAACCGTTTCCTTCGTTTATGTTGTGGTCTATTCCCTCTATCTATCTAGCCATAAAGCAGCTGTTTAGGGGGCTTTCGTAAACCATTCTAACAACGTGTCAAGTCCAGCGCATCTGAATTTGAATGAGTTTCATTTTTATACTGGTGATATTTGATCGTTCAAAGACTACAGTGTCAAGCGTGAGAGTTAAGTATTCTCCGAATACAACTTTGATGAAATATGTCTAATAACTTGAGGTGTCTTCTATATGCTGTCAACGTCTCTGGACCATATAGCAAAGTAGTATTAACGGATGCTTCTTGAACACTAAACTTTGTCTTTTATGTAATTCCCCAATCTGATCATACACGTTTCTCCAGTTGGCCAAAAGCAGAACTGACTTTAGCTATTCTGTGACTTAACTCAGCATCAAACGTGTAGTCTCTACTCATGGAACTATCAACGTGCACAATATACAAATATATGCATACATACAGATATATACATACATATACATATACACATATAAACATATAGACATACATATATATATACATGCATATTTATACATATACATATATATACATATTTACATATAGACATACATATACATACATATATATATATACATATACATATATAAATACATATATACGTATATACATATATATATATACACATCTATACATACATGTGTATATACATACGTGTCTAGGGTGTTGCAGCAAAATTAGACACTTGACAAGAAAATGAAATAGGTAATAAAAAGTTGTATACGCAGAAACCCGACATTTTTTTAGTTAGAGTTACATACTACAATATTTTTCAATGTAATCGCCGCTGGCAAAGACGACCATCAGAAGACGGGTGCGAAATGAGTCATAAGGTTTGGCAACTATGTCCTTGTCTGTAGCGGTTAACGCCTCTACAATGGCAGTCTTCAGAGAATCGACCGTGTTGTAGGTGTGGTGTTGGTCTTAACCTCGATCACGCCCCCAAAATAGTCAAGGGGGTTGAAGTCGGTTGAGAAAAAGCAATCACAAGTCAGGCGACTAGTAGTGAGGAACATTGTTAAGAAGCCACGGCTGGGTCGTCTTGGCCTTGTGTGCAGGAGCGGAGTCCTACTGAAGAGGCGTCTGGCAGCGACTTCGTCCATCCAGGGCTTCATCACGCCCCTCAGCATCTCCTAGTTAATTTTTTGAAAGAAAAATGAAAGCATGACGCACCTCTCGCTGGAAATGACGCCAAGATCCATGGATGAAGAGGGAAATTTCGTATGCTTCACAACAGAAAACTCCTCGATGTTTTTGCAGATCCACCTGTCGTGCCTGTTCCTCGTTTGGTCCTGATCTAAATTCTTGTCATTCATTTTCAGACCAATGCTGGAGCTCGTTCAACAAAATAGCCGCCTTCACCTTCATCGTCTCTTTGGAAACATTCGCGATGAGCAAGGGTAAAAAAATACGGTAGAAGGAATAACTAATGACCTTCTAGATCGTTCGACAGATCGTCAATTTGTGACAATCCTTGGCAGTGGCGATCTTGACAACCGGATAGTCCTGCAACACGATATACACATACACACACACACACACACATATATATATATATATATATATATATACATATATATATATATATATATATATATATATATATATATATATATATATATATACATATATATATATATATATACATATATATAAATCATATATACATTAGTACAGCCTACGCGTATTAATCTGTGTTTAGATGCGAGAACATCACTACGGAACTGTAAATCAACACACACACACACATACACACACACACACACACATATATATATATACATATATATATATATACAAACATATATATACATACATATATACATATACATAATATGTATGCATACATATATACATATATATATAAATATATATATATATATATATATATATATATATACATACACACATACATATATTTATATACATAGGTATGTATACATAAATAAGTAAGCTTATAAACATTAAAACAGCCTACACGAAATAATGTGTATGTGCTAAGAACACGTCGTCGGGGTTGTAATGAAATCTATAGGTTGTTTTAATTTTTATATAAATTTTATATATAAAGCTCTACTTTGTAAAAAACACTTTCGAAAGTATTGGTTATAACTTAATTTTGTCAACATTTTAACTTGCTTAATTAAATCTGTATATATATATATATATATATATATACGCATACATAAAAATGTATAATTGAATATATACATATATAAATACATGTATATATATAGACATAAATATATCTACATACATATACATACACATACATACATATATATATATATATATATTTACATAGATAAATACTTACACATTTATATATATATATGCATAGATATATCTATATGTATCTATACATATATATATATATATATATATATATATATGCATACATGCATACATAATATATACAGACACACATATATTTATATATATATATATATATTGACATATATTTTAATCACAAAAAAGACTAACATAGTTTAATATAACTTTTTTCTAGGCAATCAAATTTCAATTTTTCATGTTAAAATGTATCTGGGTAGGAGTCCTTTTTAATATCGTATGCGGTTTTAGATTTGGTTAAGTGAAAAAGTGACGAAAATGTGGACTTGTACATATATATATATATATATATATATATATAACATCACTAAAAAAACTTACTTATAAAACAATAAATACTCGGCATAGTCTCTTCCTAGGATAATGTCCAGATTCAAACGCTTCTTTAACGATTCTTTTGTTAAACGATTTGTCTCTCTTTTCCCGCAGCATTCCTTTTAGGTCTGAAAACAGCTAGTCGTTACTGGGGGCCAGATCTAGCGAATAGTGTTGGTGCAGGAGCAATTTGAAGTGCAAGTCATGTTATTTTTATCATCGTTTCGATCGACTTCTTACACAGTGCATTTTCTTGGCGAGAGCGTAGATTTTATGCTTAATTTGCGTCCGTTTTGCGGTGATAAAGACTATTTCTTCCTTCAAAGCACAAATAAATTCTGTATAATACTCGCTATTAATGGTAATTCCCTCCATGCTCCTTGTTTCCCTGACTGTACCTACATGCAGGAGTTTAAACGTAAGTGAACAAGCATTTATCGGCCCAATTCCCCACCAAGGTTTTCCATTATAAATCTTGCCCCTATCATAGTATCCGCTTACGCTTCAGTGGCAATATACCTTGTTTGGGATGAAGTAAAGTTTAAAAAAAAAATCTTTTGTTCAACTAGAATGTTCTTCTAGCAAGCAAATTCAAATGAGAATGTCTTAAATAACGCATTGTACGGCATCATATGCGCTGTTTTCTTTCTATAAAAAAACGTCCTTTTGTTCTATTTATCTATTCATATGTTTGACTGCCAGGCGTTTATCCAATCAGTTAATTAGCATCTCTTCAACCTTCTGGGAATCTAAATTTCGAAGCTGCTTAAATAATTCATACAAAGTTTCTATTAGAAACAAACAAACATAATTTCTCATTGTTTACCCGTGTTTTGTATGCATAATTCTCCGGGATTTTATTCGATTCATTTTCATAGAAATTACATTGTAATTCCATCTTACAGATAAGATTACAATACTATTGTTTGCAACGGGACGGTATTCATTATATTAGAACGAGTTTATACCCGCTTATTAAACAGTGTTGGTAAAGTACCTGCATTTCATCTTTAGCTACGTTCTACCGCTTTATAACTAGTACGAAGAAAAATATTTGTGGAATTTCGTTACTTTGTATTTACATTATAGAGTTAGTAACTACGATGACTATATTTACGTATTGTTCATATTAGAAAAAAATAAAAATTTAAGAAAAAATGTTTCACTTTTGAAAAAAATCAATTTGAACTAGTCCCAAATATCCGTTTAGTTTACTTTTTTGCGGATTATAAAAAAATGTTATTTAGTTTATAAAAAAGTGTTAATGTAATGTTTATAAAAACGTATCGAGTTGAAACATCCTATAGACTATTTTGAGATTCAAACTCGGGTAAAAACTACTACCTTAGTAATATGTACTCTGCCTATTCTTTTTTTGTCAACCAATCACATGTTTCTATTTGTGTATAAACAGACATACTTCAAAACCACCATAACTTTTTAATGGTATAGAGATAATGTCTAACTGTTAAAGGAAGCAGCGTGGTGCCGTTGGTAGAGGCACTGATGGTGGACTTGGCGAACTGGGTTCGTATTCTGTCTAGGGAAAAAGTATCAATCCATATATCACCCTTCCAAGTAAGGTAAAGTACAATCGTATGAATCAGCAATTTTTTTTATCCGGATCGATTCCGTTATGGGTCTCTCCGATTCTAAAATCGGGTACTGACAGGAGAGACCACATGAAGGTTGCTAACATCCATAATTGAAAGTGAATGGAACCGACTGGATTTGAACTTAGCACACCCGTATAGTCAGACCGCGTCGTTATCTATTTCACCGTCACCTCTTAATAGTAGGATGGACTAGATTGTCAAGCCTTGGTTGTGCAACTTATCTAGGGTAACTCCGAAATAAAAACAGCTTTTCTCTGCTTATCACTGTTTCCATTCCCCGCGAACTTCCATTTTCCACTGGACTAAAGCAATGCCGGTTCAACAGAGGTGCAGTTTGAGATTGCGCCATTCTTATTTCACCATAGATTCACCATGTAGGCTACCTTACAGCGGAGTATCCACTGTTTCTCGCTACTGAAAGGAATCCCAAACACCTAACAGTTGTTATATAATAGCAGTATTGCTTCGTATTTAACAAGCTTGACATTTCAACAAAGTATGGCATTCTGGTCCTCTACCCTCACTTCAGGGGTATGGGAATAATGGTAAGGTTCTTGACATTATTACGTCTTTTCTTTTTGATCGAAGCTTGCGAATAACCCTGGGTAGTGTATCTTCATCTTATTTCTATTATCAATGCTGGTGTTCCTCAGGGCTCTATTCAAGGCCCAGCACTGTTTCTTCTTGACATCAATGATCTTCCTGAGAATATTATTCAGAAGATTAATATCTATGCTCATGATACCGCTTTATATTCTGGTGTTGCTTCTCGCCCATTTCCCTAGGATCAGTTGAAATATGCAGCTAATCTGGTAGTTGACCTGGGTTCAGTTGTGGATTGGGGTACGAAATTGCTTGTTTCGTTTAATCCTTTTAAGACTCAGATCGTGTCTTCCAATTGTAGGTGTGTCCCTTTTCTTCCTAAATTCTCATGGATGACTCTGCTTTTTGGAAAAAACGACTATGAAACTTCCTGGTCTTTCTTTCTTATTACATCTTTCTTTGAGTTAAAACATTACATCCATTGCTCTTTCTGCTTCTCATATAGTCAGTTCTCTCTATCGCTGTAAACACTTTCTCACATCTGAGGCTATTCTCTATCTCTACACATCTACTATCAGACCACGTATGTAGTACTTTTGTCATATTTGGGATGGTGAATCTCTGTCTCATTTTATGGTTTTTATTAACGTTCAGAAACGTATCTGTAATTTGATTGGCCTCACCCATTCTTTTTTTCTGCACCATCTCTCTCACAGCTGTGATGTTGCTAGTCTCAGTCATTTGTTTAAATACTATTATGACAGAATTGTCTGATCTATTTCATGCTTCCTTTTTTCCAGCTCGTTTGACTCGTTGGTCTAGTGGTCTCCATTAATTCGCTGTTTTGATACTTCATTATAATATAGCTTCCTATTCTAGTAGTTTCTTTGCAAGAACTGCAGGCGTGTGGAACTCTCTTCCTGCGTACTGTTTTCCTCCTGTCTATAGCCTTGGTATGTTCAAGATAAGGCCACTAGGAATTTCCTGTCGGTGGTGACATTGGATTAGTGGCTAACGACACGGACTGACGACCTGGATGTACCAAGTACGAATCCAGTCTATTCCATAATACGACCTTTACTTAGGGATGAATGCAACCATTACGTGTTCTCTCCTGCAAGAATGCCGACAACAGAATCACACTGGTCAACAAAGTTGCACCATTTTGATTCATACGAATATACATTACTATATCCGGTTTTTGCGATAATCATGTTTCGTTCTTGTTAGCTCCTTACATCAAGTGGCGTCATGCCTTGTCTGGAGCGATTTCCATAAAAAAAACAATACTCGTGAATGTATCTATATACTAGCAAAACTACCTGGCGTTTCCTGTTTATCATATAAATATAACACAAGTTATTATATGTTAACATTAGAAACTCAGCAGAAAAATATAATTAATTCTCATCCCAAAAATGTACAAATCCAGGATTAATTGTTTGCAAGTTTATTTCTTTACTATTTATCTAATTAAATAAATATATTTCACATATCTATATACTACAAAAACTCTCATGATTTTGTTATGTTGCTTGTTTTTCACCGTGCACACTTCACGTGTAAATGTGTTGTATTTTTGTTGTGCTTTTAAGACACTGATGTACAAAAATATAATGATTGTTCGATGAAAGCGAACGAGTGGGGTGAGTGAGAAATATGAAAAAGTCACCGGAATTGATGGCGGTTGATCTCGCAAACTTAATAACCAGTCGATTGTCTTGATCTCAATTAAGACTAGTTTATATAACGTTTCTGAACGCACACGCATTCATCTGTAAGCGCCAAATCTGGGATTTATCTGTCACTGTCAATGTAGCAACGCCCCTACCTTTTGAAGAAAACTTTGACAGGTGTTTTATGCATCAAATACCCAGATATTCTATCAACTGAAGAGTATTGTTTCCGTGTGAATAAACTATGGCAGTCAACCGCGTTTTGTTTCTTCCAGCCAGGTGCGTGTCTGTAGGTTTTATTCGTACCAGGTTTATTTCCGATACACCAGACCCGATATTCAACACATAAATGATTAACATTTATATTGATTCTTCTGATTGATAATTACAAGTGCTTTATTATTTTGCCAAAACTTTTGTGTTTTTTTAAAGAAGGATTTCAAAAAACGGCAATAATAACGACAAAGGTCCTCAGGGTTATCCGTGAATATTTTACACTCTGGGATAAACCAAGGGGACAAAGTTCTCTTCAAACGCTGAGTCTTAGCAATAAATTTCAAGTTCTGTAGAAGTCGAATACCAACGTTTTTCCTGCTTAAGATTTAACTCCCTGTTGGATGATGCATTTAACCCACTCTAGTGCAAAAACAAAACCAACTAGAAAACAAATTTCACAGATAAAAAGTTTAATTACACAGTATTTTAGGATTCATACGGATATCTAATGAGAGTACTTAAATCAAAAGCTAAGTCCCAGTGATAGAGAAGTGCTCTAACTGAAAGATTAAAATTAAGAATTCCTTTGAGCATATTCTATTAGAAGTTATAAGAATGTATAGAACTTTTGTGCCAAACTTTTTCTGAGTATCTGCTAACGCCGTTCTATGTCGTACAATAGTTTAAGCTTTTGAACCTCTGACCTCGTGCAAATGTATAGAAAACCCAACGAATAGGCATGAGACGGGTCGATGCATCATTCAATAATCAGCTTCTATATAGTTGTTGCCTTGCTTCAGGCATTCTTCTCTGGATTATTTCTTGCTGTTATTGATGTAACTTTGAGCTTTCGTGGAAAGAGATTATCGTGTGCTGGTATACTGGATATTTTCCATGCTACTAGTTTTAGATTTCCTGGATCTGAATAAACTATTTTACCCCTCTTTTGAAATACATTCTTCCATAGTATAGATAACTCTCCTGGAAAGTCTATTAGTAGTTCCAGGAAGATAGGATACACTGACTGACATGAAGCATACGGGGATACTAAAAACTACATCTTTCTTATAACAGTTTTTGAAGAACGTGGTGAATTAAAATTTAGAGAGGGAATGCATATGTATACATCCATGTCTAGTTTTGGGCGATATTGAATTATTTAACGTAGACGCCGCTATTTCGAATTCACAATAACAAGCCGCCATTAATAGACTGCCTCTCCTGCACCAAACGGTCATGATTTTAAAAAAAGTTACATAATATCTTTTCATGTAAAATTTTATAATAAAATGTATTAATATTTGCTGGAATATTTTTAAATGAAAATTAAATATCAAGTAAAAAAAATATGGAATTTTTACATGACTACTGAAAACCATGAAATAATTCGAACAACAAAAAAAGAATTTTGCTTTAAATTTAATTATTTTTAGTATACAATTATTTATAACGGTTTGAAAACGTCTAAATTATACTTAAAATGTTGTTTATGACCGTTTGGTACACGAGAAACAGTCCACGTATGGCGATCCATAGGCAGGAATTCGGAATAGCGACGTCCAAGTAAAATAATTCAATATCGCCCCAGTTTTTGCTAAGTGCATCTGAAACACTACTGGATAAGGAAAGCGGGAATCCTCTAGATTTTTCTTCTCTAGAGTACATAGCTACCCTAGAGAAGAACAATCTAGAGGATTCCCGCTCTATGTTTTGATGCTCGAACCTCCGCATAATCAAGTTCATTATTATGGGGGTAAAGCTCAATTCTTTCAACCGAGTTCCGGCATAGCCCTTAGATAGTCGGTCTGACATAAAAATTTTCTTTTATTTTACGATTGGGTCACCACTTATCAAGGCCACAGAGAAACTCGAGGATAAAGGTTAATGAGATGGAATGATTGTTATTCAACAGATGAAGAACACTATGGGAGTACTAAAATTGACCAATACAATGAACTAAGTGTGATTGCTTATGGGTCTATTTATGAGAAGTATTTGTTGATATTGGATTTAAAGTTAGTTACACAGGGGGGGGGAATGTCCTAAATTGCTGCCGATTGTGAGCCTTACCACGTCCACTGACAACGATGAAAATATTTTGTCCCCTATTCATTGTTAATGCATGTCGCTACAATTGAAGTGTCACGCTTGAGATGAATTTTCTTCACTCTTACCTGAAGGTGCAACCAAAAATGCTAGCTGGCTTTTACTTCTAGGCTATTAATATGGTTTCTTGCCTGGTGTTTCTCCTGCTACCTGGGGAGTGTCTTGATGAACATACCATGAACTCTAATGCATCTGTCTATTACATTACAGGCCCTATTCAGCGCAACAGGACCCTCTTAAGAGGTTTGCAATACTTGTCCACCATTGTAGCTCCTTTGCTAATAAACTGTTGATGAATCAACTTCTTGATAGTAACTGTACGAGGGATACACAATGACAGAATATAACATTGGATTGGTTTCATATGCAAATGAGCCTGGTGAATCAAATCTGTACACGCCGCAATAAACTCCACAAGTCTGAGAAACATGTGAGTTTTGCAGGAATATGTTTAATACTGAAGCGTATATGAAGTACAAGCTTTTTAAATCTCTTCTCTAATGGATGAATTATTTCCTTCTCCAAATTAAACAGAGCTCCTAGGCACATTTACTTCTGTGATATCAAAGTTATAGCAGATCCGGATTTTAAACTTCCTGTTAACGGAAAATGTGCTAATCCTGATATTTGACTATCCAATACATGAACATATATATTTGTCGCGACTTTAGTACAGGCATGATCACAATTTAGACTATTGCTTGTCCAAATAGCATAGCTTTGAATTGGTTGTTATTTCATTGAAAGTTAATTTGTAGAAATAGCCTCTTACAATGGATAACAGAAACATTGAAGTAAGCACCCCTCAGGTCTACAGTAATCGCCCAATCGTCTATCATGAAGACATGACAAATAGTCCTGTAAGTTTCCATCTTCAAATGTGAAGCCACTAATTGAACATTTATGGCTATCAAATTTAGAATAAGACGGCACTATCTTGAGATGTAGCACGGACTCTCTTCTTAGGCTTAGGGACCTCTTTTTCGTACATTTTGATCCTAGACTGAATGCCAGGCAGTAAAATAGATTGACCCCCTTTTTTCCAGTTTGCTTAGAGCCAAACACAAGCAGAAAGTTCTTTAATTGGGACTGCGACTAAAGTAAGAGCAAATGAAATAGGTAAAGTTTGGGAATGGATGGTGTTTTTAAGATACGATACTTTGATCCTAGATTGAATGCCAGGTAGTACCAGAATAATTATATATACAAAGATGCGTATTTCTCCTGTTCAATACTGGCATTACATTTCGATAACATGATAGTTGTCGACTCGTTAAATGAGCATACCATCATTTACAGGTTTAATCTGTAGTTTACGTCATAAGGTGCAGGAAATTTCCGTGCTTTCTTTGCTAAAAATATATTAATTTTGTCTGAACGCTGCTCTCGTTAGACGAAGATAATTACCCCCTACTTTACAACACTTTCTATTGGTATTTAGTCAAACTAAACGTTAGACCTTTCCGGAATATGTTCAAGATCCAACAGTTGTGAGTGATCCTATTACAATCATCCACATATTCTTCCAGTCGCACGGATTGATAGAGCAACTGATTACTTTTGTTGAGACGAAACCTCAATAGTTTCTGATTCCTGGATTTCTCAGTAGTCCAGGTGGTTGTGCTTAGTCCATTCGTTTTATTAAAGCTAATATACTTCTGCTTTTCATGACAAAAAACTGAGGGACTAAAATATTTGTCATACTTAGAGATTTCCAATTTCCTTTTCACTCCTCCAAAAATGTACCATTGACATGCTGTGTCTCTTGGATTCCTTAGGCTTTCATCGCTACTGTGCAAAACATCTAAGAATTCACATGAAAATAATTTTAGACATATAACTGACGTACATACAAGTCTTTTTTATGTGACTTTATTCTTAAAAGATATGTGCTTTAAAAAAAGACTACGTTTTACATATATATATATATATATATATATATATATATATATATATAGAGAGAGAGAGAGAGAGAGAGATAGATAGATAGATAGATAGATAGATAGATAGAGAGAGAGAGAGAGAGAGAGAGAGAGAGAGAGAGCTTAGAATTAATCTTGCCGTAACATCCACCATTTATTGGAACAATTGCTATAATCCTTGCGCCGTCTCTTTTCTATTTGTTACTAAACCCGATGCTTTCAGAGAAGAAAAAGAAACAAGGAACTGTTAGAGATATGTATAAGCAAAAGCCTAGAACTAGAATCAAACTTTCAAAGGCATACATTATCAGTCTTCAGATTTATTAAACGATCTATAGTGCGAACCTTGTTTAGGGTCTTTACTGCTAGAAGCCATAGTTCACTTCTCACTATTCTCATCCAGTCGAGGTGAGTAGGAGAATTCATCGAAATGTTCTTTAAAAAATATGATTTTAATTTCCAAAGGTTCTAAAATACGTGATTTTCCCTGTAGTCTGCAACCTTGTATCCACTTCTTCCAATGCTCTGATTACACAATCACCATGCGGTAGGTCGATATCTGTGTTCACCTTGAAAGCTAACAAATGATCTTCCACCTAAGATCTTAATTCTGTAGTTTCCACCGACATCTGGTCGATTTCTAAGCCAACAAATATTAACCTTGGATGCTCGGGAAAAAGACACATTTTCAGCTTGTGTTTCTCACTTGTTTTTTTTTGTCAAACATGTTAGTAATAAGCTGGTTAAAATCGGTACACTTCTCTTTTTCAAGTAAGAACCTGAAACGATAGGTTGTATTCAAATTCTGTTTCTTACACTGATCTGACGCGAGTCGAAGCCCGGTCTGAGAAGTCTCATTTATACTTCATTAGTCATAGCAATGGCCCAGCTCATCTTCCTTTGAGATAGAATTAAAGTCATAATGTTTCGCCTACGAAACTTGTTTAAATGCTGATTCATCTGCATAAAAAAGAATTTGTGCAGCTTTTACAACTTCTTTCTATTCTCTTTTTACCTTTTTTATAAATAAGTAAATACACTACAATGCGAACATAAAAACTCAAGGAATGAAACATTCAACGAAAAATACAAGTAATTAAAAATAAATGAGAATAAAAAACGCATACATAAAAATAGACAATTCCCATCCATCATATAATGGCTAATTCAATATAAATTATTTGCAATTTCACGTCTTTCCTATTTTGTTTATTTAAAAAAAAATGTAATTTACTTATCTGTATAATCAACGCAATTAAACTTAGTCATGTTTAAAATTGCCAAGGAATATCGTATTTTTAAAATAGTCTCCCCTTAAATACGAACTTTCCACTCTATATTTAATATTTTACTCGGTCGAATACACTGCACGTGTTTAGAATTTGTCACCCTAATATTGTGAGGGTTTACTGTAGTGAAAGAGATATATTAAAATTGTGTGAAGTGCGAGGAATAATTGTGGGTTAATATTTTACTGATTATTTTTTTATATTCAGTTGTTTCTTTTATTGAAATTTTCATTCGTTGATTTTTTTTTCATCTGTACTTAATTTAAGTTATCAATAAAAAAAATTTAAAAAAGGGAATGGAAAAATGTAGAGAAATATGGACAGCTCTTTCAAAAAGAACACAAAATAACTCCACGTGGCCACACCATTTAACGAAGGATCAACAGGTTTCATCGGTGGGACATTATGACTTTCTTAGTAATATGAAACTTATAAAACTATTGTAAAAAAGAAAGTTTTGCAAAGAGTGATACAATTTCTTCAAATCTAAATCATGTACAATAATCTTGTAAATATTGCTTTGAAGATATCTACACAATCAACTAAGGGGATTAAATGTCTATTCGAATGTGCAATTTATTAACGTTAATTCAACCGGTCAAAGGTCGTATGCTTAATATCGTTTTTTGTAAGTAAACGTAAATTAAATGTATTTTTTTCCAGATTTTGTAATGGAAACATGAATTTATCTTTGTAAAACATCTGCTAGGCGTAACGCGGGCGCAATGTGTGCTATTTTTAGTTTAATTTTGATTCAAAGGGGATAAAAAGGGGGTGAGGTCCTTTATAAAAATTCGGATACCTCTAATTTTTGTGAAATTTTAACAATAGGTATTAGACATCAATTACTAAATATTCCCCAAATTCAAGTTTTTTTGGAGTATGTAAAAGAGTTTTCTGGGAAAATATTTCAGAATTACATTAAATTTGATCCATAGTCATTAGACAGAAATTAACTGAGATTCTCTGATTTTCAATTCATTCTCAAGACCTATTAAGTTTTAACCATAAATTTTAGACATTTTCTAGAATGAAAATCATGTAATGTAATTTGATCAAAATTGGAATCAGGATTGTAGACATAAGGTTTGGATTTTTATCTTCGTAGTAAGACATAAAAGTGACGTAAAACTATTCTATTCGGGAATGAATTATGCCTGTCCTGGGACGATTATTTTTCTAGTTCTTAATAAAATTAAATTAAACATTAAATTCAAAGAAATCTACCACGTTCAATTATTTATTGTACTTGAGTAAAATTATCGGTAAGTCTCTCATATCTTACATACGTTTTATTTTGTTTTTTCTTAAAGTAAGTTTAAGCGTTATTTATTGATATTGGATTTAAGACGACCATGTTGTAACCCGCAGGGAGAAATCCCGCCATAATTAAAATTAATAATTGAGTACGCGTTAGTATTAGTCAATTATTAACACTAGTATTATTCAATTATTATTAAGATATTAAAATTTATGCGAATGTGTACTCTAACTCCCACCCTTATTTTTTTAATAACTCATCTAAACCAAGGCATGTGTTTTATTTGCTTAATTATCAATTTTTCTATTTAATTAAGTGAATTTCAGAATATTTTTTATAAAATTATAAATATTTTAGTTTGAAACTTATTCTGTTATTATTATATCGAGAATTCTTGGTATAGAAACCCACAGAGACACGCATATATATATATATATATATATATATATATATAGTATAAATTTTTATTTATACAAACATTATTGGTTAGATATGTGCATACATGTTTCGATTGTACTCTTCGCAGAGAGTGACCCTCTTCAGACCAAAGATGACAGATATATATATATATATATATATATATTTATAAATATATATTAAATTATTTTTACCTAGATACGCTGGCGATACAAATATATATGTGTCTATATATTCTCTCTTTATTATATTTTACTAAAAAGTTCTCTTTTTTTTCAGTCATTAACTAAAATTAAAATGGTTGACTTGTTTAGGAATACATAGAAATGCATTCTGGTGGATTTCATTTGGTAATTAAATTTTTCTTTCGAAATAAGATTTTTTGAATTCGTTGAAGTTTACACTATTGTAATATTGATTGAAATAAATATAATGCGTAACCATCAAAGTTACGCTGACGCGATAAATACACATATACAAACAAGAAGTGGGCACACAATTTTATTAATATAGAGGTTTAGACAAAGAATGTCCTTACTCTTAAGCCTTGATTATTCTGTTGTTTGTTATGTTAACACAACACCCCGACAACGCCGGGCAACCCTGCTACATTTTTTATGTATAATAAACGGTCAATTTAAATAATATATAGGCTTGTTCTCAATGTCTGATGCTAAACTATATCCGTCTTACTAGGTTTAAAGACAACTGCAAAAACAAAGAGACAAACAAACAAACAAACAAACGAATTACGCATATTCTCGGAACAAATTCGAAGCGTCGATTAATTATCGCTGGCTTTCGATCGTTAAAATACATCCATCTCCAGCCGAGGAAAGCCGTCCCAGAGGAACCGGAAATGGGCGGGATGCGCACCACAGAATAAGACATAAATCTATACAACACTTATTGAAATGTTTGCTGTTCCCATTAGGCGAACACACAATGAGTCAGGATGATTCGAAATATCTCTGCTTCTGCTGCTGTTTTTGCTGGAAAGCCTGTTGCTGCTGCTAATGGACGAGCTTTTGCATATTATTTTTTTATGTCTTAAGCCAGAAATAAAGCTAAACCTTGCGAATAACTCTGTCGACATACACTCTTCTACTTTAAATGAATCCATTTGATAGCGTTAAAATTAATAAAAAAAATAAGAGCCACAAGTTCGAAAGATATATGAATAAATTATACTGAATCTGTCTGTTTAACACTCTTTTCTCTCTCTCTCTAAATCAACCACTCCATAATAAAACTAATGTATATTTATATGTATATATATATATATATATATATATATATATATATATATATATAGATAGATAGATAGATAGATAGATAGATAGAATCCTTATTTTGATTTGTTAAAAAGAAATCCAACATGAAAGTTGTTTTTAATTCGAGATTATTTCAGTCAATCTAGTGTGTACCTATCAATATTTAAAACCCATCAATCACAATATGGCAGTTGTTTTGGATTTAGAATTATTTCAGTCAATTGTGTCTGTCCCTATTAATATTTCAACCCGTTAAATTACCATGTGACAGTTGTTTTAGATTCGAGATTATTTCAGTCAATTGCGTCTCCCCCCTATTGATATTTCAACCCTTTAAATTACCATGGGACATTTGTTTTAGATTCGAGATTTTTCAGTCAATCTAGTCATCCTATCAATATTTGAAACCCCTCTATTACCATAAGACAGTTGTTTTGGATTCGAGATTATTTCAGTCAATCTAGTGGATCCCTATTAATATTTAACACCCATCAATTACTAGAAGACAGTTGTTTTCGATTCGAGATTATTTAAGTCACTGTAGTTGCCCTATGTATATTTCAAACTCCTACATTACCATAGGACAGGTGTTTTGAATTCAAGATTATTTCAGTCAATCTAGTCTGTTCATATCAATCATTAAAACCTCCTAATCATTATAGGACAGTTTTTTTTATTCGACATTATTTCAGTCAGTATAGGCTGTTCATATCAATCATTAAAACCTCCTAATCATTATAGGACAGTATTTTTTATTCGAGATTATTTCAGTCAGTATAAGCTGTCACTATCTAATCATTTATTCCTTTGTAATTAATCGACACGTTACCCTAACGTAAACATGACTGACAAGTACAACGGTATGTTGTTTACGCTACATTATCCTTCGTCTTCCTATATTGTCACAGTTCGAAAACAATTGTATCATGTTTAATATTTTCTGTAACACACACACACATATATGAAAATATATTTATGGAATTCTCAGACATTTTAACCTGCCGATTCCCTACGGGGATGAAACGCAGAGGCCTCTGTGTTGCTTAATTGCCATAAATATATTTTCATAACTTACTATCTAGCTATACTCACGTATTGAGAACTGTCGAAGTAAATACTGAAAATTGATGCATAACAGATTATATCCCCTTATAACATTTTATGTGGATACATGAAATATATATATATATATATATATATATATATATATATATATATATATATATATATATATATCAGCAGGACTTGTGCACCAGCGTTGTCCGGGATAGATATGAATTAAATTAAAAAAATATAAGTATTAGCGTAATAATTCGTTTACAGGAAGTTGAAAACAACCCTGTAATTAAGGTGATTAAAGTAAGATTTATAGATGTTTTGAAGCAAACAAAATAGATTTTTCTATCTTTTGGGTGACTGCCCCTCCATCTACGATTGTAAGTAGCGGTTTATTCGAAAAAATAAAACCACTGCTCCCAAGTAAATATGATCCAAGAATATGCATGAAGCTTTCCAAGATCAGTGAAGGAAACTACTTCTAGATTGAGGCAATTTTTATCTAAATCCGTAGTGCCAATTTTGGTGGGAGATTGAATTTACCAACATAAAAAATCAAACTTTCGCCTAACCCTGGCTTTGATTTAAATATATGGCGATTGATTTAAGGAATTTGTTGTGGTGATTTTGTTTTCGATTTATCGACTGTTAACTAATCTGCACTTTTACCATGTTGTTGTTATTTCGTTGCCTCCCCATGGTGATGTTAAATGTGCTAAAAATCCATCTCCTTGGGGTGAAAATGCCGCAGTCTAGAAGTATTTATTCTAAAATTGACAAATAGTTAGATTGAGGGAAAGTAATTAAAAAAATGCCGCAGTCTAGAAAGATTTCTCCTGCACTGACCGAGAAGAGAAAAGACAAAGTAACGGATACTGCACCTTAAGTTAAAGTATATTTAGAAAAGTAGGAGTTAATATTGTTTTGGAATATCAGTAACAGTTTTAGCGTCGAATAATGTATGTAAAAAAAGCTATGAAATACATTTGAATAATGTTCGATATGGATTAATACCGAATAATGTTCGATGAATAATACAATGTATATGAAAATAATGATTTTAAATGTTACGCCGGTCTGTGTTCGAAATTGATTTTGAAGCTTTTTAACTGTCGTGAATTAAACAAAGGAACGTTATTCGTTACTGACGTATAATCATGATAATAAAAATATACTTAAATAAATCGACGAATGCTAATTTAAATCGCAGAAACAATGTACGTAGTTGTTTAATGTGTATTGCCTCGAAGGTACTGTTGTGTACTGCGATTATTGAAGTCGGCGAAAATGTAAACACGTTTTTTATACATTGTTGCGAATGAATAGAGAGACAGAGAGGGGGAGAGAGAGGAGATATAGAATTGACTGTTATAATAGGTAAATATAAAGAAGAAAAAAAAATGTCTTACATAAAATACCCCTCTCAAGAAAAGAAAAGGATACCTAAAGTAAAAATAAGAACACGAATGTTGGAATATGTATGGATGGTTTAAAGTGAAACAATGAACTTGTGTTGTCTGGTAAGTATTAGTGGAAGGTACATAGAGAAACTCATATTACGTGATTCCATGGAATTGTTATCAACAATTGAATATTGTCGAAATAAACAGTGCAGTTCGTTTTACGCAGTATTTTGTAAAAAAAAATTAAGCCTTAAAGGTGTTATGTATTAAATTGTGTAAGTGTTTGTAGTAACAAAGATAATTGATGCCTGTCTCCCCCTTGGAGTAATAATGGAATGTTCTACATTCGTGTATATTAAGAGTGAATGTTAAAACACTATTTGTCTAGCTAAGCAACAAATGGTTAAATAAAGCTTATCCTTAAGTTATATTCGGCGTCCAGTTTTTATTACAGTGTTTAAGTTACAAAAAAAAATTATAACTGAAGTAATCGTAGATTTCTAAGGAAAATGTCTAAAGTCTGTTCGATTAATAGATTGTATCCGCTATTTTGAATCCATATACAGTATAACTGATTAAGTTAGTTTTAATGTATTTTGTAAATTCCGGAATGAGATGAAGTCTATACGTAATAGTTAGAAATAACGTAATGCGAAATACTCGAAAATCAGTGGAATATGAAGGAGCTTCTATTACATTTGTGCGGAATGTATGGAATGTATTGTATTAAGTACTAAATTAATGGAAAGTTGAATAGAAAACAATAACGGTTACGTATTTCTAAAGTATCCGTAGTTTAATGATTCCCGGTGATAAAAGGGAGAGTTTTAGTGGGAAAATATTAGAGGGAAAGGTTTTTGCTACTTCCTCTATGGAATATGTTTTGGGGAGAGTCTGTGATGGTAGTCTAAACGTAGTATTTATTGTTAGATAGAGAAAATAATCATAAATTTCTTCAAACACGCTCGAGTGAATAAGCTGAATAGAGTGGTGTGTTTATAGCCTATGATACATATGCTCATTTTCTTACTCTCACAAAAGGTACATCGGAAACAAGTCTTCACTTTATATATATATATATATATATATATATATATATATATATATATATATATATATATATATATATATATCAACTTCTTTCTCTTTTAGCAATATCATCTAGAGTTGAATTGATGGTATACCCATGGGTAATCCTCTTGGTTCTACGTTAGCGAATAGTTTCGTTTGATTTTAAGAAAATCAATTGTTTTCTCAAAATACACAGCCGTCGCTTTACACACGTTACGTTAACGACACTTTTGCTTGTCTTATATCTCTGCGACTGGCAGCCATCGTTGCAATTTATTATAGAGGTTGAGAATTGTGGTTATTTTCCATTTCTTGATATTTTTATGTCCAATGTTGGCTTAACGTAAGAACCCTCTGTATATAGAAACTCACATTTACCAGTCTTTATTTAAATTGGTTTTCTTATGCCACTAAACCAATAAAAATCATCTATCTTTTAGCTATCTTATGATTAATTTTAACAATTGTCTCTCATATTTTCATTCATTCTTCGTTTTTATTCGTATAATTTCTGATACTTTTACTTTGAAAACGGTCAGATGAAGAGACCTTTGGAATTTATTTCTTTTTCCCGTTAAATTCTTTTCAATTCTCTTTTCATCGATAAATGTTACCTCCAAAATCAATCCTATATTTCTGCTGTAACAATAATATATATATATATATATATATATATATATATAAATATATATTATAATATAAAATGAAGTAATAAAATAAGGTGTCAATCAAATTTTATTAGAATTCAAAGTTCATGCAAAGCATCCTTAAGTCCTTAGCTCATATATATATAAATATATATATATATATATATATATATATATGTGTGTGTGTGTGTGTGTGTGTGTGTGCGTGTGTGTGTGTGTATATAGTACTATGAAAATATATCTATGCCAAGTAAGCTACACGAAGGCGTCTATGTTTCATTCTATCAGAAAATCATCAAAATAAATACGCAGTATATTATATGTACTAATAATATTACACTCCCGGGCAGAAAAATTTGAGATTGCTAATTTTTCAATAATTTTGTTAATTCTGTGTTTTCAAGTAATTTTATTGATATCAGATTTTTTTTCAGGTTAGTGTCTGGGTTGCTAAATTTATCTTAATATTTAATATAAAATGTCACATAAGAAGAAAAACAATACGCATTTGGATTAAATTACGTAAATCAGAATTGTTTAGATAACAAAGAAGGGCTTGGAGTATAAACAAATGTTGCCATCTTGAACAAGGAAAATGTTGCCACTTTATTGTCCAAAGTGAAAAGTATTGGTAAGTAATATAAAAACATAGGTAATATGGAAAGGACGACAGGCGCAAGTCGTCGAAATCATTAACAAGAAGAGACGACGATATATCACCAAGACGATACTCACAGATCCTTTATCACAAAAAGAACACCATGGATAGGATCACCTTTGTTTCTGAATACGACACTTTCTGCTTAGAATTGTTTCAGAGAGTTATTTTGTCGGATGAATCACATTTTCCCTTGTAAGTGATGCTTCCAAACAGTGTTTTCGAAGATCAGATTAAAGATTAAGGATTGATTGTCTTCAAAGAACACTTAAGCATGGAAATGGAGAGATTATGGGTTGGAGTGCATTTTCATCACGTGGTATTGGAGAGATACTTCTATGTGCTATGACCATTAAAACTAAAGTATACATATGTATTCTAGAGAAAAGACTGAATTCTGACAATTCAACAGTTGTTTCCCTCTTGTTCCCGGGAAATGTCTTCTTTCAGCTTACACAAAAATTGATTGAATAACTATTTTAAGATAATGTCCTGGCCCGGACAAAGTTCTGATCTTGACTCGATAGAGAATTTGTGGAGCACAATTAAAAGAACATTGGCTGCTAGGAAATTTGCAAACAAAAAACACTGTGAGAAGCAGTAAAAAAGTAGGAAAATATCACTCCGTAAAAATTTAAGAAGCTGGAAAACAGCTTGCCCAAACTAATAACTTTTCATGGAAGGCTCATATAGGAGCTATATGATATTTGTTAAATGCCAATTTGCTAATTTATGTAAAATAAATTTTCATAATAAATATTCAAAATTAGCCAAGTTCAATTTTTTATCGCTTTTTTAAAAATCAATATAAAAAATAAACCAAGTTCGATATTTTGCCACTTTTCAAAATAAATATTAAAACAAAGCTGTATTCAATGTTTTTTGCCATTTTATTTTTTAATATTAAAAAATTAGCCAAGTTTGATGCGTTTAGCTCATTTCAAAAATAAATATTGCAAACAGAGCTATCTTCAATGTTTTTGCCCTATATATATATATATATATATATATATATATATATATATATATATATATATATATATATATATATTATGGTTATGTTAGTGTTAGGTTATGATTAGCTATATGTTAGGTTATGTTAGGGTAAAAATAAAAAATAAAATAAAAAGTTTGGTTCGTATTGCGTAAATTGTTCGGTGAGGCCTGTTAACATTCGTTATCGTTACTTTTACTCGGCCAAATATAGGTATTTTACCATCATGGTTGATTTTTTTGTCAAGTGGTCGTTAATTTAAAAATTTCCTTAAAACCTCTATAAAATTGAAAATGTTTAAAAAGTACCCTCACATTTATATTATAATTAGAAAGAAAAATTTATCAGTTAAGAAAATAAAGATTCAACCACCCTAATTTTCCGTCCAAAATTGAGAAACCATTCAGTTATACATCTCGATGTACCGCTAACTTTAATCTCAAACTAGTTATGTTTAGGGTAAACCGGGGTAAAATCGGTCACTTTGGCGTTTTTTTCTTCTTTGACATCTGATAACTTCTACAAAACTGCATACATGAAGTAGGAAATGTGCTCAGGGTAGCAAATCGGTTCTCAGAATTCGGGCAAATAAAGATTATGCATGCTAATGTTTTCTATATTACTAAACTGTCCCAAGTTTTAAGAGATACTTTACACATGTTGAATAAAGAAATACCGTGATGAATAGGGGAACTTATCTTAAGAGTATTAAAATTGTTGTAAAGATCAGTAAGTATTTGTTCAACACATGTCTATTAGATGAAGTTAATTGATCATTTTATTTCCTGGTAACATACAGGGCACATATACTCGTCACAGATATCACATATCAACCAACTGATATCCTTAGGTCACAAATGTGAAACGAACATAAAATTAAATGATATTACGTTTATTCATGAAACTTACGGTACGATGGCTGTTTTTATCTTGATTTGAATGTTTTTTCCTCAATGTTTAAAGTTTGTTAAAAAATACATATTTTTTCCATTAATTTTTCATTTTCTTCGTAACTCAAAAATAAGGTACTTCTAAAGTTTACGGACTGTGATATTTTTTAGTTAAATCCAATTTTTACGATATCTTTTGTTTATAAAAGTGTTAGATGAAAGTACAGAATAGTGAACATCCTGTTCTGTTTTATTCTTTAAACGACCCTATTTTCTTCGCTTAAAAAAATGCTTTTTTTATTTTGAACATTTGATTTTTGTACGTTTTACATTTTCCGTGAAGAATAAATAAATAAATCATTTTTAATCAGCTAATTAAATGCCTTATTTGTAAAGTTTAACAACAAACGTATTTTTGTTATGTTTACAAACTCCCTTAATAGTATCTTTCTTCTGACCTGATCAAATTACGAAAAAAAAGATTCATATTTTAATTAACACCCACCGTTTAACCACCCCACCTTCAAAAAATGAAAAATACATTCTACTTTTTAGGCGATTACGCATGAATACCCTGTAAAACTTCGCGGAAAGAAGAAAAACAAAACAAAAATACAATTATTTTACAATTAAAAGTGCAGAATCAGTTTCGGATATAAATCTAATGCAACATGATCCACACACCCTCATTTTCCAGCAATTCTACGGTTTGAGGGCAATTAACCAACTTCTCTGCGTTTTGTTTAGTGGAGGGATTTTAGGCGATTACATGTAGTTTTATGAAATCGCCACTCGGACTAAGGGTTAGTGGTAAAAAATTTGGTTGGCTGCTCTAAAAAGATAGAATAAACCGGAAATGGGGGACCATTTTACGTTAAATTTATATATGAAACTGATTCGCCACTTCAAATTCTAAAAAAATGTTTTTGTTGTTCTTCCTTTCCGTTTTCCAGGGTGTTCACACGTAACAAAGCAGACTCTCATTGGGAGAGTGGGGTAGCGAAGGGTGTTAACCTGTAAACTTACCCATATTTTATTTTTTAAATCTCATATCTTTTAACTAATATGTCCCCTTTTTTTTCTTTTTTTCTTTAAGCAATTAATTGTTTATTTGTTTACCTTTCACGTGAAAATTTAATGAATAACTTCTTTAAAATTAGCTAATTCAATATTTTATATTAAAGGTATAAATAAAAAGAAATATTAAACTTTGGGTATTATTATAAATAAACACCCTAAAAATGAGATTCTACTCAGGCGATTATGTGTGATGCCCTCGGAAAACGTGGCAGAAAGAAAGAAAAAAACATAAAAATATTATTTCAGTATTTAGGCGCGTGGAGGAATCAGTTTCGCATATAAATTTAACATAAAATGATCCGCCATTTCCGAGCCATTCTAACGTTTTAGCTCCGTTAATCATTTTATTTTTTGCCATGGAAGATAAATTCTGTACGTTATTAAGATTTTTTAGGGACAGGATACTTTATAGTCGATCACATGTGGTTTTACAACCTTGCAAGTTTGATTTAGGGTTAGTGATATAAAAATAATTAATAATAAGTTAGAATAGCCCGGATTATATAGATGATTATTTCCTGTTAAATATATATACGAAGCTGATTCATATTTTAAATTTTAAACACATTACTGTTTTTGTTCTTCTTCTTTCCTAACAAAATGTAGACTCATTAAGCGGAGGGTGTTAATCTTTGGTGTAAAATTTTCCTAAGTTTATAGTTACAATTATGGAATTCTCTGAATAAAATTATATTTTTTTACGCCCCCCCCCTCCAATTAATTGCAACCTGGAGAGCGAGTATGGTTTGCTTGTTAATTTATAAAAGAATAGAAAAAGATATAAGAGATACAACTTATATAGGAGAAAGAGAGAGGAGGAGAGAGGTGGGGGAAAAGTAAGAAAGTGTCAATTGTAGCATAGAAGCTATGGGAATTTACGTTTCATTATAATTGTCGGCAAAATTCTCGTAAATTAGTGACATGAATTTGTTTTTTGATTTTTTCAGACGTGATACGCTAATAGTTATTGTTTTCAGTTAAATCCTTCAATTATATCCCCTCTGTCAACGACGGGAACGAATGCTGTGACCTGTTTGCGCTCTGTTGCAATATAGAATCTCATCTGTTCTGTGCTATGTTCGGGAAGGAGAAATCATTTTAGACTGAGGCAATTATCTAAGAGATTGTTTTTAACAGTAGAATAAGCACCCAAACTTAATACCTTATACAGTTCGTGGAAAATTCGTCAACGGTAATTCTATGTTGAATATTAACCAATGTTTGATGTTTTTTCAGTAATATTTTTTCATTCCGCAAATACATTCCTAACTACTTTTTAGAAGATAGGTTTGTAGTCAGCCAATCAAAGAGCCGTAAAATTAAGAACTGAAGCGCTGGAAGCGGTCCGTATTTTGTTAGGGAAGTTATAATGCTTGATAGATAATAATACTGATTTAATAATTGAAGTAATGACGGTCGGAGCTGGATAATGTCTACAATGAGGAAGATTACACGGTGTAAGATGGGGAAGTGTTAGTTGTTTAAATGTGTGAGGGAATGTTATTTCTACTATTGTATTCTCCATGTCGGAGATGTCGGAATTCTCAGGCTTGATCTCTGCCGATTGGTATATTTTGTCTTTTGGCTGTGATCGATAACATGCCATGTGCACCGTTGTGCACCCCAACGCGATGCACCGTCCCGCGCATGCTTATTCTTTGGTTGACAGCAGCGGAATGGGAAGAACAGCCCCCGAACGGAAGTGACATCACTTCCGATTTCCTTGCTACTGCCACCCTATCTAAGGGTGTCCTTTCCCAATCTTTTGGGGCGTCATCTCTATCTACCACCACCACCACCACCACCACCATTATCTACAACTAGTTCTTCTAAGTATGCATATTTTGTGAGAGTAAGTTAAGGCGGGTTTAATGTAGGACATTATGAAATTGAATGATAGTCCAGGAACACGCGTCAACTATTAACATGAAGTGTGAGCATATAGGAATTATATGTAGCTATTATGTTTATAGTCCTATACTGATGAATTTAAAGAGGAAAATCGTCTTTACTTTATATAATAGATATAGCATGTATCACCATATCACTGAAAAAAACTAATAAAGTGCTCGATTCTACAAGAAATAATATAAATTATTTTATTTATAAATTTAGATTATATTATTTTTAATATATCACATACATTTACAGACACTATCATCTATAGTTTCTAAATTAAATAATATATATATATATATTTATATATATATATATATATATATATATATATATATATATATCAGTAGATAGATAAATAAAAGAAGAGAAATAAATAATGTAAAAATAACAAATCTATTTCATATTCAGTTATTCAATGCAAAGTGTATTCAATAAAAGCATGTTTATTTTTTATTTCCTTAAGTCAGTATTTTCAAAGAATGATATCTTATCATAGAAAGGAAATAGATAGATTAGTTAGCGATGAATAGCCAGAAATAATAATTTGAAAAATTTGAGAAGCTTATGAAAAGTAGATGTGAGTGTGTAAGTGACTGTCAAAATGCAAAACATGTTCGATTAAAAACTGTTCAGTGACAAAATGTCCAGTGTAGAAAACGTTAAGATTGGGAAGACGAAAAAGTCACTGTTAACCGGTTCGTAGATACTGCGTTAATATGGTCAAATACTGTAAATCCAGGAGGAACTAATTCAACAGAACAATATGTATTTCTGCCGTAGAAAATAAAGATTGGTTAGGGTGTAGGTTGGAGATTTGAGACCATCCTAAAACTTCAATCGACCTCAGTAAAGAAATTATTAAGGATTTGAGTCCAAGATAATGTAGAGATTTCAAGTGGAATCTAAAAAGTATCAGGTTCGCTGGTGTTTAAATGTTTATCCAACGGCCTCTGAAGATTGAATGAGTTAAATTTAAATTCGAGGACGGTGACAATTAGGGATGGGGTAGAGGGATGTGGAGGTAAGATTTGAACGAGGGATACTCTGGCTGAGGCATGGTTAGAAGTGGGATGGGGGATACAGTCCATCGTTAGTGAGTAAAAATAGAGTTTAGCAGCTGTTGCTTACAATGATTTTGCCAAGCAGGACAGGATATCCGTAAAGAATAGTCTGCATACTCCTGATGAAGTGTTTTTATGAACCGAACATTTTAATTTTAAATAAATAATATTTTATTTAAAAAACAACTGAATTACATTGGGTTAAAAAAGACCAATTTAATGCAGTCGTTTTTATAATTACACGCACACACACACACACACACACACACACACACACACACACACACACATATATATATATATATATATATATATATATATATTATAACTGTCCTGTTTTAAATCTCCGAAACAGTTACATGGTAAACAGCTGATTATCCCCGTTTTAATATTTTACGCTGCAGTTAAGGTCCCCTGTTTTCGTTTGACTGTTAGATACTTGAATAAAGGATGAAACGTATACGTATGTAGATAATATTTGAATATTTATTATTATAGTAAATATTTGTAGTCCGATTCTCAACTGGACACTCTAATTAGTGAATAAAAAGCCGTCACATGCTATAATGCATGTTCCTTAATGTAGAACACTGTTATGACGGCCGATTATAGCTGTACGGTTACTTTACACATATATAGGGTTTATTTCTCTTCTCGTCTGTAGTCATTTACGGTAACCTCATTAGTTAGCGGGCTTGGATGTGTGGTTTAAAAGGACTCCTGTTCCGGGGTTCGAATCGTGCGACTTGCGTGAATGGTTATTTCTACACTGATGACTCTACAAGGATGAAACGTATACGTATGTAGATACTATTTAAATGTTTATTATTAAAATAATTATATAT
The DNA here is from genome assembly GCA_963556195.1 of Sepiola atlantica. NCBI lineage: Eukaryota > Metazoa > Mollusca > Cephalopoda > Sepiida > Sepiolidae > Sepiola > Sepiola atlantica. The sequence continues at coordinate 155,949,682 of OY744517.1, forward strand.
ATATATATATATATATATATATATATATATATATATATATATATATATATGTGTGTGTGTGTGTGTGTGTATGTATCTATTTCGGCTTTCTTAGACAGGCACAAACATTATATATTCCGATTTCTTTGATTTTTATAGGAAAGCCGACGGTGATGTTTTTCCTGGAGAAAAAATGAACAATATTAATTAGCAATAGTAGAGCAAACATTAAACTAAACGATGATTTTCAAATTGAACTCCAAGAATCCATTAGATGTATTTAATCTAGGAGGGGACCCTTATTTTCTTTATTTTTGTTCTTTTTCCATTTTTCTCTTTCCTCTGTTCTCCTATTTATTTCCATAATAATTAAATGTTACAAGCCCTTTCTTCGAAGTTTTTTTGCAAACAGACCCCAACTGGTTTACTACCGAAAGGGGGAATAAATATACAAAAACAATAAACTTCTTTCAGAATTACCTACCATTTTTTCATATATCAAATATGGCTGTAGAAAGCTGGTGAGCGATTTATGTATATGAATAACACTCAAAAGGACAATGTTTTTTAGTCTGTCAACTTTAAACCTACATACCATGTTTCTTGGATCTGATCTTCTTCATTATTATTATTATTATTATTATTATTATTATTATTATTATTATTATTATTATTATTATTATTATTATTATTATTATTATTATTATTATTATTAATATTGATATTAATATTATTCATATTATTATTATTATTATTAATATTAATATTATAATTCATATTATTATCAATATTAATATCACTATTATTAATATTAATATTATTATTACTATAATTATTAAGATTAATATTATAATTTATATTAATATCAATAACATTTATATTAATATCAATAACATGTATATATATATATATATATATATATATATATATATATATATATATATATATATATATATATATAGAGTGAGAGAGAGAGAGAGAGAGAGAGAGAGAGAAATACCTGTCCAATAACGAGTAAAATTTATTCTCCGAAGAGAACAGTTCTGAAACAATTTGTCCTCGTACGAAGATTAATGGTTCTAAACCGTATGCCTGGAATTCTTATTAATTTTTTATCAAAATCCATTACACAATTTTAATTATAAAAATGTCTAAAAATGTAAGGCTTAAGCTTATGGGGTATTAAGAACAAATATAAATTAAGTGTATCTTTTTAAGTGGTGTCTAATAACAATGAATCGCATTTAATGCAAGTCAGAAATATTTGAATTTTCAAATAAGAGGTCATACTTATATTATGACTCCTAAAATCCCTTTAAAATAATCCAAAGAATTGAAGTTTTAGGAATATTTATTAGTTGATGTCTTATACCTATTGTTTTAATTTCACAAAATACAAAAATTCAGCTTAATATAGCCCACTTTACCCACTGTTAAGCTGTGCAGCTGTGTCTCAAAATTGAAAATGATCGGTTAATTCATTTAAGAGTAAATCGTCTACATACAAAAATATAAACATATACATATACCTAACTTTATATATATATATATATATATATATATATATATATATATATATATATATATATATATATATATATATATAAAGAGAAAGAGAGAGTGAGAAAGAGAGAAAGAATGCAGATAGAATCAGAATAAAATTATAATATAGGCTTGTATACAATACTGGTGCACACGTATTTCGATCTTCAGATTTCCTTAAGCTACTGACTAAAGAAATTCGTTATTTACTGTGGCGAAGACCTACCTCTCCAAAGCAAGAGGAGGCGAATTGTCTGCACATGTGCTTGTGGACATGAAAAATTGCGAACGTCTACAAAGCTAAAATTAAATGACACCGCGCATGCGCCATCGGCCATGACGAGGCTGATTCAAGCATGAGATTCCAGTTTCTCAAACGAGACTGAGTAGGTATAAAAGAGATGGGTTTGGTTGAGGGTGAGTTCGGAAAGAGACAGAAGAAGCGAATGAGAGAGAGAGAGAGATAGAGAGAGAGAGAGAGAGAGAGGTGTAAAGGAAAGAAAGAAGAGGGATATATATATATATATACATATATATATATGTATATATATATATATATATATATATATATATATGAGAGAGAGAGAGAGAGAGAGAGAGAGAGAGAGAGAGACTCAAGTTATAAAAGTTATTTTTCGGCTCAAAACTCATCCACTCTCTCATCCTGGTGAAGTTGCACCGTTATGAATAGCTGCTATGAATTGAATGTGGCTGTTGTGTACGTAGTCATGAAATCCCGTTTCAGATAGATTAACGACACTGCTTGCGTCTTGCCGACATTATGTCCACTACAATCCGATTGATGAAAGTTAGAAAATGGCTACCATTGTAATGGCTTTTGCCCATTATCAATCCAATGATGCAATCTTCACGGTTTAAGAAGGATTTTACTTACATTAGATCAATGGTCAATCTATATCCTTCAACCAACGTCCCGAGTGTTCCAAAGTGCTATATCACTATCATCTCACCAGCCACCTTTGTGTTTACACGTGTCTTTCCAGTCAAGGTGTCAGATATCCACCGACGCACGCATTCTAAACGAGTGACCAAATGCAATAATGTCGTCTGCCATTGAAGGGTCAGATTGATGCTTTTAAGCGCTGCATTCAGTGTTTGCATTTTTGGTCAGACATAACTAATGATGCTTCCATTTACTTCTAATGCACGTCCTGTGGCCACAGGCCTTGCATCTCCCCAAACCCACTCACATATAGTTGACATCTATACACGAGTCTCCCCAAACAGGGCCCCTTTGCGTATTCAGGTCATTCTTTCTTGAATCATTTTGACAGAGAGATGAATTTCAGATTTTATCATTGCATCTTTTCGGGCTTGCGTTCCGCTTAATAAACGCAGTTGCCATTCTGAGTTGGCCGAATACAGAGAAAATGACCGACAAGTTTTCCGCCCGCAAAGAGAAAACGTATGGCGATAGGTCATTAGGTTCAGAACTTCTAGGACCTGACCTCCCAGTTTCCATAGAAGGGGGCGTTATCTTCCATGACCTGCAGACTGACGATCTTAGTTCTGTCTTTCAACCACTTTGTATTTTTACACACTAGGCCGTAAACTAAACATATGCTGTACGCGTGTTGCAGAAACTAGGCTTTTATTAATTTAATGTATTCAATGTATTCCTACGTAGCACTCCTGATCACGTGATGTTGGGATGGTATTACATCGACGACGAATTTCATGACGAGTGGCGCCACCGTGTAAGGAAGAACGTTTTACCCTTCAAGATGACCGTTTGAAAAAACCCAAATAACAAAAACGCTTTGATATATGCATGTAAGCATTTTGTCCGATCTGAGAGCGACACATCGAATCATTGTCAGTGCCATTCTCTTTAAATGTATTCAGAACTCCGTTAAATCTCGGTAATCGAACATCGACCAGGCCTTTTACACATATACCAGGTCGTGGTAAGGAGCATTGTGGCACCTCCCGCTTAACCGCCTGAACCCCAGAAGACTGGATGGGAGTACAGAGAATCAGACGGCGTCTGGGTTACAATCCCGCGCGGCAAGTACACAACTAAGTTCAGGACTAGGTACGTAACCGAGACTGCCAGCCTTAATTCAGTACGGATTTATGGGATGGCTCGTTATGTAAAAGACGTGCGGCCATATTCATGCTCATGCCCTCATTTAGCGATAAAACTGACACAGAGGAGATTTGCGGTTGGTTAATTTGGGGTTGAGTTCAGCAAATGATACCTCCGACTTACCCAGTAAAACTTCAGATTATAGTTAATCTGTTGACGAAGCTTGTGTTGTTCCTCTTCGAAAGAGTACCCATCAGAAGAGACCCGCCCTCGGATTTGTTATTTGTGATAAGCATATCGGGTGGAGTGTAGCGGAGACTTATTTAGTCGAAGCAAGAGGAGGCGAATTGTCTGCACATGTGCTTGTGGATATAGCAATCTTGCAAGGCGAATGGTCACAATGCTAACATTTTATGACACAGCGCATGCGCCATCGGCCAGAAGAACGCAGATTCAAGCATGAGATTCCTGTTTCTTAGCTGAGATTGAGAAGGAATAAAAGAGGTCGGTTTTGGGTGAGGGGCAGTTTCGTCTATGGGACTGGTCACGCGTCGTTCAGTAAAAGACAGAGAAAGAGACAGAGCAAGAGGCAGAGCAAGAGGCAGAGCAAGAGAGATGGGTAACGGTTAGAAAAACGGTGAATATATATACATATATAGGGAGAGATAGTCCAGTTACAAAACTATTTTTTTTTTGACAATTTTTATTTAGATTGTGTATTGCTTTATATAAACATTGATTCTCTTTTCTGTCCGCCGAAAGTGTACGAGTTCCTCAGTCCAGCTTAATCTTGCGTGTGTCACTCATTCACTCAGTGTATTAAATTACAATCAGGTCAGCCAGGCGAAATCAAGTTAGGGTGATAACAGTGAGGCACCACTGCTATCGTTCCACGTATCTTTGTTATTTACGTTTATTGATTAATATAAGCGACAGCATTTTCATGTGAAATAAGTATCGTTTTAATTTTAATTGTATATACAAACACGTTCTGGGAGGGGTAATATAACAAAAACAACGATCGCATTGTCCTCATCCATGCCTAGCAGACACCTCTGCTATCCTGCCTTTCCGTTGCATCGCTGTTTCATACTGTACCCTTTACGAACCTGGCGTGATAATCACTCATCTGGACACAAGCAAATACTTGATTGTAACCAATATCGAGGTTCTCTGTAATGGTGTAATTAATAAAATACAATGTGGTTAAATGACTTTGTTTAGGAGATATAAATAAAATATAAGTACAGTTGAGTTTCATCTCGCATTTGGGTGTATACAGACGCGTGGGATAAAAATAAGCTGCAGTGGGGTGTTTCATTTTAAAAATATTTACTTGTATATATATATAAATGCGAGCATATAATATGGTATACTAAAATGATATACTAAAATACATGGTTATAGTATCATTCTAAATACACCGGTTTCTGGTCAGCAACTTGACCAGTGTAGGAGTAGACTTATCAGCTAGCCTTGTAACCTATTCCTTCCCTATTGGGATCTAGAAGGTTTTACTTCACACGTTAAAAGAATACGGTTCAGTAGAGTATTTCATTCTACTTTGTGATGAATTACTTTTTGTTTTTATATTTCTTCGCGATTTCTCGACTGTTAACTATACTACGCCTTTGCACAAGCTCCAAACTACGCTGACAACAGACGTGCTAAAATTTGAATCAACAAATCAATCTCTAGTTTTCCTAGATAAAACAAAAAATACATATACAAAACAGGTAAACTAATGCCAATAAAAACACAGCGTATTTACAACGCCGCAATAACGTTCCGTATTATATAGGATCCCGTGTCGATAGCCATTAGCGTAACCTCGTCATCACAGATAGAGAAAAGAAATCTATAAAACGCAGGCGTTTGTAATTGGCTGATAAGAAAGTCGGTGCCGGTTGCGTGAGAATAGCGCATTTGTATGGCGTGATTTCCTCCGATGGCAGACTGCGAATTCACATGACTTATTCAACCCGCCTCATGATTACACGACTCCATATTCAGAAGGATTGTCGATTCGGGTGGAGTTGTTAAATCTCCAACAGAGGAACATGTTATCTCGCCTTCAGCGTCTTCGGTTTCCACATTTGTGTTGACCTTATAGACAACTTCTATGAATAATTAAGCTCGCATTGTGTAACCTCTAGGTTGGGCGGGGATGTATAATTGAAAGCGGTTTTATAGAATTTGTTTAACGATTTACGGACAAAAAGACACATTGAGCTCTCTAGTAATGAAATAAACGGTTGCCATTTAATGTAAGACATAGCTCGCCGTATAACAAAAAATGAATGCTCTCGGCAGTCGGTAATGCAAATGTAAACATATATAACCGTCATAATTTCTGTTACATCGTAGTGAGGGTAATGACGTAGGGGAAATATGCCCAGACTGCTGACCAAACGGTCGGATTTCGAAGTCTAGCCATACTGAAAGGCCGTGATACAATGAAACAGCACTTTGCGGATGTTTTTTATAGTTTAATTGTATTCATAAACACATCGCTCTCGTCTAGCTTCAGCCACATTTGATCTCAAAGAAAGCTTCATGTTATTCTTTGAGAATTTTGCTTTTTAGATATTCATTTTTCCTCTAGATATATATATAATTAGTGAGCGTCTTTTCGCAGAAAATCTCAAAAAAGGGGTTCAGATAAAATTATAATGTTTATATAAGTTTATATATATATATATATATATATATATATATATATATATATATATATATATATATATATATATATATAGTGATAGTAATCCAGGTAAAGAAAATATACACGGGATAGGAATCCAAAGAATTTCAACGGGGCTTATAAAAAGTGCTCAATATGATTATTTTTATTCAAACAGACATGTACAAAATCTACGACACGATGTTATTGATCTACATCAGTTAAAAGCTGAGATCTCATCAGTAGGAATGTAACAGAAAAATAATATATTCGATGAAATCGTTAAAATCTTCATAAAAAAAACCCAGAATAAAGACATTCATTCTGTCAACACAATAAAATAGTGTAAAGAAATACAAAAAAATGTAAATCGTATCTTAAATCTTGACTGTGCATGACTAAAGATTAGAAAGAAGTCGTTTGTATAGAAAACTGGACTATCAAGTAGATGTTTACCAACTTTCGAAACCAAATGCACTGATGAGGACGTAAGTCCGAAACGACGTCGTCTGTAGGTAAATATACTTTAATATTTAATTAAAATATTCATAGTATATATATATATATATATATATATATATATATATATATATATGCACAACATAACATTATATTTCATTCATTCTTTCAATCATACAAAATAATGAAAATATATTACTTATATTAAATTAATATATTTGGAGGTACAAATGTAAGAACTATCATAACATATTATAACAGTACTTGTTTGAATAATTATTTCGTTGATATACTTTCATCTGAAAATTCATTTTACTAAAAAAATGTTCTCTGTTACTTCCAAAATATCTAGCAATCTATGTTTGATTAGCAAATACCATGAACACTTGTAGACTACACCAGAAGTCATCATCGAATATCCGATGGTCCAGTATTTGAGAACCACTGCGCTCTAGCATGTGTAGTCTCGGCGAGGAATTAGATTTCGTGGCATTCGACAGACACATTTCGCGGTGCAACCAGTTATCGATTTTCTCCGATATTTGCGCAAAAAAAGGCAAATATAACTGTTCCCTCGTCAGTTCAGAACTACTGTTATTGCTGCGCTGACGAATCGGTTGTTTTCCGCCCCCGCAGGAAACGACTTGGATTATTTTCAACTGTTCGTCTTCTGTTGATTGCTGTCTCGTTACTTTCTCTAACCTCTGCCAACTCGACAGCTACACCATAGAAAGATACCGCATCAATGGGATTTTGTTGCGAAACATGACAGAGATTAATTACGTTTATATCCGTAAATCCATACATATTTGAACGTTCCTGTAGGTATCAGCTGAGAGAAACACATTGATTATGACAAATGTGAAAGTGCAATTCATTTGACGAACACATTTCAGAATGTTAATAAAGTTGTCATGTTTCGGAAAACGAATCCGAATTAGGAAGTGAGCTTAGATTGATGTAATGTATAGCGACATGAACTACGGAATCGGCAAGCCGAGTTCAGATCTGTTGCTTTCAAATACACAAGGCCTGTCTTAAACGTATCCGACCTTAGGTCAGAGAAAATATTTCAAATACGTGACGAGGTTGGGACCCTAATCTCCTTAAAAGTAGGCCCCTTGTGCTTGCACACACTCCGGCAGTGGATTGATCGGTGGGCTAAGTGTGTGCAAACACAAGAGACTTATTTTGAAGAGGATTAGGGTCCTAACCCCGTCACGTATTTGAAATATATTTTCTGGCCTAAGGTCGGATACTTTTTAGACAGGCCTCGTATTCTCTCTCTTTTGTTCTTTCTCCTTCTTGGGATAGATAAGGGATACCCTGTGAAAAGATGTCCATGCAAAAAGATTCTTAATAGTGAAGCAAATGTTGCGCAACTCAAACCCCGCATTACTTACGTTCAATGACGAGAATGAGAACGAGAACCTCAGAAGCATTTCTGGAAATACTCGGCAAAGGTTTTGGTGTTATTAATATAAAAATTATCCACTCTATATTCTCTCTCACTCTCTCTTTTGAGATAGATAAGGGATACATTTAAAAGGGTGTCTACGTGAAAAGTCATTTAATAGTGAAGCAAGGGTTTCACAATCTTGACTCTGCATTGCTTACGTTCAATGACGAAGACACGTATATGACAATCGGAAGCATTGCTGGGGATACTCCGTGTTATTAACATTACACTCCTCCAATCTATACAAAAGACCAATGTGTATTTATTTGTGCCTATATAAATATCTATTCCGTCACACAAAAGTTAGCGAATAAAAAACTGTGGTCATATTTTGGCTGGGGAATATATGTCCCATTTGAGGGTTCTTGATAATGTTCAGAGGCGTATCTGTAATTTGGTTGGCCATACCCTTTCTTCTACTCTGCATCCTCTCTCTCTCTCACATGATGTTGCTAGCCTCAGCCTTTTCTGTTAATACTACTATGGTATGTGTTCTTCAGAATTATCTGATATATTCTCTGCTTCCTTTGTTCCAGCTCGTTTTATTCGTTGGCCTAGTGGTCTTCATAAATTCGCTGTTTTGATACATCGATATAATACAGCTTCCTACACCAGTAGCTTTTTTCCAAGTACTACATGATGGCACAAATCTCTTCCTGCTGACTGTTTCCTCTTACCTTTAGCGTTTATAGTTTCAAGACTCAAGTCAACAAGCATCTCCTGTCTTTGCGATAATAATATTTTGTTCTTTTTAGCTCCTTACATCAAGTGGCTTTCCGTCTTGTCTGAAGCGATTTCTATAAAAAAATTAATTTAAACGAACTTCATTCGAAAGTAAACAAAATATTCCATTTAATTGAAATTATGTTTAATATGCGCACATACACACACGCACACACACATACACACACACACACATATATATATATATATATATATAGAGAGAGAGATAGATAGAAAGAGAGAGAGAGAAAGAGAGGAAGGTGAGAGAGAAAGATATATATATATATATATATATATATATATCCTAGTAAGTTATGAAAATATATATATGGAAATTAAGCTACACAGAGGCTTCCGCGTTTCATCCCGTCGGGAATCGTCAGGCTAAAAATTATTGTTTTCCAAGCCAGAATATTTGCCAAAGAAAGCCCGAGCAATAAGAAGTACTACATGGGTATGACCTCCCTAGATTTTCAAACTATATATTACGACCACAACAGCACATTTCAAAACAAAGAACGCCGAATTAAAACAGCACTAGCGGACAATTTCTGTGAGCTCAAAGAAAGCGGATGCTCACTTATAATCGAATGGAAAATAATATCACGGTGTAGATTAGGTCTTGATGAGAAATTTTAAATTCTAAACTTTAAATACTCTCAAAACCTATTAACTTGTAGAAGTGAAATAGAAAACAACTTCTTGCGCAGAATAACATTTATTTTCGGTTAACAATACGTAATAAATAAATAAATAAAATAAATAAATAAACGAATACAAACTAAACTAACACCTGAAATAGAAATACAAGCAGGCATGTGTTAAAATAAGGTCACCTATTAATTCGACACAGCAAAGAAACAGGGATGGGCCACATGATAGAAAACAGAATAGAATAGGAAGTAAAATCAACCGAACCTTCGTCTGTGAGAAGCGCAACGATTGGCGAATGGAAACATTTACTCGTGGGAAGTAACAACAAAGAATCTGATTGGTTAACTAGCTAGACTAAACACCACGTGTGTATATAAAAACACCCGGCAACACAAACTCCATACATTTTAGCCTGACGATTCATTACGGAAATGAAAGGCGGAAGCCTCTGTATAGCTTAATTTCCATAAAAAATATTTTTATAACTTACTACCTAGCTCTACTCACATATTGAGAACTGTTGAAGTAAATACTGAAAATCGACACATATCGTATATAGTGCTGCATACAAGTGTAGAGCTTAGTAGTAGCAAGAAGGGTAATTTAAAAAAAACTCACAATATATATCAATGCAAACCCGAATAACAAAAATACGGTATAAGAGAAACCGCACCTAATTAAAAAAAAGATATTATAATCACAACACACATACAATAATAAAACACATACTGATATAGTCCATCATTATTGAACCATTACTGGGAACTGAAAGAAAAGCAGTCGTCATCCGTTAGTTTAATAGAATAACAGAATACGTCTATTTGATTATACTTTTTTATTTGTTTCAATTTTTCTGATGGTCTTTTTTGTATTAAAATAATAAAAAAACTAATAAATGCCCTATAGGTTTCACGAACGTTTTCGATTCGTCGTCGAATCATCCTCAGGTGTCAAAATCAAATGAACAAAAAAACTAGAAAAAAAGAGATTTTTTAAGAGACAGCAGAGAAACACGTAGCGAATGTTTTTCGCATTTTTTAAGGAATTCGTTGACGATTTAAATTCAGCAACGCTGGATGGCATCACAGAACAAAATCGCATTAAGTTAAGAATGTTAAAATGTTCCCATTGGTTTCATATGTGATGTTATTTATTTTAGGTTGTTGTGTTTTGATGTAAATAGCTTCCAGCTTTTTTTGTTCATTTGCTTTTGACACCTGAGGATGATTCAGCGAAGAATCGAAAACGTTTCTTATATCTATGGAACATTTATTCTTTTTTTTAATTCAATAAAGACCATCAGAAAAATAAAAAAGTATAATTAAAAAGACGAATTCTGTTATTTTTAACAATGTTTGCATATATATATATATATATATATATATATATATATATATATATATATATATATATATATATGGTATACGGTCTCTCTCTCTCTCTCTCTCTCTCTCTCTATATATATATATATATATATATATATATATATATATATATAAATTATGAAACTAAAAATATACTTTTAGAGAATTGAACCTATAATGAAATGGTTTAACCTCAATATACGAGATAGAGCAATTATAATGATAAATGAAGGAAGAGAGATAAAGATGTACGGATGACAAATCTATTTCATCTTCGATTATTCAATGCAAGGTGTACTCGGTAAAAAACATGTTTATTTTTATAAAGGTTTTATAAAGTCAGGCTTTTCAAAGATTAAAATCTTTTCATCAGTGGAATTACATAGATTGATAAGTAGGCAGTGGAATAGCCAAAATTCAAAATTTGAAAAATTTAAGAAACAATATAAAGTAATGGAAAGTAAGAGTGTGCGTGTAAAAAGGATATCAAAATATGGAGTCTGTCCGGTTGGCAAATGTCCGTTGATAAAATGTCCGGTGATGAAAGATTTAAAGATGGAAAAGGGATTTCGTAGAGACAGCGTTAAAATGTTCAAAATGAAGTAAATCCAATAGAAAGAAGTATATTCCAGATTTCCAATCATCTGAGCCCTAATTTCCCTATTTGAACCTTTTTAAACTTTCTGAATTATATATAATTTAGTATAAACTCCCTTTAAATACGGGGATACCCCCCTGCCGAACTGTTTAATTACTGACCTGAAACGCTACTGTTTTTTAGCTTATTGAAACACCACCCCAACTCCTATCTTAAGCTAGCCCAGGCTTGCCATTTTATTTTATTATTTATTGCTGCTTACTAGCGATGAACATTAACTAAACAAATCCTTCCCCTACCGTACTCACAGCATTACCCACAGTTCCATCCACTAAACTAAACCCCCCATTCACTCCACTTATCTATCACACCCTACTCCACTTCTTATTGGCTTCGTCTCCGATCAGAAATGCCCCTCTCATTTCTTAAATTCGATCGAAGGTTTATTTACCCTGGTGATAGAGTTGTTTTTATATGTTATTTCATCATTGTAGCCTGAATTAAATAAGGCATTATTGTAGAAATTCGAATTTTGATCGAAAATAGATTTATTAGCAGATAGTTTAGATATTCTGTTAGATACCGAGGGTACTATGGAATTAATAATGGATATTGTGTGGTTGGAGAAATTATGAACGCAAAATAGTGTTAGGTTTGGTTTATGGTAGGGCTAAAAGATTCAGAATTCAAGTCTAACGTTAGGTCAAGGAAATTAGATATTCTTTTCTCAATTTCTACGGTAATAAATAGTCCAAAGTTTTTGAAGAAGGTGTGTAAACTCTTAATTATACTATTATAATGTCTACGTCTTCCCCTGGAAACAAAGACTGTGTCATTTTGGTGGAAAACACCCTGCAGATGCCCAAATTCTAAATTAATGTTCCGTAATATGTATAGACCCAACCACATAGAGCATTACTTCTTTCATGATAGGTTCAAATTTAAAAGTATACATTATACTTTTAGTTTCATATCTTTTGATTTCTCTCTCTCTCTCTCTCTCTCTCTCTCTCTATATATATATATATATATATATATATATATATATATATATATATGCTTATATTATATACACACATATGTGTATGTAATATCAAGACGCATAATATTAATGCACTTTAGATTCTTTGACAGGTATGTAGAGGAGATGATATTCATACATAAGTTGATGAAAATCCAGCAAATGCTTTTTTTCTTTTAATATATGTATTAGATAAAATCTATTTTAGAACGAACGTACATCCTTGTGCAAACATTATTAGTTAGAGTATGACGTAATATCTCAAAGAAATATGACGAAGTTCTAGTTTCAAACAGACGTAACATTTTTATTATAATAATTATTGCATACATTTTTGATTAATCATGAGTTATATGAAGGAACATTGAGTATTTGCGTTGTTGCTTATTCGTTTTCCCCTGAGGAACTTCCGGAGTAAATAATTGTAAGGATCACATATAAGAATTATTTGGCTGATTCAGAACGGCCGGTAGGAATTAATCTTGGGATTCTGTGGAGGATGTATCTGTCAGTTAAGTTCTATAGCTTCTCTTTAATAGATATGTTCAATTCCGATTTGTATTTGGCTTGAGTTCCTTACTGTTCCCCTAGGCAGTTTCCTTCCCAATGCAACTTCTTTTCATTCTTTCATGGTCCAAATGCTTTGTAATGAATCCATCACCATTAAAGATTTGTCGATTCTGTCGCAGAAATATAATCTATATCTATAAAGTTTTTTATTTCCTTGCCTCTACACGAGGGCAGAATTAGACACAGAGTCAGTTTTTAATGTGGAGTAAAATCATGCTCCCCAAAAAGGGGCAGTCTGGATAAATTGCCTCAGTCTAGAAGTATTACTCATTTACTGATCGAGAACAGAAAATATAGAGTGGTGTATACCCAAATAGCCATCCAAGCAACAGATACTTATCTACAAAAATGGTCGTACCCCTAAAGCGTGTTCAACGGTTAACAACCTAAACGGTGACAGGACTCTCCACGCTTACCTACAAAAAGGGGCTTCAAATCCTAAATCTATTCTCACTTGAGCAGCGGACGATGCGAGGAGACTTGCTTCTGGCGTACAACATCATCAACGGGAATGTAAATCTACCTTTCGATAAGTGATTAACCCAGCGCTGAGTCGTTGTCTCTGCGGGCACTCGCACAAGATGTAACACCGTTGTTTTCGGCTCATTGGCCAAGATCAAAGTGTAGTATCTGTTCCGATGGATACTGCACGAGACTGGTCCTGTGCAGTCCTAAGAGGTCCACCCTCTCAGGCTTTGCCTCCCATCTTTGGGGAGGAGTAAGTTTATTGCTTACTGCCTGAGGCGCCCCTACCGGAGAATGCCGACGGGGCTGCCCAGGCAATTTTTAAATGGCCAGAGTGCTCACCTCTCGAGCGCTGGCTTATCTAATCCCACTTTCTCGACCTTGTGTCACATCTTACCTTGTGGGAGGTAGATAAATAAAAAATAAATAAAAAATAAAAAAGAAAGGCAGCATTCTCTGTCCGTGTTTCTGCTCCGTGGAAAAACCTGTTAGAGGAGATCGTGACGATGACTACCATATCCAGGTTAAAAGCGGCCTTAAAAACATTCATATTGTATGTTGATGTAAATAGCTTCCACCTGTCCCTTTATATGGCTCCCTATATTTTTGCCAAATAAATTTGATTTAAAAAGATTATAAATCAAACTTTGTTTTGACTCACCATCAATTATTTGTTATTGCTATACAATGTTATTGGCAATATAAAAAAGGTACTTCGCTACAATTTCCCTCAACTTACTTATTCCTGTCCTGAACATTTATATTATGAAACGTTTTTAGCTACTCACCAAACAAATCACATTTTTCAAGGGGAATATCTTATATTTTATTTGAACAATAAAAAAAAGTCGTCTTCATCACACGTAATATTTTATTTGTTTTTGTGTAAAAGTTTTTAAAATGACAAAAACATGACTTCACTGCATCCCGGGCGACGCCGTGTAGGACTGCTAGTTGTACATGAAGAAAGACAATCTAGGAGTGCAAAAGGATGAAACTCTAGATCGAAAATAGCTCTGCGTTAAAATAATAAACCATTAAATGTTCATGGCGGGTCAAGTTTTTAGTAAATAAAATGTTTTTAAGTTGTATGATATAATAAATTAGTAAACACATAATTAAATCCTACTGCTACACATTTTTATTTCGGTGTGACTATTTCTTTTGTTATGATTGACTATTTAAATAAACAATAAATATTGACTTCATTTATATATTTTCTAAATAAGTATCTTATTTACCTGCTCCCCAGGAGGTTAGACATAAGGTCAGATGTGAGTTGATTTGAAAGTGTCAAACCCGAGACAACCAGGTCCTCAGTCCACGTGGTAAACCACTTAGCTACCATTTTTGTAAATAAGCATGTATGCGAATCCGAGTACAATATTTAGTTTAATCTTAATATATTTTTATAAGATTAACGCTGCTTAGTTTTTATGTTTATCTTTATATGAAGGAGGTAGAATAATTATTTTCACTGAATTTATTTATTCATTACAATAAAAACATTTAAAATATAGATCTATTTAATATTAACTTGTTTAATCACGGAGAAAAATAATTATAATAATTTCTATTCAATAAAATATGCTTTTATATTTTTGTACAATGAATTGAAAGAATTTAATTATTTTCATATTATCAGCCATTTTTCGAAGTTGTCTGTACTTTCCTAATTTATATCGCCTTTTAGCTTAAAAATGAAATACTTAATAATAATAATGTTAATATTGTTTTAAGAAAAATCTATTACGATAAATATTTTTTTAAAAATTGCCTTAGTGCTAATCCATTTTCCCCTAAGATACTTGCTGAGTAAAGAATTATAGGGATTACATATGAGAATTGCGTGGATGATTCAAAACGGCCGCTAGGAATATATTTTTGGATTCTATGGAAGATGTATCCGTCAGTTTAGTTCTGTAGCTTCTTGATAATAGATATTGACATCTGATCAATTTCCCTTGGTATTTTGTCTGAGTTTCTTTACTGTTCCCCAGGCAGTTTTTTCCCAGATGCAATCCTTTCATCATCAGCATTCCCTTCCGCTGTGTTATATATCCATTACCATTAATGATATCGGATTTGTCGATTTCTGTTGTAGGGATGTTATTGTCTAAAAAGAAAGAAAGTCACACATGAAAAAAGAGGAAACTCGAGATAGAAAATATAAAAATAAGCTTGACATTATGCTGTAAAATATTAGAAACTTATATTTCAAACGTGTGAGATTGGCATTGGTGTAATTAATGTGGTTGCAGCGGTGAAGCAGACTCACCTGCACGGGAAAAAAAGACAATGGTTTATTTGCGTGAGCCAACATCTCGGCCACCATTTTGAAAAAAGAGAGATAACCCTGATCGGATAATCTGAGCATATGCAAAGTGTCTTCGCTATACGGTAACATCACTGAAGTTGAGCGACATTGAGCCTGATCAGTACCAGTTGGGTGACCATTTGGAAATACGCTGTGTTGTATGTGGGAGTCATGCAACTGATTACTTAAGAATTTTCGAAACATAATCGTTAGGCTTGATTTATAGAGACGATTATATTATAGAATAATTTTAACGGAAGAGAACGTGTTTATTTAAAAAAAACTTTCTATTCGAGAAAATATTATAATTACAATGAATTGATAAATTGAAAGATCAAATTATTTTCTTCTTTTCAGCTATTGTGTTAAGTTGTTTTTTGTAGCACTGAATCACCATTTATCAAGGGCAAAAGCGAATAGAGGACAAAGATTAATGAGATTGGTAGATTTCAAGTGAATGATGAGAATTATTATCAAAGAATCGAAGATCATGAATGGAAGAAACAAAATTTGATTGTTCATAAATGCGCTTTATGATCATTATTTGTTGATATGGCATTTAGTCAATCATGTTGCAGTATGCAGTGAAGCAATCTCGTGGTAATGCATTCCACAGATAGGTATTTCTCGGAAAGAAACTCTGTTCAGAGAAATTCCGTTTGGTTTTAAAAACACCAATAAAGAAACTAAAAGTTGTTTGCTTTCTTCTACTCTTCATCATTTTCATCTTAAAAACAAATGGTAGATAAAAAAAACAAAATGATCCAATTTTATTAAATGAAACACTTAATAATAATAAACGAACCCGACCCCGACACAGCTAGGGTCACGGAATTTCCGCTTACACATGTGATAGGACACCTAATTTGCCTGTTATGTATTTCCAATTTAAGTTTGACTCTCTATCTTCCTCTCACCGATGGGGTTACTGTAATTGAGCAAATCTCTGACAAATTGACAATATTTTGTCTGCTCACCCTTTTGCTAGCATTAATGTCTGTGGTGACTTTAATAACTAGTCCCTTCGAACAAGACTGATAATGAAGGGTGGTTTTGTCACGATCTTTCCCTTGCTTATGATCTAAAACAGATTGTTGACTAACTGTTGTGGCCCTGTTAAAGGGACCGAAATGAA
The DNA here is from genome assembly GCA_963556195.1 of Sepiola atlantica. Classification (NCBI taxonomy): domain Eukaryota; kingdom Metazoa; phylum Mollusca; class Cephalopoda; order Sepiida; family Sepiolidae; genus Sepiola; species Sepiola atlantica. Next base: position 155,966,698 of record OY744517.1, read on the forward strand.
GACACTAACACGGTATAAAGTAGAAACAAGTGTATTAAGAAAATAGAGTACAGAGGGAAGAAATATGCGCCTGGTAAGTAGAGTTCGACTGTCTTACTGGATTCTGGCGAGAGTTAATTGCCGTTGGCATTTATTGAGCAAAGATGAAGAGTCCATGTTGTACATAGGTAAGTCACGATAACACCCCCTCCCAAGTATTACCTCCGCAGGAGAATTAATAGTGTTTCCTTTTCGGGTCTATTACGATCAGATCCGTTAGTCTTCGCTTTTAGATTGTGTTGGTTCCGGAGCTGCCTGGGGAATCTCAATGTCAGAGGTGTCATATATGGTGTCTATAATTTCTTCTTCTTCCTGGGGAGCGCTGTCGCTGTCGGTGTCGTCCGATAGTCGTTTTCTTAATTGATTTAAATGTCTCGTATGAGAGAACTTAGGGCCTTGAATTATGTATACCATGCTGACGAACATTTTGCAAGTCTTCTTGATATTTTTCTTACAACTTGTCATGAACTGTGCTCATCCACTCTTCTGTCTCCGCTGGGATCTTCCGATCAATCACTTGCTTCAATCAAGATCAAAACAAGGTGCAGCAAGATCTCTGAAGTCCGTGTTCCGATACGCGATGACTGACTGGGACAGCCTCAGATCCTTCCCACCAGAAGTTCCTCTGCCTTCAATGTTTAAAAAGATGTGTCCTGTATTATATCCGATTTAAGTAATTAGTTAACGATTGGTATTGAGAGCTTAATACCCTCCAAGAGATTCAAACAGAAAACAAACTGCCAGCCTTGGTACACCCCAGAATATGCAGCCGCCATTTCTCACAGAAACAACTATTTCAATTGCTTTCAACAAAATAGATGCGTTGAAACAAACACCGCCTTTGGGACTGCCAGTAACCACTGCTAATGGGTTATTAAAAACGCGACAGAATCATATGCCAAATCCGTTAAATCTAGAGTGGCTGAATAGAGGTTTGGTTCCCACAAGTTTTGTCGAATAACAAACAAAGTCTTGAACAGATTTGTGACCTCTATTCCAGCCATTATCAAATGACCAGAAGTGATTTTCTCAGCATCCAATAAAGCCAAGCTTTTTGCAACGAACATTGCATCAAATTTCACCCTTTGTGTTTAGGGCCTCCTACCACTTGAATTTCATCCCATAACTGAAAACATTCTGAGCGGCATCCATGTATCTGTCCGAGATGTTGCCAAACTCATAAGATCAAGAACCTTGATAACAGCAAAGCAGCTGGACGTGACAACATCTCAATCATAGTACTTAAAACACTGCAACCGGAACAAGCTCATATTCTTACGAAGCTGTTCAACCGTTGAAAAACTTCGTCAGTCTGCATAGTATTTAAAACTACTAGAAATCGGTCCTCTGCATTTCAGTACAGACCAATCAGTCTCCTGTACGCCATGAGTAAGTTACTTTAATCTGTGATAAATCAAGAAGTTATCACTCACCTAAGCAAGAACAGCCTACTCAGTGACATATAGATTTCGTCTTGCAAGATAAACAGCTGATGTGCTGACTGTAATATCACACAGAGTCAGTGAATCTCTGGACTCGAGCAATAGCTGTTGACATATCAAACGCCTTTGATAGGGTTTGGCAGAAAAATCTACTTAACTAGCTTTCTAGCTATGAAATATCTGGAAATGTCCTCTAACTGCCAAAATCTTTCTCTCTGATAGGTTTATAAAAGTAGCCGTTAGTGGGCAGAAGTCTGCGCACATAGTTCGTCAGGGATTTATTTCGGACCCAACCCTCTTCCTGATATTCATCAATAATTATTCGCCGACATTTATGCAGATGACACAACCATCTATGGTAACACTTTGCAGAGTACTAATGATAAATATATATCCGATTCTCTATCTTTCGACTTGGAGCACGTATTGCAATGGAGGAAAAGGTGGCTGGTTACTTTTAATGCATCTAAAACCAAACTTCTCCATTTTTACCACCAACGTTCAGATGTTCACTTTGCCTTAATTGAAATGAATGGCTCTTCCTTCGATGAATCCCCCTGCTTTGATGAGCTTCTGCGAATGACCTTCACTTCAGACGTGAAATTGAAGACTTACATCAAATCCGTTTCTAAGGTCGCTGAAAAATGGTTGTATAATTCTACTGCTCCATAAGGTATCTCACGCTTGACGCAATCCTCTACCTATATAATAGTCAAATACGTCCTAAAAATGGAGTATTGTCGCAACATCTGGGAGATGCCTTGATAGAGTACAAAACTGACTTCTAAATCTAGTGGGGGATGTTCTCTTTTCTACAGTCACTTTCTCACAAAAGAGATTATGTTAGTCTTTCTCTGCTCTATCGCTATTTTCATGGTAGGTGTTTGACTGAGCTTCAATTTACAGTCTCCCCTTGTAAAATATTCACAACTAAAACTTGTCTAGCACACATCATTGTCAATTAATTCCCTTTTCTCCCTATGTGTACCTAAAATTAAATAGAGCTTCTATGTTTATTTCCTAGAACAACCAGTCTGTAGAACTCAATGCCGTAGGACTGCTCTCAAGCTGTATATAGCATAGTTGTTTTCAAGTCAAATGTGAACAAATTCTTGTTGATCTGTCCTCTTAAATTATCAAACTTTGCTCAATTTCAACCATTATTACCAATCATCAAGTTGTTGTCTCACCGACCACCTTACAAACTCACTTGCTATTATTTTTGAGTGGTTTCTGGGCCTTGATAAGTGGTGTCAAAAAAGGACGAAGTCCACTTTTCACGTCAATTCAATTGCCAATTGGTCAGGGGTATTAACGTTAAGGGTACAAGTTCCTTGGAGCACATTCAGTAGAAGTACTTGTAAAGCAAGCACAGGGAGTAACATTGCGGTGATGGGGCAGGGGCTGGGGTTTGGTAGACAGTGCGGGCCTATTAGGTTAAACATTCTCTTTGAACCCTGTCCAAGAGGGATAAATTAGTTGTTGGTGCACCAGCTCAGCTGTTGCAGCAGCACTCCATGCACGGGCGAATTGTGGCTTTATAGAGATACAGAATACTGGTAGATGCGATAAGTTTCCTAGTCCGATAGAGGGAGCCCACATTTTCTGCAGGAAATTTGGCAGTATCTTTCATGTATTTATTCCAATTCGTGTTACCTGTGAATATTAAACCGAGGGTTTCAACTTTTGACCCTCAGGATGAGTGCTATCAGCCATGAACATCGGTGGTTGGAAAGATCAGGTTCACATGTTTTGAAGGTATTTATTTTTTATGATATCAATGACATGGGAAGGTGTGCTTGCCAAGTCATCTAATGTGGTTTCCGTCCGAAGTGGGAAATTACGGAAGGAGTGATTAGTGGAGTTCAAGATAGTGTTTAAAGGGAACCGTTGGGGAAGAAGTTCAACCTTATCCATTGCCGTGCAAGCGATATTGTGGTGATTCGATAGTGAGGAAAATGTTGCTTGCCCATTGTTCACCACACTATTATATATTTATCATAAATCGCGAGTTCCTAATTTCTGCTACTCGATGCGTTTTCTTGTCGTTTCAGTATACTAACTCTTTGCTGCGGCTATTATACCCTTAATATAGTTTCTTGATTCTATACTATTTTCTTTGTAGCTGGATTATGACCATTGAAACGACAGAATGTTTGTTGCTTATGCACAATAGCAACTGCACAGGTCGAGGTGAATCATTTGGGGAGAGTGGGTCTTACTATGGAATTTCCGTGTGCGGACAAATGTTTCTATGCCTACTATGACCCTTTCAGTTACCTACTTTGCACACTCTTCGCCAAGGAGAAAAAAGTTTCGTTCCACGTGCCTTTCTGATAATATCTCTGAAGGATTCCCAATCACCACATTGGTAATATACTGTTGTTTTGAGTAACGGCGGTTCGGTTTTGGGTCAAGGTGATCAGCATTTCCGATTGGGATATGAACATCTATCACACAAGACTCGGTCAGTGTTGGCAAGAATAGGTCAAGACATAAGATATGCTAGTCCTCACGATCTGGGAGGCTGGTCGGGAAAGATAGGTCTGTGAGAGAGATGTGACATTGAGAAGCCCCGCGTGCTGGGTTTGTGTAGTTCACGAAACCAATCTAATTTTAAATACATGGATTTAAGCTCTCGGATCCGAGGAGAGTTTTGCATCTATACTATCGGAGACATCGTCGATTAAGTTCTTGTCCAGGATCGCGGAAGAAGGGTAGATGGAAATATAGTTAACTAACGCTTTGTTAGAAAGTAAGTCTAAAGCACATGTGTACCTGATCTTTATATTTTAAGCTAAGTTCGCTAGTCAAGAAGAGGGTGTTATAAATATAATCTTAGAGCCAGTGCATATGCATGTCAGAGTCTTTACAGTAAAGTGTGATGTACCCTGGCATATCAAAAAGATTAGAGGAGGTTGACGAGTTTAGATTAGTTTGACTTAGTTCTAGAATATCTGGGATGTTTACACGGAGGAAGTTAGTTCTAAACCCTATGATATTTGTAACGGAGAGTGGCGTCTGATTTGATCGTTTTAGTTTTGCTCTATTGATTTAAAAAAAATATTTATCCAAAAAATCATGTATATGCAGTAAAAAATAACATGCAATTAATTAATACCTACCCATCTATTAAGTAGACTTGATTTTCCCCTGTACCTTCGGAAAAAGTAAGAAAATAGCCACGAGCATCATAGGCTACTAAACTCACCACTCTATTCACCTTATTCATTCGAGCGTGTTTCAAGAAATTTATGACTATTTTTAACATCTAACAAAAAATGAAACTTTTAGAACGCCATCACAGACTCTCACAAAAACATACTCCATAAAGATGGTAGCCAAAAATGTTCTCTCTAATCTTTCTCTACTACTCTTCCACTTAACGCTGGTAAATAAATTACATCGGATAATTTATAGAATCATCACCGTAAATATTTCATATCATTCTCCTAATAAATTCATACATAATATACAAGATTCCTGAATCAATTACCAACCGCTCCGTGATATTGCTTGACAATTACAGAATATCGGATTATATATACGTCGTTACTTATAACTATTAAACATACACTTAAAATCATTCTAGAATGTCCGGTTTACATTAACGAGCTGAATAAATTTGTTCGTACATTGATTTAAAATAGCGTCACGTACTTATCAATCTCTTCGAGAAAATTCATTTCAGTTACGAATCTTCCATTGTGACACGTATACTTTCTTTTTATAATTCATACTTTCATGCCGTAAGCAATTCGGCAATTTCATCCATACCACTTCTAAGGCTTATTAACTGAATTTAAAACTACTCACAGTGTAAAACGAACACAAGTCAACAGTTAAAACATACAATCGATAATAGAAATCTCATGGACACCTGTAATAGCTTTTTTCTACGACGCTGGTCAGTAATAAAAACACACCAAACATGTAATTCTTTTAAATTTTGACTATCCATACTTATCGAACATTATTCAAACAAACGCAAAACCTCAGAATATATCATTATTATTATTTTTCCTTCATATTATTTTTTTCCTTTATACTTCTTGAACACTTCCATACTTTGGGTGATTTTTATTTGAGGTAATTTCTTATCTTTTCTTCTTTTTCTTTTCATTTTAACTTTTACCTATTATAACCATTCGCTCTCTACGTCTCACTCACTCTCTGTCTCTCTGTCTCTTTATTTATATATTTACTTATTACAATAACAAAAAAGACTCTTTTCTTATAGTGAATTAGAAATCTTTCTAGACTGCGGCAATTTTTACTTTTATCTCCAGTAGATGGATTTGTCACCTACCCCCCAAAATCTTTCTCTCTTTATTTCTTTATTCACTTACTACAATAAAAAAAGTTTATTTAATTCGGTTTATTTTTAGTTATTCATTTTTAAGTTTCAAAATATACTTAAGTTTACAGTGTAGTATCTGTGAATTAATCTCTTCTCTTTTCGGTCAGTGGAGTGCTAAACTTATTCTTTTTTCTCCTCAGTCAGTGAAGAAGAAATCATTGTAGACTGCAGCAATTTTTCCCGCCAGTAAATGCATTTTAAACACATTAATAACCGCCATTGCATTTTATGGTTGGTAAATTCATACTACAACAAAAAAGAGCATTCAGGATCGGGATAAAAATTGCATCAGTCTAGAAAGTATTTTCCTTCTCTGAAATTGGAAATATTCAAGCATATTTTCTGATCACATTTACTTATTATATTTTCGTTGGGGAGAGGTTCTAATTCTTACAAATAACCCACTACTTACAATACCAGTTGGAGGAGCAGTCACACAGAACATAGAGTAATCTATTTTGTTTGATTAAAACATTGATAAATTCTATTTGGATCACCTTATTTACTTCCAGTTTTTTTTTCAAAATACGTTATTTGCCTATTTATGGTGCTTATGCAGTTTACGGACTGGGCTTACTAGCCCCCACACGAGGACACGGTTAGACAAAAGGGCTGTTTTTAATGTGGAGAAAAATATATCTCCCCAAATAGAGACACTCCGGATTCGGACTAAAATAATGAATTGCCGTAGTCTAGAAGCATTACTCAATGGCAAAGTTGCAACAACTAACCATGGCTGGCCAGTATTACAAAACACACAACACAGGTAAATTGTTTTACTTTTTACCATCCATACTTATCGAACATTATTCAAACAATCGTAAAAATTCAGAATGTAGTAGTAGTAGTAGTAGTAGTAGCAGTAGCAGTAGCAGTAGCAGTAGCAGTAGCAGTAGTAGTAGTAGTAGTAGTAGTAGTAGTATTATTATTATTATAATTATTATTATTATAATTATTATTATTATTATTATTATTATTATTATAATTATTATTATTATTATTATTATTATTATTATTATTATTATTATCATCATCATCATCATCATCATCATCATCATCATCATCATCATCATCATCATCATCATCATCATCATCATCATCATTATTATTATTATTATTATTATTATTATTATTATATTTTTTTTTTTTTTTTTTTTTTATATGATTTTTCCTTCATACTTCTCGATAACATCGATACTTTGGGTGATTTTCATTTTAGGTAATTTCTTATCTTTTCTTTTTCTTTTCAGTTTAACTTTTACCTATTATAATCATCCGCTCTCTAAATTTTTATTTATTTATTTATTTACTTATTACAATAACAAAAAATACTCTCTTCTCATAGTGAAGAAGAAATCCTTCAAGATTGCGGCAATTTTTTATCTTCCCCCCAGGAGATGGATTTTCAAAACATTAAAAACAACTTTTGCTTTTTAGGGTTGGTAAATTCATTCTACTACCGAAAAGGGCACTTTGCATTGAGATAAAAAGTGTATCAGTCTAGAAGGATTTTTCCTTCACTGAACTTGGAAAAATTCAAGAATATTTTTGAATCAAATTTACTTATTTTGTTTTTTTTAGGGGGGGGGGGCCTTTTTACAAATAACCCACTACTTACAATCGTAGTGGTGGCCATTTACACAAAACATAGAAAGATTTATTTTTTATTCAAAACATTTATAAATCCTATTTGAATCACCTAAATTACTTACAGAATTCTTTTTAAAATAGGGTTATTTGCATATTTATAGTGCTTATGCAGTTTACAGATCGAGCTTCCTTGCCTCCACACGAGGACATGGTTAGACAAAAGGTCGATGTTTAATGTTGAGAAAAATCTATCTCCCTAAATAGGGACATTCCGGATTCGGACTAAAACAAAACGTACGGCAGTCTAGAAGTATTACGTCAATGGCAAAGTTGCAACAACAAACCATGGCAAGAGTGTTATTACCTCTACGTATTGCATGAATTGTTTAAGCTGCTGTATACATTAACATTGTGAGGGGCGTGTTCGCTCTGGCCAATGATAAGTACCAAATAATTCAGTACTTACAGATTTTGCAAGGAATTTTTTGAGTTATTCGAATTTCCCGAGCAGCACCGGGGCACAAGCCAGCTAGTTATTTAATAACATCAGTATTAAAAGTCTCTATATTAGCTGTACTATTAAATATTTCAACCACGATTTGTTCTCTCTATATATATTGACTTGCTTATTTAAGTATACAAATCAGATTAAGAATGCAAAAAACATGTGACATAATTTCTTGATGATAAACAGTTTAAAAATTATCTGAAATAATACGTAAACACTTCGAAGAATTGTGACGTAGGCAGTGAGGTAGTTTCGCTTATAGACGGTCACATAATCTCCATTATATTAAGATGTTATATATATATACGAGAATAGAAGAAATACATAGTAGTGATCACATACGAACATGCACATAAAATAATAGACATGAGTATATATATATATATATATATATATATATATATATATATATATATAGATATATATATATATAGTCATTCATATAATATAAACGATTTAGGCGCTTGCTTTGAAGTGGTAAAACTACAAGAGTATACAGATCTCAGACATTACTGAATTCTGTAGGCAACTTTATTGAACGTCACGAAAGGTTAGGTGAATAATCGAATTCGCGTTCGGTAATAGCTTCAATCATTATTCTGGATTACAGGATCAAAGGCTGCTCTTTGCTGTGAGCAGAATCTGCGTGAGTTGCTGAAGAGTTCTTTAACTGGTTTATATACGTCCCTCCTACCTCAACTCTTTCTTTTGATGTTTTTTTCTTCTTTTTCCTCTCCCCCTTTCTCATATTCTTTTTACTTTCTCACTCCCCCTCTCTTTTGCTAAAACTTTCTTTTCTTTTGTTCCCTACCAATTTTTCTCCTCTTTCTCTTTCTTGTACTTTCATCCTCGTTCTACACTTTATAAAAGTCAATGCATCAAGATCCTTACACATACATTCAAACAAATACGTACATACATACTACGTACATTTACAAACTAACCAGTACATTTATACATGCTCAAAGATAAACATATTGGTTCACTTACGCTTACACACACACACATACACACACACACACACACACATATATATATATATATATATATATATATATATATATATATATATACTAGAAAAATATCCGACGACGAGTGTATGCAATATAACTTGCATTAGTTTGAAATTGTAATGTTTTTCTTTCTTTAAAGAGGGTATGGCACAGTTTTTGTAGCACCCCCTAAATTGTAATGTAACAGCTATCATGCGGCTCCACGGGGGCAAGAGTGAGGGTCGCGCCTTGTGTCTTTCATCGGGCATTTAACCCAGCGTGTTCTGATTACAAAATAGAGCTTTGTTATTTCTGTGCGAAGATAAGGGTCCACTTATGCAAATGAGAATTGTTTTACATAGACGAATTCTCGTTGAAATAAAAAGAGTAGAAAATTTCCTCCCGGTGTGACGATAAAATTAACGTGGGGCAACGTTGAGTATTCAACGAGAAAAATGGAGAAAGGAATTGAATTGCCGCTTTGTGTCAGGTTACTCAGTTTACGAGAGTCGTGTGTTGGAGAATTGTTAATTACAATTCTAGAGTCGGACTTTATGAGAGTTGGCGTTGTTTTTTTTTAGAATTATTAATACAATTCGAGAGTCGGACATTTGATTTCTTTTTTTCGTGTGTGTGCGTTTTTGTTTCAACTTTCATTTCCACAAGCTATTTCGGCATGTTCATGTGCGGTTGATTTGTGACATGATAGCGGATGCAAAGTTCGACTTGAGTTTAACGGATCCACATTTGTGGTGGACTGGGTTGAGAGAGTAGAGTTACTCTGTCACTTGCATGAAGTCAAGCAGGTCGAGTTGGTGATCCCCCTGCGCCAAACGGGAGACGCTCTTGATTCATACAAGCAGATTGGCGAGAATGATAAGGCCAATGTTGAGCTGACAAAAGCTGCACCGTATAGAGCTTTTGCGATAGACTCTTGCACAACATACGAACATTTTACCACCCGGAAACTATTAGTAGGCGAGACAGCGGATGTCTTCTCTGCGGCATTGAAGGAGCTGGTCTTTCTGTTTTGAGGTTTGCCTTAATATACTTTCTTATATGCATTTGTGTCCGGGCTTCCATTTCGAGCGAAGCAGCTCCTAAATGCACCCAGTAATCGATGGAGTCTTTAGGAGGGGAAAAGATGAGTTGGTTGAATATGAGATTTTCGGTTTTCATCAGAATTTTGCGTTTCTAAAACTTTTCACGCAATTACATTCACATAGAAATTTATTTACCTTCCTATTTCCTTTTTTATCCAAAACGTGGCAATGAGTTCAGACTTCCGTTCCCCCCCCCCATCTACCATCGGCCCCTACACTCGTTTTAACACGATGGCCCAGACAATATCTTTCTTTCAAGCCTAAAGATAATAAACTAATATTCAAACAACTCATCCCTCCCCCCTCCTAAAAACTGCCTATTTGTTGACCATTGAACTGCTGCTGCTGACACGCAGCCAAATTGCCTTTCTCAATTTTTGATTTTTTTCACTCACAGTCCGGCTGAGGGTCGGCGCTCTCGGGCAGATCAACATTGATGATTGTATGATAATTTTTTCTGCATTTTTCTTCATCTTGATGAAGTCCTACAATAAAGACGAAACGTTGATGAATATCTAAATAATATAGTTTTATATATATATATATATATATATATATATATATATATATATATGCAAGCTTCATTCAAGACCACAGAGCTCGCTCTTTTCACGATCTTTCGTGTCAATCTCTGGACGCGACGAGAAATTTGCGGTTCTCAAGTGTTAACCGATGATTATATATATACATATATATATATATATATATATAGATAGATAGATAGATATAAAGTTAGTGGGAGAGAATTATATATATATATATACATATATATATATATATATATATATATATATATATATATATATATATATATATATAGATAGATAGATAGATAGATAGATAGATAGATAGATAGATATAAAGTTAGTGGGAGAGAATTATATATATATATATATATATATTTATAATATCCGAAAATTTTCTAAAGTGCCAACCCAATGAAATGCAGGATTTCATTTATTTCGGGTTGATCTGCCGATATAAAACATCGGACATGAGGCACATTTTATTTTGTAAATGCCGGGTAGGAAAAAGTGTCCTTAGAGGATAAGTGGAAACGGGGTTTATTGTTTAGTACATTTTTAATGTTTTAGAAGTTTGTGTTACTATTTTCATCTCAGATTTGAATTGTCTTGGTAAAAGAAAATATGGAATTATTGAGGAGAATTATGTAAGATTTATTTTTATCAAACTTATCAGTGTTATTTGTACTGGTTGCGTTATTATAAGGGAACATTTTTGTAGTGTCAGTTTGTTTTTTGTTGTTGATATTAAAAACTTTGCGTTTAGTGCTGTATATATATATATATAGTGTAGCTATAAACAGACCATATTTATTGTTAAATATGATGAATTAAAAATAAAAAAGAATGAGAGGAGTAGAAAACTGGTTTCGAACTTCGCTCACAAGATTTTAGATTTAGAAAAAACATAATGCTATTTAAATTATAACGAGGGAAAGAGAGAAAACAAATAATCAAATAGAAACTACATTAAGTCCGAGACGATTTTCTGTTTGATTACAAAGAGAAGGTCGCAAGGACTTAATATAAATGGTTTCTAGCACATAGAAAGGGAGAGTGTGACTTACTTAGAATGGAGAATAAATGTATTACACATTTTCTGGTGTTTCTTGCTGCAATACCCAGCTTTTCTATGTTCTGAGTTATGTATTTTTCCAGTTTGTATCATTCACACAGTCCTTTATACTTACCAGTCCTCTCTCTCCTTCTATCTCTTTCCATACAGTCTGTCAATATCATTGTTTGCGTGTAGTGCATGATCATTAGTTTCCTCGTCTTCTGACCCAGATGTTTTTGTTTGTTATGCTTCTTAGAGGAGCTCCCTTTTGATCTATATTTTTATTTGAACCCTTTAAAGTTATTTTGCATATACATTTACACTATAAATAATTTTTGAAATTTTTCTTTAAACAAACTTCCGCTCTGTAATTAAGGAAGACATCAACATTTCAGTGTCTTATAACACAATTGCAACGTTATCAGATGAATGTTATCTGTTTGTGTTCAGTTGAAACATTCCAACTAGCCGCCCTTGCCATAATACTATTAACACAGATAACGTGCGCAAAAGTAAACAAAAGATACCTTGTTTTCTGTCCCCTTTTAATTACTTTTTATTGCACAACACACACACAATTAAATATACTTGACTTGCTTATTTACACACGAAACCAAACAAAATACTTGCATACTCCCTCTGGAGAGCTTCGCCACATGCTTGAGTATAGAACTACCGTTCAGCGGGCGATTGTTCCGTAGTGTCAACACATGTGTGGATAACATAGGTTGTATTGAAGTAATTGCTAAAGAGATCTTCAGGGCAGTATTCTTTTGTAGGTAGGTTTCGCCCCCATCTAGCATACAACTCCTGGTATTTCTAAATGGTCATCCATCTGGCACTGACCAGGCTCAACGTCGCTTAACTTTGATAAGTTAACAAGACCCGGTGAGTCAACGTGATTATGTCGTATAATCTCTATATACATTTAGCTATTTGTATATGTTTATATATTAGTATATGCATGATTGACTGCTAAACTAATTAACCGATCATTATGAATTTTGGAACCGCTGCTATACGAAAGAGGCTGTAATATAGGTTATATTTAGTTAAATTTAGGTTTATGAAAAGTAGGATTAATAGAGAGTGGAAATCCTTCAGGAAAATTCAGATGCCTCCGATTTTTTAGAAATGTTAACAATAGGTATACGACATCAATTAATAATCCTTACGAGAAATAAATACGATAAGTGTGTGACAAGGGGTTTCAATAAGAATACAATATGGGCGACGGCATTCGTCACTTTCTTCTCAAAACGTCCGGGCACCACATCAACTGATTTCAGAAGGAACTCTTTTCTTTACCAATGAGTCATTACTTATCAAGGCTAAAAAAGAAATCGACGATAAGAGATAAAAGGATGGATAGATTGACAAATTAATGATGATGAATTTAGTGAGAGGATTAGAAATGTTGACATACCACAAGACAAGAGCTGACCCAGAAAACAGTCGCTGAGGACAAAATAGGGACAGCTTTGCAACTTTCGCTCCACTTGTCATTGTTCGTTGTAAGAATATCATTTCAGTAATAAATTAAGAACATTTAAAAATCACCTTGCAGACCTTGGTTGGACCAGTGCAAACTATCTACACTACTATACAGAATGGTCGATTACGATTTAAAAAAAAAAATTAATAAAGGACCAAAAGGAAACTCTAGGACAAGGGTTCATTGTTTGTGCTAGTTGGATGGTCATTAACACCACGAGGATTGCAGACGATGAATTGGGTTTGGGCAGAATGTAATTCTTTAAGAAGACAGCTAAACAAGAACTTGTTAACATTGAACTTGAAAACGATTATGTTGTAGTCGGATGGAAAGCAATCCACGGACAGACTATTTCTCTTAGCATCAAGCACAGAGATGAAGAATGGAAAATCCCTTAAAGTGTTTGCAGCTAGATGAGTTTTTACTGTGTATGTGTTTCAGTGGGAACCATAGATTGGGGTTCAGTAAAGCACCTTCTACGAAAATAACAACAGAGTAGATGATAGACTATGAGAAAGGGGGCGAGAAGAGGATATCTCTCACCAGATTTCGAAGCCGATTTTGTACTCCGTCAAGGCATAAGAGAGTGCTCACGGCATCAGCTTCCAAGATGTGGCAACAGTACTCAATCTTAGCATGTATCTGACCCTTATACAGGTAAGGAATTGCGTCAGGGGGGAATACTTTCTGGAGAAGTAGAAAGATCCAACCATTTTCCCAGCGACCTTAGCAATAGATCTGATGTAAGTCTCCCACTTCAGGTTTGGGGTAAAAGTCATTCTTAGAAGCTTATCAAAACAGGAGGACTCCTCAAGGTAGGTGCCATCCATTACAATTGGGACAAAGTGAGGATCTGAGCGTTGGTGATGAAAGGAGAGACACTTGGTTTTAGATGTATTAACACTAACCAGCCACTACTTTCTCCATTGCACAATGTGCTCCAGGTTGGAAGAGAGAAAACCAGAAAGATATTGGTCGTTAATGCCATTGGAAGTGTTGCCATAGATAGTTTTACCATCTGCATAGATGTTAACGCTTAGAATGTGATTTCGAAGATAATTTATGAATAGCAAGAAAAGTATTGGTCATAGAATGGATCACTGAGGCATGACGGCCTTGATACAATGTGCTTCAAACTTCTGATCATTCTTTTTTCTCTAGGTTAACCTATTGGGCTTACAGACAGTTATCAAATATTTTATACAAATAAGTAACCACATACCAAGGCCAACAACTTCTCGAGGATAAGCGTGTATGAAATTGCCATTACGATGATAATACTATGACAGAATCAGAAATGATGTGTGCAAAGAGCATAATATGATTACTTTAAAGGACCGACCGAAAAATATTTTTGATATTGGATTTGAAAACGACTATGTGTAATCAGCAGAGAAGTAGTCCCGTGGTAATGTGTTCTACGGATGGGAAGTTCTTGAAAAGAAACTCTGGTATGGAAGTTCCGTTTAGTTTTAGGTACACGGAAGAAGAAAGGAAGATTATTTGCAGCGACTATCACGAAGATAATATTAGAGTAGAGAATGACTAGCAACATTTCTTTTATAAGGGACGAATGTAGGGAAGAGAATGACTCATCCTTCACTAAATTACGAAGTCAACTTTGTACTGTGTGTAGGCTAGAAAGAGTGATCTGAGCGGCACCTCTTTAGATGTGGTAGCAATCCTCAATCTTAGGACGTATCTGACTCTTATACAAGTAGAAGATTGTATCAGGAGTCAAGTACTTTATGAAGCGATAGAATGATCCAAACATTTTTTTACTTTAGCAAGCGATCCGATGTGTTATATTTAAGATCATGAGTGAAAGTTAGCTCCTAACTCTCGTCGAATCCCTGACTTAATTTAAAAAGGTGCATCTCTTTTCTTAAAATGTGATTTTGTTCGACCAATCAGATCATTGGATATGTCTCAGCCCTTTCACCCTCACTATGAAATACCCAGACTTATTTTACCATTCCATCTAATAGTTATAATTTACAGAAATGTCTTCTTCCCATCTGCCTACCCCCATGGCACCGTTTCAGATAAAATGGGAAATCGAAGAAAGTACTTATGTATCATTTCGGAGGACCGAATTGATTGATTTTCTCATGCTTTTTGAAATGGACATAAAATCAATTATTCGCAGAATTCTATTTAGACTCCTGTCATACTTGATCGAGAATTTCCAATGGAAACAAAATACAAATAAAGATTCTGATGGAGATGCTGTGTGAGTCACTTACAAAATTATGTATATTTATCGAAATAAAGGTGTACATTATCCTCAGGATATTTTAGTGAGTGCTACTCACCGTGTTTTTTCTTGACCTTTTGGCTAAGATCAAAGTGTAGTATCTGTTCCGATGGATACTGCACCCCATAGATTGGTATTGTCTTGTACCGGTCTATGGGTTTGTCCTGTGCAGTTCTAGGAGGTCCACCCCTCTTTAGGGAGGAGTAAGTTTATTGCTTACTGCGTGAGGCGCCCCTACCGGGGAATGCCGACGGGGCTGCCCAGGCAATTTTTAAACCCCACTTTCCCGACCCGACCTTGGCTCACATCTTACTTGTGGGAGTTAGATAAAAACTGGCCTTGTGCCTAACTCCTGGAGAGGAGTAAATCAATACTCACCGTGTTGTCTAGAATATATATTCAAAAATTCATAAATGTCGATTCATAACAATCCCCCAAAACTCATCTTTTCCAAAATATCCCCCTTTTCTCTGTCTTTATCAATCGATAAGTGTAACTATATGTATATATATTTCTATCCTGATTGCGTTTATATATGAGCGAGTTTAAAAACATAGACGGATGTGACGTCATATCATTAAATCGCAATATGCCATTCGTTTTGATCGACTCGAAAATTAAAACAATTTATTTAACGTTAAGCTTTTTAAAAGTTAAATTTGAGCCTTTTTAATTTGAAGTGAAGCATTTTTTAAATTTGAAGTTTAGCATTGTATATTTGAAGTTTAGCATTGAAAATTTGAAGTTGACGCGTTTTTTCTGAACTTGCTCTTCTAGAATTTGAAAATGAACTATTTAATTTTAAGAACAACTTGTTTAATTTGTAGTTAAACTTCTTGTATTCGGACATTCTAATTTAGAATTTAGCTTTTTAAATTTGAAGTTGAGTCTTTTTAATTTGAAGTTAAGCTTTTTCAATTTGAAGTTGATCTTTTTGAATTTGTCGTTAAACCTTTTGCATTTGCTTTCTTTAATTTGAAGTTGAGCTTTTCTAATTTGAAGTTGAGTGTTTTTAATTTAGAGTTACTCTTTAAGAATTTAAAATACACTTTTAATTCGTAGAACAACTTTTAGAGTTTGTAAGTGTACTTTTTGCAATTGAATTTAGGATTTTTAATTCGAAGTGGAGCCGTCATGATTTTGGACCTAATGTTTTCGAATTTGAAGTTGAGTGGTATAATTTGATGAGAATCAACCGTAGTTTATATAATTCCACACAAGCACTCAACACACTAACGTACTGGGAACTCATTAAATAGCGGCAGTGTGATACCCGGATGATTCAGACATTCGAAAGCATATCACCAGTGATCAGCAGGGAAACACGAAATAAACGATCGATAAACGAACTTCACCCGAACGAACTTGATTGATTTAGCGTTTGGAAATAAATAGGTGGGAATGATGAGTCGATTAGACAAAAGTGAAAAGGTGTGTCGGCGTCGAGGGATTTGTTTTAGAATGACTTCATCGATCCTTTAAACGTTTAATAGAATTTCTCTTTTCTGATCAGCCAATGTTTGATTCATTAATAATGCGCTCTTGTGATTGAGATGAAGAGTTCTTTTTTAGATACTCAGATAATCATATGAGACAAACACATACACACTAACTGAAACACGCCCCCCCCCACATATATATATATATATATATATATATATATATATATATATATATATATATATATATATATATATATATATATATATATATATATATATATATATATATATAAGGTTATAGAGAATCCCACCAGAGTGGTCGGTTATTTCGAAAAATAAGAAATAAGAGCGTAATATTTATTTATTAAAACTGATTATTTTTTTATGATTCTGGACTTTTTCCTGGAGGTTTCTTTTTCAAAATTCCGCTTTCCTTTAACTTGTGAGTCTATTATTATGATATTTATAACCATCATTTTTAATATTAATTAGTTTTTATTATAATTTATTAATTTATTCTTTAATTAGTTTTTTTTTATTTGATTCATAAATCAATAAGGTTTGAGTCTTAATGTGTTCTCTCTCATATGTAATTAATTTAATATTTTAATTATCATACTAGTATATTTAATATATTTTCTCATTAATACTTAATAATAGTAATATGATGTATTATAATTTTTTCTCACTCAGGTTAATATAATATAAAATGAAAGTTAGACATGTCCCCCTTAGACTACAATCAAATATGACTGAATGTATGTGTTACATAACACTAGTTTTATTTGAATTCATTGTTCCGTTCTTTGTTAATTAATGGGGTGAAGGCTCAGACTACGAAGGTGACTTTTTAACTTGGTTCGAATATTTCGACCGTCAGTAATTAACATTTCCTACAAAGGTGATTGCATAAAAAGCACGAACAACTAGTGCCTGTAGGTAAAATAGTTAATATTTATTAAAAAATGTATAGTGTTTATATATGTGTGTGTGCGTGTTGCCGTTTGTGTCCATGTGTTTGTATATATATATATATATATATATATATATATATATATATATATATAATACCATATATATATATATATATAATACCATATATATATATATAATACCATATATATATATATATATATATATATATATAATATCCATATATATATATATATATATATTTTATTTATTTTATACGTACATGAAAGTAATCCATGGACACGTGTTTCGTGCTCACAGCGTCATCAGCATGGCTAACTTAGACAGAGAACGAACCATTCGATATTGATGTCTATAGTCCAGCGTTCTACCACTGGACCAAGACGCTCTGTCTAGAAATATGTACGATTTTTATCACCTAAACATTTAATGTATTTTTATGTAATTATTTTTATTGGTGATTGTAGCGTTCGTTGTTATTTTGCTTACTATTATTTCGATTGTCTCACTTTCCCAAGTGATTAAGATGCAGAAAATTGCATTATTAGTCGCCCTTAACTTCATAGGACATATTTTTCGTTAATATATATTTTTATTTATTTTATACGTACATAAAAGTAATCTATGGACACGTGTTTCTGGCTCAAAGTTAGCCATGCTGATGACGGCTGTGAGCCAGAAACACGTGTAGCTTTTATTGCATATTAACAGCAAACATTCCGCCGATTCAACCGCCAAAAGTAAGCTACAAATTAAAAAAATATATAGCATCAAAAACCATTGTATAAGTGTAATAGCCACAGTTAAAAATAGATATACTGAGAATACGCATTTAGTCGCAGAAATTAGAAACTCGCGATTTCTGGAAAATATATAGTACTGTGGTGAACAATGGGCAATCAACAATTCCCCCATTATCCACAAACTATGATGTCGCTTGCACCGCAACGGATGAGGCTGAATTTCTTGCTCAGTGGTTGACCTTTCAATACCACCTTGAACTCCATAAACTACTCCCTCACAAATTTCTCTCTACAGACATAAACCATACTATATTATCTGATCACCCCTTCCTATGTCCTATATTTCATAAAAAAACATAACACTTCAAAAACATCTGGAACTGATATTGTCCCGGCTAAGGTAATAACATGCTTTGCTGAGCTTTCCCCTGTCTTCTTCAAACGCTATAACAAATACCTTGCCGAATCTTGCTTCCTTGATTACTGGGAAATTGCCTCTGTGTGGTACGAGTTTTCACAAAATCTGATAAAAAAACTGAACTGCAAAATTATCGCTACATAAGTTGAATCATTAATCAATTTAGAGAAATGTTAAACTTCTTTTTGAACGCCAGTATGGATTTAACTAATCCCATTCTACTGAAGACGTCCTAACGGTCATCTCTGAACGCATCTATCATACACTGGATGAGGCAGGTAGAGCGAGAGTGGGAGCGCTTGATATACCCAACGCATTTGACAAGGTCCGGCATGAAGGTCTTCTGAAGAATATTAATTCGTACTATATCACTGGGAAAATGTTTTATATAATCAGACCCTTCTTGACTAAGAGAAAGATCCAGGTTATCCTCGATGGCCGGAATCTAAACTACATCACATTAAGGCGACTGTGCCCCAGGGATCGATCCTTGGACATTTATTATTCCTGATTTTCATAAACGACCTCCCTGATGTAGGCGTATTCGCTGATGACACAACGCTCTATTCTTGACACGAGGGCATATCGAATGCACACATTTCCAAGACAATGGCTGAATCATTAGACAATATTCTCCAGTCTGTAATGGAATGGAGTCATAAATCGATACCAAGACAAAGATCCTTTCCTTTAACAATTATAAGAAACCCTATCAACTACCGATTCCAATTCCTGAGGGTAAACCGTTCAAATTCCTTGGCTTAAGGTCTCAGTAGCCTAACGTTTAAGTGTCAGTGTGTCTTGTTTGGGGTTAATAGAAGAAAACTAGCGGGACCCGTTAATAATAATATTCATTTTGAAATAAGAGATGTCTGTCGAGGTCAATACTATTAAGAGAAATGACGATTTATTCTTGCATATTTTTTAAATGTATGTGAAAGGTGATAAGGTACGTACGAACATGAAATGCTTTAGTGTATTATTATATAGACTAGCGAGACCCCGTGGAAACTCCACGGTGCTTTCTATATAATTTATTGTTAAAAATGATTTTTCAAAAATAATAAATATTTGTCGGAGTAAATACTATTAAGAAACAATGTTTTTTCTTCTGTAAAACAATGTAATTTTGCATCTAAATATTCTCTAAATAAATAAAAGGAATATATCTCTTCTTTCTTTAAAATTGTAGCAATCAAATTATTTTAAAACAATAAATATTCTCTGCCTTCTTACCGAAAAATAATTGTCAGCTAAATATTCTTCAGATATGTAAAACGTTGTCAATTCAACCTACCACGGCGAGGAAGGGTTGGACTTTGGGGGTGCTTCCACTACTCTTGTAGTATTACAGTTGATCATATCTCCAGCTAATTATCTGGACGGCGGCTCGTCACATAAACTGCTGAGATATTATTGACAGTAGTAAAAATAATGACTGTAGCTGTAGCAATCTTCGTAGCCGTCGCAGTGTGCCGATTGTTTTCTTTCTTCCTAGTTTTTTGTAGCTGAAATAATAGTCGTGACAAAAAACAATGCATATATATCTTATTTTGAGGTTTTCGTTTGTATTTATTTTAATTTTTAAAAATACATAAGTTCATATCACATATCAGATTATTCTTGATGATTATTTAGCATTAATCTCTTCTCGGCTATCCCTCGTAAGGTGGGGTGTAGAACCCGAAGAAAGACGTCCGTTCGATTCGACGTTGAACACACAAGAGGCTGGATCTATATAACTTTATGAACCACGTAGACTTCCACTCATGGCGTAACTTCCTGAAAAGTACGCTTAATTTTCTAACTTTAACTTTATGTGGAAAATTACATTTTTTACAAAATATTTGTACACTCAGATAACTGAAAAGATCTTAAAATGAATGAAGAATGCGATTCAAAACGTATATCCCCCACAGTTCCAGAAAAAGGTTAGGTTCAAAATACCATGACGGCTCCCAACATTACACATAAGATACCCGAAGAAAGCCAGAGAGCAAAACGGCCGAAATGCTTGATAACAACTGCCAAAATCAAGGAAATCAGTTCGAAAAGTGTAAACTATTGTTGTTGCTGCTGCTACCGCAGCTTGGGTCGTAAGGGTTTCCACATTATTACAAAATAAATTCTCCTTTCCGGAGAAAAATGATTAATTATTTATATCTGTTCACTGCTTGTAAGATCCGATAGGTGTGGGTTTTGATGAAAGTATTTCTGTACAACGAACTGGATTTGAACCCGGCACATCTAGGTCATCAGTCCTCGTCGTTAACCACTTAGCCACTGTTGAGAGAGTATTGTTGAATTTCTTGCGACACAAACAGCAACAGCAGCACCAGAAACAGCTACAACAGCAGAAACAAGAACAAAAGCAGCAACAGGAGCGACGAAAATCGAAGCACTCGTGGCGTGAGAGAGACTACTGCTACTGCTGATGATACGTTTTCTTCCCGCGTTGACTCCACGATGTCAAGCAAGATGTTTTCTTGTTTCTTTACAGCCATTACTATACGTGGTTGATTAAAACGAGTTTCGTAAATACATTGTAATTTGTAGCAAATGTCTTTGTAATTTTTATTTGATAATGATTTTCCTTTACAAAACAATTACGAACATGCCTCTTTCCCAAAATACACACACATTAACCATATTTACGTTCAACCTATTGACACCCAACTTACACCAAGTAAGTCTGCTAGAATATATATATATATATATATATATATATATATATATATATATATATATATATATATATACACACCCTACATACGAGACGGTAGTCTGACTATCTCTTTATATGCGTGCTTGTGTCCGTATGTGTGTTTTCTATAACTACTTTTAGTTTATTGAACCTAGGGACGTTGAGAGGAATGTATTATGTGTAACGTCATCTCTGAATTAAGAAGCAATTTACAATCCAAGACAGCGCACGTCATCTGTCATTTCATTCGTACCACCAACGATGACAATGGAAATATATGATATATGCAATGTTAATAAAAAATGCTATTTTACGTACGCCATATTTAGCTTCATGGAAACACTTGCGCCTAACACGCTTAATAATCTCAAGATATATATATATATATATATATATATTTCGGTAGTAGAGCATTTGGGTTCAGTCTTTGAGGTTCCGGTTTCGAATCTCGCTAGGTTCGAGCACGCTGATGAGTCGTAAGACGAAGAAACACGTGTCCATCTATAATTATATTTTATAATATATATATATATATATATATATATATATATATATATATATATATATATATATATATGATACGTTGAGTAACCCATTGCGCTTAGATAAAAAGGTTTGAATCAGTAATAAAAGTAAACTGGCAAAATCAATAAATATAGAAATATAAAAAGTAAAAGAACAATATCTAAAATTAGTGTCTATCTGCTTGTTCTTTCTCATATATATATATATATATATATATATATATATATATATATATATATATATATATATATATATATATATATATATATATATATATCTTTTCATCTCCAACTACTGGTTAAATCTGGTGATATTCTCTTTTGTTCATGACGGGCTATTCCTACCTTTATATCCTCACCTTTCTTTATTACTTTTACTGTCAATAAACATTCACACTAATACACCCCCCACACACATATATATATATATATATATATATATATATATATATATATATATATATAGAGAGAGAGAGAGAGAGAGAGAGAGAGAGAGTGTGAGAGAGAGAGAGAGATAGAGAGAGAGAGATGGAGAGAGGGAGAGAGAAGGGCGTGAGTCATAGATGGTGATCCAATGAGAGAGGAAAGGAGTGATGAGAAGACACTTAATAAGAGATGGATCACTTGGTGAAATAATTGCAATTTAATTTTTAATTCTAACTAATAATATGGAATTTTTTAATTCCAAACATAACTCAATCCTAAAATTAAGAAATTTATTAGAAAAAGTGATTCTTATGAAAGTCATACAGTCTTTCGTTTACGGTGTTTTGAGTCGTAGTATAGCGACATTACTGGAGGGTAGTCACTTCGACGCCCCCGCTTGAATTAGTAACCAAAGAGAAAACAACTGATCGGATAAAATATAAAAATCAATGAAAGTTAACTAAACAAGCGTATAATTTCTGAAAAAAGAACCACTAATCGCTATAAATCAATGCTAAATCAGACTTATATATGTGGGGTTGGATCGAAAGCTACACCGGTAAATGAAATAAGCGAAACACTCACTTTACTTTATAATTAAGGATATGATATATATATAAGATACATTCAAAGTTATTTCTTCACATTTGGTATATATCGGATCTGATATTGCCCATAATGCCAACATTTCAAACTATTTGTTTAATCAAAGCCAGGGATATTGAAAACCCAATAGGTTGAAAGGTTTGCATTGTAAAACATTGTGTAAAACAAATATCTATGTTCCTATCTCTCCCCCCCCCCTCTCTCTCTCTCTCTCTCTCTCTCTCTCTCTCTCTCTATATATATATATATATATATATATATATATATATATATATATATATATATGCGTGTATATATGCATATATACGTAAATACATAAATATACGTAGATATTTAAAACATATAAATATACGTATATTTTATATATATTTCAAATACGCAAATATTTGATATACCGCCACCTGGCTTCTTAGTTGACAACCTATGATATATATATATATATATATATATATATATATATATATATATATATATATATATATATATATATATGACTTTCTCTCCCTTTCATTTTCTCTCTCTTTATGTATACTATGTATATATTGATTAAAAAATACAAATATATATCTAATATAGCACCGTCTGAATACCCACTCCATCATGTAGGTTTTGTATATATTTTTCCATGTGATACAACCGATATGTCACAACGTTTGTACTGTCGTTCGTAACATGGGCACTCATTCACACACACACATACATACCCCCATATATATATATATATATATATATATATATATATATATATATATATATATAAGAGCCGGATTGTTTCGTAGAATATTTACTTTTTATTTCATAAATTATGGATTGTTTTGGAGTCACCTCCACACGCTCACGCCTTCCAAATTAACGAAACAGCAAAAAAGCCGAAATGTAGGTTACTGAAATAGCAATTAACCTATAATGTTTGTAAACATATGTATTTAGAAGACATGATTTACCTGTAAGCCTATTATGAATTACATTGAAGTATTTAAAATAGAAATTAAACTAATGTTTCAAACACATGGGTTTAAGATATGTATGACTTACCGATCACTTGAAAGTGATAATACATTTAATTCATCCTTAAAATCAGTGAAATTCATTTCTTACATTTAGAATGAACGATTTGTATAAATAAAAAAATATATATATTTAAAGAATTTTTTTAATGTTAAAAAATAACATTTTTTTAATGGAGTTAAATTGTTTGCACTAAATTCAATTTCAGTTTTAACCTACCATTAAATTGTGGAATAAAGACAGCGGTTGGTCAAAACTATAACACATTTTGTCGATTATCAAATTAAAACTTAAATTCGTCTAATAGAAAGCCTAAGAAAGAATCGGCGGAGACAAAATATGTATCTTATTAAATACAATCCGATGGTTAATGAATTATAATAAGAGGACCCCTGACTGCGAGGGATAATCTATTCCTACCTGCTCTGAAATATTATAAAACAGATCGAAAATATCGATAAGATTAAATGTGTAATCGATTAAATTGATTAGAAATACAATTAAGAAAACATGGCTACGAAGAATTAAGTATATACACGATACGTCAAAAGCTATTTAACGCTTACATCTAACCACTTTAGTTTTTTCTATTTTAAATATCATATACAAACATCCAATTCAACGTCAGTAGTTGATGATATATTAGCGATTTATATGTATTGAACTAATTATTGTTATTGCTCTATTCACAGCATTCTGCCCACAGGTACACTTTATTGTAGTGAGTAACCTTCCTGGACTTTTCGACTGAAAAATGTATTTAGTGTCGCCAGTGTAGATTGTTTGCAGTCGTATTCAATACTTTTTAGATACCTGGAATCAAATAATTCGTTTTTGTCTTCATTATAGTTTTACCTAGATTTTTCCATGAGACAGGACTAAAAATATCTTCCACGTTACTCGAACTAACTTCCAAACTCCTCTCTTGGACGCAACAGAAACTACCCAAGATTCTGCCACTGTGTTCGACTTGGACAAGAAAACCTAAGAATTCAACATGGTTACATCTTCATTATAATATTTCTAAAAATCTTTATGTTATATGCACTTTAGAATGTTTCTAAAGCGACGCTAATATAATCGAGGACATAAGTCAGTCGTGAAACTGTATTTCCCTGTTTGCCAGCGGAACAATGGCAAAAGTATTATCTGGGCCTTACTTCTCCATATTGTATGAAGTATTCCCGAAGATATGCCATGGAAACGTAACTCAAAACACATTTATCTGATCAGGCTGACATTTTGTGTACTAGTTACTTTTATCAATGAACATTCGGGATTTAAAATTCCGTCTAAATTTCGACTTTGATGGATAATTTCTCATTAAAAACTTTTAAAATGATTTGTTGAATTTGTTTTTGATCTATATGTGTATAGTGTTGTATTTTGAAGTTGACGGGTCCGGTATTAATAGTGAACTTCTAATTTAGCGACGCATTGATAACTGGAATAGGGTGTAGAGTGGATCCGTTAAGATCACAAGACAATCCTATTTTTCCGTAGACGGATAACACCGACACAAAATTGACTTCTTTGGTTCAGTTTTCCTAGAATTTATTTCTTCGATATCTTTTAGAATAAGGAACTCGGGGACAAAAATTTCTATCTATATTTTCCTTTGTTTTCTGTTTGTTTCTATAATTATTTTTTGCTGAGATATTTGATGATTCTGAACACCAATGTTGTTATGATCGTGGCCATCCACGTTCTCTCACCACACATGTTTAGTGGACTGGTCAGTAAGCGCCAAATTGTAATATGTTGCGTTAAGCTCCATTCCTTGCTATCGTTTAAGTCGTTAAAATATTAATATACTAATCAAGTTTAAATATATATTGTCGTCGCCGTGGCTGAAATCTTAGAAGTATGAGAGAGGGAGAGTCACTTATGTTATAAGCGCATCTCTTCATAATTGTTATGGTTATCTAGCCTATTTCGTTACAATATGGACTTTTCCTGACTCTATGAATAGAGTCGTTATGACCAACCAATAATGAGTGAAGTGAAGGAGCAGCTTCTGTTACCGCATTACTTCTGTATCTTCTGTTAAACGACGAAACAGCATATAGAAGTAAAAATTAACAAATACTAGACAATAATTTATTTTGACTTTAACTTGTTTCCTCCAGGTCTTGGAATAAGAATATAATTTTAGAAAATTATCAAGAATCTCGTTATCAGATACAAATCGCTGGATTCTACCTTTCACATCCTTTACACCCGACAAGTGTTTTCTAAAAAGAAATGTACACGAAAATGAAGTGAATATGCAAGAATGATAAAAAAGAAGAACAATAAACGAACAATAAAGGGAGAGTTGGGCTTGTCCAACAGAGAAAGTAAACAGATTAAAATATATAGAACAAAACATTTAATCACATCTGTAAACTTAAAAGTAGAAGTCAAAAAGTCAGAAAAAAGGCAAGAATAAAATTGTTAGAATGTATTGTTTCAAACGAATGAATCACTATTTACCAAGGCCAACATCCACTTAAGGATAAGGGTTAGTGAGATTCTCAGTTAGATGATAGAACTGTACTATGAAACGATTGAGAACTGATTAATTCACAGGACAACTAAGCCGATATTTGTTTATATTGGATTTGAAAACGCCCATGTTGCAGTCTGTAGAGAAAAAGTCCCGTGGTAAAGTGCTCCACATGTGGGAAGTTCTTGGAAAAAACTCTGTTCATGGAAGTTCCGTTAGATTTTAGGTACAGAAATGTAGAAATGAGAGTTATTTGCATTGTTAGGAGCAAGACCAGTTTGTGCTAAGAAAGTTTTACAGGAACCAGAGCATGAAGCTAAATCGAGCACCTATCTTTGAAAACACTGATAGAGTAGAGAAAGACTAGCAATCTCTCATCGGTGAGCAAAACGTACAGGAAAATTTGTACTCTTGAGAGGCAAAAAGAGTATTTTGAGCAGCCCCTCTCATATGTGGCAGCAGTAGTTACTTTTTAACTGTTACGTCTACTGATAAACGTTATCGGGTTAATGCCAACTAAAAAATGAGCAGAGTTCGACGTATAACGGTTAACAGATTTATTACACAACTTACAGAGCAAAATAGTAAGATGGAAGCCACTGGATGCATGATGAATAAAGTTTGTGATGCGAGGCACCTTTGTTTACCTCACAACTGTCATGCCGATCTCTTTTCTCCCAGGGGCAATAACTCTCCCTTTTCGGACCAAGAGGAATAATTCTATTATTTTAGGTTGTAGCTAACATCTATATATTTAAATTTTTAACTGTATCGAATAAACTTGAGAGTAACTTGGAAGTATTTTACTCAAGTGCGACTGCACTTTGGTAAACTCTTGTGAGGTCTTTCATAATTCTCATTTGTATTTGTTTGCATGGGAAGTGATGGAGATGCCAGTTCGAATGTGTCCATTAACAGATCAAACGGTATGGTTTGTCTGTTGTCAACTAAGTTGTCTCCAGTGTATCTGGGACGTATCTTTTTTTGTGCCGTTCCCAGAACTGACTCCCGACTTAACATCATACAAGAATTGTTTAGTGATACTGCAGATGATGCCAGGCACTCGGTTTTGCTGCCCAGGTCTGTAATTTCGTGCACACACCGGTGTTCCAATTAAAAATAACTTTGCTTTGTTAACGCTTGGTGGTTGCCTTTGCCGCTGGGGTCGTAAAACGTTCAGTGTGGTACACAGTTTTCGTCCCATGAGTGTCTGTACTGGTGAGAGATCATTCTTTACTGCACCATTTGGTGTTGTTATCTACGAAAGCACGTAGTATATCCTCTGTCCCCCTTGCTTTGAGTAGTGCCCATTTAAATGTGTCAAAAAACCGTTTGGCTTTCGATTGGATAGTAGGGCGGCGACCGGACTGGGTGTAAGTCTGTTGAATTGAAAAAAAATTCTGGACATTTGGAATGGCCATCCACAACCACTATAAAACTAAGGCCATTGACAGGGCAAGCAAATTCTACATATATTCTAGACATGGTCGCTCTGGGCATGTCCAGCCAGAATCCACAATCCGAGGTGGATTCTTCTGCGTTTTCATAAACTGTATACGACGTTTGACAGTGCGTTCTATTTCTGTGTCATTGTTAGGCCAATAAATCACACTGCGGGCTATTGATTTCATTCGATTAATGCCTGAATGCCCCGAATATAGTGGTTTAAAGACTACATGTCTGAGCTGAGGGGGAACAGCAACACGATCTGCGAACATCAAACAACTATTAATGACAGAGATAGAGAGAGAGAGATAAAGAGATAGATAGATAGATAGAGAGAGAGAGAGAGAGAGAGAGAGAGAGAGAGAGAGCCACTGCGGCATTTGAAATGATGAAGGTCTCCCGCGATGTTGGGAGGCAATAAATGTTGGAGAAATCTACCCACATTTGAGATCATTGGATCTTGTGTTTCTTGTTTTATATCAATCCTTGTCACTGGAATGTCCAGATACAATCCGTGAGCGTACGTTGAAAATCGTCCTCAAGGCTGATGGAAGCAATGACAATGTCGTTGTCTGGAACTGATTGTGAACTAATGAGTCATGACAAAGTATCAACTTGACCGAATTCTGTTGTTCTGTTGTACTGTATATTGAAATCATACTACAATAGGATGATTGCCCACCGTTGTAATCAGCTAGCTGAATATACTGCCCTTTTTTTAACCAAATATTGAAAGTAGTGGCTTATGGTCTGTCAGAAGTGTAAGATGACGCCCGGAAAACATCTTATGGAATTTCGTCAGCAAAAATCTGTGTCAATGCTTCTTTTTCCACTTGACTATAATTGCGTTCAGCAGGTGTTAATGATCTGGCTGCATGCATGATAGCTTTCACAATTCCAACTGTGAATATATGCGAGATCACTGCTCACACACCATGATTTGATGCATCCGCTGCCACGACTATTTGGATCAAAATTTGTGAGCAGTAGGTCAGCGAAAATGAGTGATTTGATTTTCTCAACTGATTTTTGACAGTTCACAGGCCAGGACCATT
Source organism: Sepiola atlantica (assembly GCA_963556195.1). Lineage (NCBI taxonomy): Eukaryota > Metazoa > Mollusca > Cephalopoda > Sepiida > Sepiolidae > Sepiola > Sepiola atlantica. The sequence continues at coordinate 155,995,858 of OY744517.1, forward strand.
TTGTGTCTGTTGGCAACAGTTTGTTGAGTGGTAATTTAATTTGATGACGTGAAGGCAAGAAACTTCCGTCGTAACTCACGAGTCCAAGAAATGTGCGTAGACTAATAACCTCCGATGGGGTTGGCATGTGTTGAATATCTACCACATTAGCAGGATCGGACGACGACTTTGACGATCAAAGATAAATCCCAAGTATTTTATGGACAGTACATAAAAATGACACTTTCAGGCTTGAGCTGGAAACAATAGTCTTCGATGCGGGTATGGAACTTGCTTATTCATTTTGTCAACTTTTGGTTGGATTGCCCGACAACAATGATGTCATCTAAGTACGCAGATGCACCTTCCACGCCAGTGAGCATTGTACTAATGATCTGCTGAAATATTGCACATGTTTTTACCCCAAAAGGTAAAAGAGTGAATTGGAATAATCCACGGTGTATATTTATGGTTACTCCCACTTCGACTTGCAGATAAGCGTCATAAAGAAATCATCTTGGATTGGCAATGGGTATTAGTGATCCTCTAGGGTAGCGTTGAGACCAGTTAAACAATCAGCACACAACAGAACTTGACCATCGGTTTTCTTTACAACTACAATGGGTGCTGCCCATTGTGAATATTTCACCAGTATGATAGTCCATCATTGTCTCTAGTCGTTTTAGTTCCTGTTCCACCAGATACAATGCAGCGTATGTCACTTGGCGTTTGGCTCGGATAACAGGCTTAGAATATGGTTTAAGGAACAGTGTGACCTCTGCATGTGTGCAGCATCCCAAGTTGTTAGTGATCACTTGAGAACATTGTTTATCTTTGGTCTGATCGATAATGTTGCTCTGAGGTGACGATTTGGATACCATCTTACATTTCAGGTTGTGCGAAATGTCGTGAAGACCCAGTTATGGCTCGAGTTGGCTATGTACATAGTATCCGATATCGTTTTGTCTTTCATTCGTGATGTGAACACATTCACCGGAAGCTCTTCATGTTACATGCCTTGTTGGTGTCAATGAAGGTTGGCCTATGGTTTCTCAAAGTGTTTGTGATATGAGTGTAAGAACAGAGACAGTGTCCACTTGCAGCTGAACAGGATGGCCATTCAACTGTACTGCCGGTTTGATTTTGGGTTTGTGAGAAAAGTTGCTACCAGACAGTTTGTATTTGTGTTCTTATGTTGTATGTGCCTGTTTGTCTACTATGTGTTGATTTTGTCCTTGAAGGATGCAGAATTGCTCTGTATGAACCAGTCAATTTCAGCTGCGACAGCAGTATTCCTTAAATTAACTGTTCCGTACCAAATGCCAGCTGCCACAATTCCAGCAAGCGGTTGGGGCCTTGATAGATTTTGAAGTCGGTGGGCTGGGCCGATGTTGTCAACCGTGGAAACTGTTGATTGTTGCACCATAGTTGAATCATGATTAAAGTCCAGGGAGCGCTAGCATTCCACGGCGACTTATAATGATATTTCTGGATTTTTCTCTATTTTTGATAGACTCTGTGTGTGAATATATGCTTCCCTCGCCAGTCTCAAACTACACACAAAAAATAAACGCTGGAATTGAGCTTCCGTGATTGAACTTAATTCTCTGACGGTCGAATCAGGCTTCGTTATGTGAAGACAATTGAAACGTATATTAAATAACGAAATCTGCTCGCCGTATATCTGCTTCAGAATCTGCACCGTTTCGTCGAAGGTGTAGTCACGTGGGTGTTTAGGTAGTATGTAGTTTGCGTACCGATCGTGTTCCGATGACCCAAGTTTCCGTAGCAAAACGCTAACTTTCCAGTCATCAGCTTATTCCTTGAATTCTACACGGAAAAAAGTTATCAAAGCGTGGTAACACCGTAGAGAACATCGATTTAGCCATTTGGTCGTAATCAGAATTCCGTGATTGATTGTGCAACTGATTCTGCCGTTATTGTAAGCTTTGTTACCAAGGGCGATGGTAAAAGTGTTGATAATCTCTCTGAAAAAAATTCCATCAAACGTATATGTTGTTGCATTAATTGTTGTATGGTGAAATCCATCACTTAAAAGTGTAAATGTCTGTCCACGTGGTTCGAAAAACTATTCTCGTCGTCAGTTGTTACGTCTGATGGTACACGTTATCGTGCCAATACCAACTCAAAACATAAGCAGAGGAAAAAGTATAACCTTTAAAAGATTTATTCAACAACTTACAGAGCAAAATAGTAAGATAGAAGCCGCTGAATGCGTGATGATTAATGTATGTGATGCGAGGCACATTTGTTTATCTCCCAACTGGCATGGCCGATATCCCTTCTCCCAAGGGCGATAACTCTGTCTTCTTCGGTTCAAGCGAAATAACCCTATTATTTTTAAGTTGTATCTAACAATAATGCTAAATGGTAGGGACATAATTATCAGTCTTTCGACTCGAAGCATACATAACCATGCGTACATGCACAATTGCAAAGACTGAACACACATAATGACCATGTATCCGGGTCAGAATATAATAGCCAACTCAAATCTAGTGTTACGCTTTCACTTAACGAGCATGTATAAATCCTTTATACACCCGTGTCATCGTCATCTTCGTCGTCTTTGTGAACCCAGGTTATTTGCATACCTGATGAACTCACTCCAACATAAATAAAGGTTTTATCTAACACAGAAAATATAGTCACAAAGACAGAGTATTTTCTTATGCGTGAGAGATAAATAGATATATAGCCAGTCTCGCTGTCCGAATTTTGAGGTGAGCATGTCGACGCGTCTTTTTTCCTTGAAATACCGCCAGCTAAGAGCAACCAAGAGATACAAGAAAACTTCTCCTGGGAATCACGTTGTTTCGTGACTTCCATCTAGTGTCACTCTTAGATTGTTGATCTGTAAATATTTTGACTCAAATATATAACTCATTATGTAACACCAGATATAAAAGTCAAAGAGTCAAAACCTGTAGTCACTTAAGGAATAAATAACAATAGTCAAAAACTGGAGGAGAATTAAAGAATATTAAAAGAAAATTAAAAGTAATAAAACATATTTTAAAATATAAACAAATAGTTTTAAAAAGAGAATAAAAGTGTAAGAGAATACTAGAGTTTTAGCTAAAGATAAGACAGATAAAAAATAGAAAGTACAAAATCTTTTTTTGCCTTTTGTGATTTGTAAGCTGTAGAAAATGTGAACATGGCAAAACCAAGTCTATAAGTCAGACCTCCTACCTCAGCCAACAACATAAGTTGAAATTCCGTCAAAATGTCGAACTTGGCCGAACGTTTCAAAGTCAAAGTTAAATGTCAAGTTCATATATAATGCGGTGCTTCATTGGCTACCATATGACCTAAGTAGAGAGTGTCTACGATTGATATACCGTAGTTATCGCTCTTCCGTGACATCGATCTTGACCTTTGACCTGGTTAAAAATAAAACCCCTTTTTAAGTTAGACTGTGAACGATATTTTAACCAAGGTTGGTGACGATTGGTCAACAATGTGGACACTAGGGTGTCCACAAACAAACAAAATGAAGAACTTGACAGAAAACATAACCTCTTTGGAGAAGGTAATAACAATTGAGGACTCATTTTTTACATTAAGATTTACAGCCTTTAAAAGAATATATTGAAATAAAACATCTTTAAACACAATAGAAAGATATTGAACAACACAGTGTAGTCGTATTTTCATATATATTACAAAAATAAAAGTGTGTATGTGGAAGGCGGGGTAAAAATGAAAATAATAAAGAAGAATAGAAAAAGACAAATGAAGAAATTGAAGTAAAAGTCTGAAAGAAATAAGAATCCGACAGAATGAAAAATTGACGAGTGTAGTGTGTATCTTAGCATGCCATTCGTTATGCGATAGACATTCTTATCGTTCAATACAATTCCCAGTTTATTAAGATCTGCCGTTGCCATTATTATCCTGACGAGTTCTTCAGCTCTGGGGGTTTCACCTCTAGTAATCAAACCTTGTTATTTCTATTAACTTACGTATTTTACTTCCTGTGATTTGTGGAAATTACACGAATTGTTTCTAACTCTATATTTATTATGATCCAACATCATTATTTAATCCTATACGGAGTGATAAAAATGCCACCCACGAATTAGTAAATAAAATTAATTATTCTTTTTGGAATTCAATCATATTTCGTACAAAAAACTCTATTCAATGTCTTACTTACTCACGAAGTTTCAGTCATGGATGTCTAACAATCTTCGTTTTGTTGTGACAAAATAAGATAACACGAAAGAAGTGGCAATAGGCCGGAAGCTGGGGAGAATCAAGCCAGTTCCCATGAAAAAGATGCCTAGTCAAATTGCCTGAGCAGCCTCGTCGGCATTCCCCGGTCGCAGCGCCACAGATACTTAGCAATAAACTAACTCCTCCCCAAGGAGGGAAGGTAAGGCCTGGCGAGGTGGACCAATATCTCAGCCCGACAGAATAAAGGTCATACTCTCGACTGGTATGTATGACTCAAGAGTCTCTAAGAAACTGAAGTTGCGGAGAACCTACTTCGAGACTTAGTCGTAAGCTCTATACATAGTGTCTGGAAGAGTCTATATATTCCCGAATAAGGGAATATCACAGTCACACCATAACAGTTTTATCGCCGTTCAACGATATGCGTGGGCACTTTATTTATCGTCTCATCAGTAGAAGGTATGATCCTGAATGTGATTCACACTCAACGAACCTTAAACCCCTGTGGATTTATCTCAAGGATAATGTCTATCAAAACAATCCCGAGACTGTTCTTGAACTGATAAGAGTCATCAGTGCCGAAATCAGGATTGTGACAAGAGAGGAGTATGTCAGAATCATAGAGAATCTTACATCTACTCTAAGGTGCTTGCAACGCGGAAGTGCACATTTGGAAGTGCACATTCGACGACAATAAAACAAAGACTGTTCATGAGTGAAACTTGGTAGACAAGTCAAGCATAAACTAAGGTATATCTGTACCAAATATGGTTGGGTTGGAGAAAGGATTGTGAATTTTATTAACGATTCAGTCGGTGAGTGGCGTTTAATTTAGGTCACCCTGTAGAAGAATTGAAACCAAATCAAGTTGTTAATTTTGTTTAATCAAACTTGTTGGAATTAATGAATTACATTTTCCAAGATGCAAAGGAGATATTTCTTCGTTGAATATTTAACGCATCCGTTTATTGCATACAGCTATCGCCCTTGGCTTACAAAATATTTTAAATTTTAAACATTTTGCATTTATATTTTATTCTAGAACTATAAGGTTTTGCATATTGCATTATTCTTGCTTTAATTAAAAGTATGCATGATTCCAAACGAAATCGCAATGATCAGAGTTTCGTTCACACTGTGAAACACGTTACCATAATATTGCTTCTCTGAGAGTTACAACATGGTCATCTTTAAATCTAATAATAAATAAACGCTTGTTATAAACAATGTAATATATGTCCTCATAAGTCATCACATTCATTCTATTCATTATTTTCAATCCTCTCATAATATTCTTCATCATTCAACCGTCAAAATATTCATTTCATTTACTCTTTTCCTCGAATGGCTTTAAGCCATGATAAATTTTAAGTTATTGCTAAAAAATAATTACCCGCATGTCAGTCAAATTCTGGATTAAAATAAAATTCACAGTTAAACATTACCCTTCATCTCAATGAGATAAGTAAACTATTGAACAATAGTGATACAATAGTGTTCAAATGGCGAAAATATATATAAGCATGTTGAAACATTTGAAAGTTATGATCAGACATAGACAATTACCTTTTTATACAACCGAAGGATTCAAATGAGGATTTGTTCTTATCTAAAAAACACATTGTCCCTGGCATTACCCCCTCTTTTTAGAGGAGAATTGGTTTATTGCCTGTGTCTCGAGGCGTCCTCGTTCGTAAACTATATAGGTATGTTTTCTTTCCAATCGAGAGTTGTAATTTGAATAAGGGAGCTTAGTTCTCAACATTAAATACCGACCTTGTGTGTAACTTTACCTTGTTTCAGAGGTATATGAAGCGGGACCACATATACTAATCCTATATACAGTGTTGCCGCAAAATCTGGCACGTAACAAAAGAAAATCAAAATAGGCAATAAAAAAGAGTTGTATATGCAAGAACCGTGACAGTTTATTTAGCAACATTTAGAGTTACATATTACATTATTTTTCAATGTAACCGGCGGAGATGACCATCTCAAGGCGGGCACAGAATGAGTCACACGTTTTGGCGATCATATCTTTGTCTATAGCGGCGAATGCCTACACGATGGCAGCCTTCAGAGAGTCGAACCTATTGTTGGCGTGTTTGTTGGTCTTAGCCTCGATCAACTCCCAGAGGAAATGGTTTAAGGGTGGTAGTCGGGTGAGGTAGGCGGTTACAAGTCCGACGACCAGTTGTGAGGAACATTGTTGAGCAGCCACGGCTGAGTGGTCCTGGACTTTTGTGCAGCAGCTAGGACCCGCTGGAAGACGTAGGGGCGTCTGGCGGCGATCTCGTCCATTCAAAGCTGCACCACACTCATCAGAACCTCGTGGTATTTCGTATTCGTTTTGTCGAGTGTCAGATTTTGCTGTAGCACTCTGTATAGATATTAAGCAAATCACATCAACGGCGGAAAAGTGTTATATGTAAAGTGTCATATGTAAAGTGGAGACAGTTTTCCTGTTTCTTTGTGATTAATAGCTTTTTTTAATAAAAGATACATACTTAAATCTTTTTGTCTGTTATTTCTGTTCTTAAAAATAGAAATGGTATTTCCGATCGATTTTTAATATTTAAGTATTTAATCCTGATCGATATTTAATTTTTGATTAGTCATAAATAAAGCTAAAGACGTATGAGTTTTTACTCTCACACTCATATATAAAACGACTATCACCATGATCACCGAGAACACATTTAATAAAATACATTTTTGAGATTCACCGGTTGTAAAATCATACTTCTAGCGATTCCATTGGCTAATAGTTTTTCTTCGCCTACGGGATGCGAAAGATAAATAACTAATGGAGAAAATGTTGTTTTTCATTGAATCTTAATATTTATTATAAATTAATAATTAGGTAAGGAATATACGACATTGTTCGTGATTTAATGATTCCACTATGCTCATTACACCATATTACTTTCGTTTATTTACTTCCCTCTTTTTGCCCTCAAATAGAAATTCTGGAAAACTTTTCGAACTAATGTCTGATACACATTGTTTAAATAAAAAATAATGTATATTTGAAGTTTTAAGAGTGGTTCTGTCCCAATAGCTCTCTTAAGGCTGGACTTTAGAAATTCGAGACCCCGTCCATTGCCTTTCTTTGGAAAGTTTGTATATAAATACACAATACGCAATGTTTCTAATGTTAATTTAATTTTACTTATAAATGCTCTAATTATTTGTTAGTTTTAAGTTCATATTATCAATATATTTGAACTTATTTAATTAATAAATATATATATATTAATATAAGTATATATATATACATATATATATACATATATATATATATATATATATATATATATATATATATATAGATATATATATATATATATATATATATATAGAGAGAGAGAGAGAGAGAGAGAGAGTGAGAGAGAGAGAAAGAGAGATGGAGATTATTCGAAATGAAATTCCTTTTTTATAAAAACACATACAAAAAATGTTACTTATCATTCATTTCCTTGAAAATGTGGCAATTTTCTTTTCCTTTCGAATACTTAAAACTGTAACGTTCTGGTGGCTTTTCTCATAGATAACATTGTATATGCGTGGTTTTATTTATTATATAGGTAACCATTTCCTCTTATTTTTCCATTTACTTTTTTATAACAAAAATAAAATGTCATCTTTTTTACCATAATACTCGTCTTCCATTTCAAATCAAGTCGACCGAAAAAAGAAAGATTGCGGATATATAAATCATGAAAGGAGATATCAAATTTTACAATTTTTTCATTTTTTCCAAACTCCAAGTTTTACAATTTACAAATAAAGCAAAAGGAAAATGAAATTAAAATAGTCTCGGTCAACACCGGATTGTATATAAATAGTGTTGTTCACGAGAAGTTGAGGGGTTGACTATTATTTCTCTAAGAGCATTGGTTCTCAGGAAATACACGTAATACATAACGAAATAAGTCCCATTCTTAACAAATAAAACAAAAACCATCAGGCAAAATTCCACTTCATTCATCAACATAGTCTCCTTCTCGTGTGATACACTTTAACAAATCGATGCGTTCTTTGTAGAACGATTGATCTTTGGTCACAACATACGCCTCAGTTACCGATATCACTTCTTCATTGGAGCCAAATTACTTCTGCAAACAGTTAGTAGAAGGAATGTCTAGAAGAATAGGGCAGCTGTGGAAGTAATTTGACGGACAATTTTTGTAGTTTTGTCATCGTTGCGATCGACTTGTGACATGGCGCATTATCTCTGTGAAAGAACATTGTTTCTTTTTTGTGGCCGTTTTCTGCGATATCTTTCTTTAAACGCACCAATAATGCTATATACTATTCTTTATTGATGGTTCTTATTTTCTTTAGGTAATCAATGAACAAAATACAGCGGCCAAAACCATTTCTGCTTTTGAAAACTTTCAGCTGCTCCTGTCCATCCAGCTGCCTGCCGATTTGATTCCGAAGTAAAGTGGTGGATCCATGTTTGATCCGTTGTCACATATTGTCACATATTAATGCAAAAAACCATATTGTTGTGCTTCAACAATTGCTTCAACAATTGCTTCAACAATTGCTTCAACAATTGCAAACACTACTCTGAATTGTCGAGGCATTGTTGTTTTAAATCAACTGTGAGGAGCAAACGCAGCTTTTTTCATTGACAAATGTTCATCGAAAATGGTGAATGCACTGCCTTCTGATATGTTCACCTCCTCTGCTCTGTCACGCAATTTCAATATACGATCGATGAGTTTGAAGACATTTTGATCTTTTCCAAGACAAATGTCCGAATTTGGGTGACCTGAGCGTTTAACACCATGTGTGCCTGTACGACAGTATTTAAAGTCAACATACCAGTTCTTAACTATTGTTCCCAACGAATTACACTTATTAAGTAATTTATTCGTTTTAACAGTAATGTTCCCATCAGAAAACAATTCTTTATAAACACATACAATTAAGATTTTACCACTGTTTTGAAAATTTGCAACGGTGGCTTTACTTAGATAACTGTAATTGTAAAATTTTAACACATGCCATTTGAAGGCTAGTCTTATCCTTTTTTATTAGTGGTGTTGTCTATATGTCAGGCAAAAATCTTAGTGATTGACCTGTTAAACTCATAGAGATTTAAACAGCGTAAATTCGGAGTTATCGCCCTTGATTATCCACTCTCCCGGAATTATGGATTCGTTATATTTATATTGTACTAGAAGATTGTGTATATAAAGAATACCCGTCTAGAAAAGTTTTGTATGACTTTTATGTCTCTTTATGAACATACAAATTAAGATATAATGCTACTAAACCTCATCTCTATAATTTTTATTCTAATTTTAATAAAAATCAATTACATAATTTTCATTCTAAAAAATGTCTAAAATTAAAGCCTTAAGCTTAAGGAGTCTTAAGAAGAAATTGAAATTCGGTGAATTTTGCATAATTGATGTCGAATGAATTTGATCAAATGTAATGCAAATCTAAAATATGTGTGTCCATATTATCCCCCCTAAAACCCTTTTAGATATTCCAAAGAAACTGAAATTTGGGGAATATTTTAAATGGTGTCTAATACCTATTGTAACAATTTTACAAAAATCGGAAGTATCTGAATTTTCACGAAATGTGCCGACCATTTCTTTGCCTCGATTGCATAAACTAAATTAAACTAAATATGTCCCACATTTTGACTGTATACTCCTAGGAGCTGTGTTCCAAAATTCATAACAATCGGTGAATTAATTTACAGGGAATCTTGTAGATAGACATATATAAACGTATACACATACCTTACTTTATATAAATAGAGATTGATAATGTAAGTGTGCTGTACACTGCTTGTTTCTCAGAGTTGGATGTAGAAGATTGCTAAAAAGTGGAGATGCACTCCAAAAATGTAGATGTCAAACACATAAATAAAGAACGGCTGATCATATTCTGACAGGCATGGTCGAGTCGTTTTCAGAATTCCTTTTCATGTCTGGACTTACATGTACGTCCTTATTATGTATATTTAATCTATTATTTTTGTTTTGTTGTTTAAGTTAAGTAGCGTTGATGTTTACAACAAGCGAATGCTGATCAAAGTTAGAAACGAAGGAGTCGGTCAATGTTTATTCGCTCGAAAGACAGACATATTGTGACGAGGCTATGGAAAGAATGATACTTGACAGCGGCGAGGAAATAGTCACGAGGTAAGCAACGTGTGAGAGCATCGTCCTGGGAATTATATGAAGAATTTTATAGGCAAATTTATGCAGAGGAAATTGCAACAGTAACTGAAGGAAGGAAAAAAAGAAGAATAGAAGGAAGATGGTCACTGTTGGCAGTAACAACGTACTCGTTACTGGAACTTTGTTGCGTGGTATACTTTTCTCGTGTGACGTCGTATTCAGTGCAATTACGGCTTTGCCACTAAGACTATTATGTGGTATACTTTTCTCATGTAACATCGTATTCAGTGCAACAAGGTGTTTTCCACTGAGTTTTTATCACATAATAGACATTTATTTTACAACACCGTTTTCACTACTAATCTCGAGAAAATTGTGCTCGCCACTGGAACTTCTTTACGTGGTATACGTTTTTCTAACAACACTGTTTTCAGTACTGATATCTACCGCTCAATGATCTTAGCAGTTAGAATGCCCCAAAGCATTCTGACAACTTTTATTAGGTACGTCTTTTATGGATTGCAAGACACGTTGGTCAGACGTGATCGATCTTGTTCCAGTGTGCAGTTGTTCTTTCTCACATCCAGGTTAAACACGCCAGGCAGAGACGGTCCGTTTTATGGGATATACTATTTATATGTGTGTCACTTACCGTGATGGACATGATCAGCCAGAAACCGAATTCAGTGTTGTAAATAATCTTATGGTGTAAAATATTAACCTGTAAAGAAGAAACATAACAAACACAACTTTATAAAAAGTACAATATTTCTTCATTTGATGTATGTGTACTTATACAGAGTAGAGGTATTCCGTATATCATTAACGACTTTATCGTCAGACGTCTTCAACTTAAGATCGCGCAAAGAGGGCGAAGAAAAAAATTAACAATACCATTTTTAACATTAATCACACTCTTTTAGGGTTCTTCTCTGCGTACCGTTATAACTAATATTATGCATAGCGTGATCCGGGATGTTGTTTTATGATGAGTTACCCATTCTACTATCAGCTGTTAATGCCTCAAATCAAACGGACTCAAATTATTTACTTCCTCTAAACATCTGAGCTTTAGACCAGTCTTGTCTGACCTAAGGCCATTGTATATTTTATAAATGCAGATTTAATTGTGTACAAAAGACAACATTTATGCATGGCACATTGCCCAGTGTCCCCCCCCCTCATACTACCCAAGGAATCATTAACAAAATAAACAATCTTTTCTGTAATCCAACCATATTTGTTAACTGGTACTTATCCTGGTCGGGTTAATCTGGCTTCCTTAAGTTTTTTATGGAATATTAAATGACAAAGGCGGTTTCGATTCGCATGTGTATTTAGTTAGGTAAGATGGCGACGTTGCTTCTTGTTTTTATTTGCAGGGAGATGTCGTCCTTCCTTACACATACGGGGCTTGTTATTCCCAAATGGTCATCCATCTGGTACTGACCAGGCTACATGTCGCTTAATTTCGGCGATCTAACGAGAACCGGTGTGTGAACATGATAATACTGATAATAAAATTCACAATCCTGTGTTTAATTAAACCATATTTGTTACAACTAGAATTTAGTCAATGCCTGACTTGTCCATCAAGTTTCAGTCATTAATGTCCAACAGCGATTTTATCCCCGTTATAACGTTTTTCAATTGATGATAGTCGCATTATGAGGGTGTGTGATCCCGATTTGACTTCACACTCACCGAACAATAAACCTCCTGATGTCTATAAGTGGAGCTATGTCAAAGATAATATCTATCAAACAATCCCAAAACTATATTTGACTTGAAGAGTGTCATCACAGCCCAAATCAGTCGTATTCAGGTGTGCTTGCAACGCGTAGGTGCAGATTTCGGCAATAAAATAAAGACTGTTGTACATTCATGACTGATACTTGCCTGGATAAGTCAGGCAAATGTATTACAGACATATCTTTAGTTTTATTGCGAAAGATTTTCAAGTATTTTGTACGCATTTATTGTCAGCTAGATGTCATACGGCGTGTTAGGTAATGTTAATTTTCAATAGAGAAACATACAAAATATTGCATTAATCATAGTGTATACCAGATTTGGAATACACACGAGAAACATTAAAGACAAACTATATTTAAGAAATTATACTTTGGAAATTTTATTGACTCACTTTCTTACTTTCAGAAACGTTTCCGCCATTTTTTCTGTTTACTGAAATGGGCATAATCTGTCAAGAAAAATGTACAGTGAAATCTAGTTTGATTGGAACTCTTGATTCTGGTATAACAGTGTTATTGCGTGTTATTGTACTAAAGAGGATTTAGGGCATCTTTATCTGTAAATAGATTGAGTAAGCAGCTCTGTTTATTTAAATAGTGCAATCCTGTTTACATACCAAGAACTTGTTATGTCTGACGCTACCTTGTTGTAAGACGACACCTGGGAGTATAGATTCGAAACGCGTACGAGTCTCATTTTTCACTTTATGGTTTATTCAACATAAAAAGCAGCGTAATATATAAATACATTCTAATATTATACCAAGAACATCAAACGTCTACTGTCGAGAATTACATTGTTTTTTTTTTCAGTACATGTTACATATTCTAGGCCAGTAGGCAATATTTTACCATTTACATAATCAGGATTATTTACACAAACACAATGTAATATATTGGTTGTCCGTCCGGGAAAATAGTTTTATAAGGTAGCTGCTGGGGGTTAAGACGTCAGTATTGAAATCTATAAAAACGGAGAAAATGAAAGCAATAAATCGTGTGAGTCACGTGGCGTCAACGACGAAGTTGAGAGTTTGTTAGTCTAACCCCATTGAAGCGAAACAAGCGGGGACGTGTTTAAATGCTACACAAATATACACTTAGACATATTAGATTTACTGTCTAGTCACGTCATCCACCGTGAACGGTTATCCTCAATTCTGTTTTAAGAGATGACGTCAAAAAGCGATAACATCCACTCACTCTGCACAAGGCCAATATAACAGGATAACAAACAAGATCCACTGAGTTTTAGTAGTGTAATCATGAAAATATATATTTGGTTTTCGTCAGTTATGTAGTGTTATTTTACTAGATAATCAAATATGTCATAAAATATCACGTTCATCCTGGAAATTCTGTATCTATTTTGCTGTGATATCTACATTTTGTAGAATTTGGTATATTCGGCTCCCAAAATTCATACTAGAATTGTCCGCAAGGGCTCGTGGCGCAGTTGATATAGTACTAAATACAATTCAGTTCTAAGTGACAGTCATCTGAAGGTTGAAGATTCAATCCTCAGTGCGGGCGCTACGAAGAATTGCGCCTTACTGAGGACTTCTTAACAGTCATGACAGACGAGAGCATGCTACCCCGTGGATTTAATAAAGGGTTCCGTTCGAAATTCCCGAGTTCGACAGTAAGATTACCGAGTTCGGCAAAGTACACCTGAAGAAGATCGGAGGTTACATCGGCCGAAACGTTGTAATAAAAACACCCAAGATGAGAACAGTAGTCCGAACATATCAAATTCTACAAATTATCAACCCTCATCTAAAAAATTCAGAAACATGATATCTACATGTTTCCTTTTTATCTCTTTTTTCTCTTCTCTCTCTTTCTCCGTCATCTCTCTCCCTTTTTCGTTCTCTTACTCTCTTTGAATTGTTTACTCCACTCTCCGTCACTTCTCTTATCATTCGCTCTTTATCTACATTATTCGGTCTACCTCCAACCAGTGATTATAACCGTACAAAAATGATTTTATTTCACCTACTATATGGAGGAAAGTTGTCTGTGTGTGTATGTGTGGGTGTTCAGCTAAAATATATTTAAAAAAACTACACATACGGACAAATCAGATATATTCTTTTTCGGCATCGCCTCGAGCAAAAAATAGGCACATTTTATAATATTCATTGTTGTGGTAGACACCAGGAACAAAATTAGTTCGGGGATATGTCAACATTTAGAGCGATTTTCAATGTTATTATGTAGTAATCCGTCAACTATTTTTTCCAGCTGTACGAGAAAGCAAGAGAGGGAGTGATAAAGAGAGATAGTAGGAAAAGAAGACGAGAGAGAGAGAGAGTGGAGGGGAATGATATAGAGAGGCGTTAATAGAGAGTAGGGGGTAGTGAGGGATAGGGGGATAGAAAGGGAGGGATGATGGAAAATATGGGGGGACGGAGGGAGCGAGGAAGATGGTAAGAAGAGAAAAAGGGATGAAGAAAGGAGGGGATATATAGAGAGATTAGTATTTTACGGGAGTTGCTACACGCTCTTTAACTCTTTTATTTTGTAACGCCGGGTTAATATGCTAGTATCGATATAAATAAAAGTGAATAGGCGTGTGTTTATTTCTTAGTACGTATTGTCACTTTAGGCAATATATACTTTTAAGCGGTGATAAAGACAATTGTTGAGACTATCATTGGGACTAGAATGTCGGCGATCACCACTATGTTGACGCGAACACTCACCTCGTTCTGCCAAGTTTAATATGTGTGTGTGAGTATGTGTGTGTTTGGGAGAGGGAGATAGAGAGACAGACAGTGACAGAGACAGAGACACAGAGATAGATAATGAGAGAACGAGAAAGAGAGTAAGATAGAAAGAGAGCTAAAAAAGAAGTAAGAGAGGTAGATAAAGATAGATAGATAGAGAGAGAGAGAGACCGAGATATTTATATATATATATATATATATATATATATATATATATATAGAGAGAGAGAGAGAGAGAGAGAGAGAGAGGGAGAGAGGTTCGTAAGCAAGCTAGGATTGTAATTAACTAATTTATATATTTCCTCATTCATAATCCACGTCTTCATCCTTGAATCATTTAATGTCTACGCAAAGATGGCTTGACTGATTAAAATTACCCGCCACAGATTTCCCCACCGCCATTATGAAACACGGCTGTAGATGCAACGTCATAAATCAATTGGCCCTCGTCCAGGTCTTCTGAAACAGTTGCACCCTTGAGTCCTCCATTCGTTATCTACAACGAGTGGACCCGCACAAAACAATGAGTTTGTAGCGGCTATTAAGACTAATTAAGATAGGGGGAAAAGAATTCGTTTTCGGGTAGATAGCAAATTATTGTACACATGGGCAATGGAATGGAAAAATGTGTGCAAACGTGAATTTATTTTATTTGTTTAGTTACGTGTAAATGCCATTGATTCATGGAGTGTAGAGAGAACAATTGAATGAAGATGGAAATTACCGATTTTGTTCATATCATGAACAAACATTGCAGTAATATAGTATGTGGAATGTGTTGGTAAATAAATAGGAAATTTTCACTAGAAAATGAGGTTAGAAATTTAGTAAACGTGCCAGGAAAGTGACGTCAAGTACTGAAAGTCGAGATAGAGGACGTGGCAAAAACAGCTAGATTTTGTGTGTAAGGGGAACACACTTGTTAATAACACACAGCTGTTTACGCGCGTCGGCGATATTTGTTGCTGTTTGTAGAACCACTTTCTGACGCTATGCAACAATATGAATAAGTAATGAAAGGAAGATTGATTAATATGTATATTAATTAATTAAAAAGAATATTTACATGTTTTGCCATATAGACCTGACGTTACTCTTCAATAGTAGTTTCGTCAGGATGGGGGACGGAGATAACTCTCGCACCACCACTTCTGGCCTTCACAGATGCGTTTGGCCGATTTAGTAAGATACTTTCTTATATATAAATATACAAGCAAAAAACAGTGCATAATCCGGCGGCTGTTAATGTAGCTGTAAGTATTCTCTTTAAATGTATAACTTACATTACATTTAATATAAATCGCTTGTAATTTGAAAAACTAATAGGTTTCATTTAAACTATCTCCATGACAATAATACATATACTATTTTAAGAAAGGTTTGTCTAATTTATCCTTTTTTTTTATTAAATCACTTTAATTAATGACTGTTATTATCGACAAGACTGTTTCTTATCTATAGAGGAAAAGAGGACAATAAACTTACAAAGGAATCACACTAAACATTTATTTATTTTAAACTGCTTAAACAATAGTTACGCACACTAAGTATACAAATAAAGGTCGTTTAGTCTTTTCTCTCCACTATATATTGGGACTATAATCAGAATTAGAATCGGGAATCGGAAAAATTGGAACTTTTGGGGAATCGGTATCAGAAAAATTTGAGCGTAATTTCCGATTTCAAATACGATTCTTTAATTTAACTTGATTTTCCATTCTTGCTACTAATGATAACATGATAAGTATTTATCGTTGTTAAACTACCAGTAAAATTAAAATCTATACATCTTAATAACGTAACAAATACAATGTACATTTATTTTACTTGTGTAAATATATATATATATATATATATATATATATATATATATATATATATATATATATGATGTGGGCTTTTTTTTCAGTTCTTCAGCTTTGGCAAACCGGTCAAATTCTTTGAGGTGGAATTATTTTGGGTCAAATTTTCCTGTGGCAGATCTCTCAGAAAGACACTTAATAGATTGTTATAAATCCATATAATCCTCTCATATGAAAGAAAATTAATTTATCTACAAGTTTATCAATATATATTGTTTTTTATAACTTATCGATGAGACACAAAACAATGAACATCTCCCGTTTTTATAGATTTTGTTCAAACGCAAACTTATATGTTAAAAAGACAAATTGTTAGTTGATTTTTTCAACGTAACTTTGATATATTATTATTTTAACCTCATTGTTGTTTTCATTAAATTTGGGATAAGAAAATTTCCAAATATCTGAAACTTTCAATATAAACGAACTTAAATTGACGCCATTTAATGAAATCTTCATATAAAGTGTCTATAGTTGCACATGTGATTACTTTCCTGCTGTGTCTATACTCTTTTGGTCGTTTTTCTTACTTTGATGCGGAATCGGAATTGGTAATCGTATAAAAATCGGGAATTTAGAACTAAATCAGTAATTGTATCGGAATCTGGAAAATATTGAAATCCTCCAATCACTAATATACAGTATTACAAAAGAGTACGTGTTATCTATTTAAATAAAGTGAGCAGTTTTGATGATAATATAGGTGTGATAAGTAAAATACTTTACATATATATCTATATATATATATATATATATATATATATATATATATATAGATTTATATATATATATATATATTATATTATATTATATATATATATATATATATATATATATATATATATATATATATATATATGAAAATCTCCTGAACTAATGAACACACCATTATGAAGTTTGAAATATATATTCTAGGCCGCACTTAGAGTAACATAGGTACATTTTTACCATTATGGGGTACCTTATAAAAAACTTGCCCGCGCCCTTAAAAAACTTTTTAAATAAGTTAGATACAAAATAATTATAAAGACAACAATGCTCTATATCAAACCGTGACTTACATTTTAAAACTATCAAGGTGCGTGCGTCAGCGTCAATAAAATGCATGTGATTGGCAAGATCTTAAACTATTGAACTTATCATTATGAATTATAAGGTTTTTAATTCTAAGCAACATGGTGAGTCATGTGGGAACCTTATATATATATATATATATATATATATATATATATATATATATATATATATATATATATATATATATATATATATATATATATGGTGTCAGGTTGTATATGAAAAGAAATCAAATAAAGTGCTCGATCATATAAGAGAGCTAATATAATTTATTTAGATACTGTATATTACATATTTCTGCAATGTACCGCGGTTTCATCCAAAAGGGTAAATCTGCCCTTTTGGATGAAACCGCGATACATTGCTGAAATATATAATATACAGTCTATATAAATTATATATATATATATATATATATATATATATATATGATAACGTTTTGATGTCTACATTGGTCTATTTCAGTTAAGCACGAGATAAATTATTATCTTGTATATGTTAACTTTTAAGTTATTTTTAAATATTTCCCCTGATGTTACATACACTGAACTCTCAAGTTCAAAATATGGCGTTTTGTATATTTGTATACTTCTACATAATTTGATATTATTCCATTTTGATATAGAACTTGTAATTAAAAAGCTATAACTTAATATATATATATATACAGGGTGGGCAAAAATAAGGGTCCTATTTTAAAAAATTCATAACTTTTTTATTTATTGATTTAAAAAATTTTTTTTTTAGAATAAGTAAAGGACCCCTTCCGAAGCAAGCATGAGCCGTATTAGCCCTAAGGAACGTACCCTCATTTAGAAAACATTATTTTTGCTTAAAAAACTCAAAACAGTGTAAAAAACAATACTTTAGGTTTTGTAAGTTTTAAGAAGTGTTTTTCGGCTAAAATTTGTTTTGTTTATTTCAAAATATCTCGGAAGGGTCAGTCTACACACACATAAAGTTTGGTGAGTTTAACTTTTATTTTGTGGAAGTTATTCAAATTCAAGTTATTCAAATTTAAAGATAGGACCCTTATTTTGGCCCACCCTGTATATATATATATATATATATATATATATATATATATATATATATATATATATATATATATATATTTGAGTACATATTTATTTAATTTACCAAACCTATTCAAGGTAAAAGCTCGAGGAATATTAAAATTTTACAATAGAGTATATATAAATAAATAATGATATGTTAAATTCTAATGGGCAAGTCTTTATTCATTTTTTTACCGAAATTCAAAACAATTCAGTGTAACTTGACGACTATTTTGCGTAGAAATAAACACCTGGGAATAAACATGTAATTACCAAAATTCATTTTGAAACTCTTTAAGAAGACCAAGGATCGCTCACAGAAGAAACCCTCGAACAAAAATACAAAAAAGAAATCCTTCACATATATCTCACGTAGAACTTAGTTTCTAAAAGGAAACAATGATTATACATCCAATATTGCTGACTGGCTATGTTAAATTTTTAATTTCCTTTGCGTACTAGAAATATGTAGCCTGTTGAGTCATCCATTGAGCACGCTTTAAATTATGTAAATCCGGAAGAAATGAGTGTCAAAAACATGTTGAATATCAAAGGAAAATAAAGACACAATCGAAAATTAGCCTCTTCCACTCTCGTTATTTTTCTTTTTCTCTCCAGTTACGGTTTAAATAGTAATACTTATTCAGCGATAGTCTCTTTTGTTTATAATAGACTATTCTAATCTTTTTATTACTTTATTACATTCGATTCTTAATAAACAAACAGATAAGGGAAGAGAGAGAGAGAGAGAGAGAGAGTAACGCAAACAAGAGTAAAATAAAAGTGTCGTGTAAAACAAGATACTCTGAAAGAGGGTGAAGTGATAGATATACATTTAGTAAAAGGTTAGCTATTTTGTCAGTCAATTGAAACTTTTGGCGAATAAGAACAATTAAAATTGATAAAAAAAATATAACCTAATCTCAAAACTAAGGAATATTTTAGCATTTTTGTGTGATTAAAATATATAAAAATGGCCTTAGGGGAAAAACGTTGATTAACTCAGTTTTAATAAAATGATTGATCAATAATATTATTCGTAAGACAGACAAAATTAAAACAAATAAATACGTACAGGGAACATTCGTATAAAAACAGCATGGACCCGTTCAGGGACTTGTATGTTCTCTATTCCTAAACGGGTGTATGTTTTTGACATGTGGTGCTCGATTAGTTCAAATGTGCAGTTATTATACGGTATGATTGAATAGGTTTGGTAGTTTGGTAGTTTTGTTTTACGGCATATCAACCCTTTTTGGGTTATTTAATGCCGAATCTGGTCATTATAGTGAAAGTTTTTATGCTTCAAGTTCTTTATATCTTCAAATGTTTAATCAGGGTTTTTGGTTTGGTAGTTTTGTTTTACGGCATATCAACCCTTTTTGGGTTATTTAAAGCCGAATCTGGTCTTGTTTTCTTCTCTTTTTGTTTCTTTCCCCTTTTAATATCTGTTTCTATTTAACCCATAGTTGGGACCCTAACAGGTACTACCACTCCGGGTCAGGGTGGACCTGGGAGCAATGGTAATTAAGAGGAGGCTCCACATTCCCCAAAGTCCGTAAGCCGGATCTCACCATCGGATGTAGTTTAAGGTCATATCCAGGACCGGGAGTAGGGTAGGAAAAATAAAAATAAAAAAGGGGAGGGAGAAAGGGAGAGGGGCTGTTGTTTTTGTTTTTGGTTTTGTAGAACATAATTAAGTTTTACAAACAAAAAAAAAAAAAATTAAAAAAAAAAAAAAACGTCAATGTAGGTGAATTTCGTCTCAGGGAGCCACAGGGCAGCCTGATCTGGTATCACCGGTGATTGAATAGGAAATATTTAGCATCAGCTAGAAGTGCATATTAAAAGTAGATGGTTACCTTAGATATATGACGTAATAGACATTAAACATCTGCTACCAAGATTTTTATGAAGTTAATACGTAATTTAAGGTCCGGATAAATTCATCTCTTCTGTCGAAATTGTCCATCCATAAGCAACTCATTGATAAGAAAATTCCTGAGTATGACACAAAACTGAATACAATAGTAAGGTCACAACTTAGAAGTTTTGAGGACGCTTGAGTCCACACTGAGTTACCACTACTCTCAGGTCTACTTTGACATGGAGTTGTAGTACCTGTCAGGGTCCCATATATGGGTTAAATAAAAATTATTGTTTACTAACTATTTGTTTACAAAATATACGCCTGCAAAAGGAATTAATATACAAATCAATTTTATACAAAACAATGTTTCAATTTTTCAATTACATGATTTTTTTTATTAACAAGTCACCGCTTATAAAGGCCCAAAGGCCACTCGAGGATAAGGGTAAACGAGTTTGTCATGTGGACTGTGAGATAACATCGCGAGGATTAGTAACGATGCTTGTAACTGGTCAGAATCTGATTATCTCAAAGGACGGCTCAACAAGAATTTGTTTACATTGGACTTGAAAATAACCATGTTGTAGTCGGCTGTGAATCACACATCCGGGTAGTTATAATGAAGAAACCTTGCTCATGAAAGTTTCGTTTAGCTTTAGGTACACAGAGGGACAAAGTGGCATTATTGACAGTGGCTCTAGCTAGACGAGTTTTTGTTGTGAATGTTTTACAAGGGTAATCATAGATTGAAGCTCAGTTGATCAGCTACCACGAAAATAACAATAGAGCAGAGAAAGACTGGCAACATCTATTATGTGAGAAAGAGGCTGAAGGAAGAGAAGAGGAAAAAACGAGTGCTCTGAACGGCACCTCCTCAGATGTGGCAACAATACTCCATCTTAGGACGTATTTGACTCTTATACAGGTAGAGGATTGCGTCAGGGGTGGGATACCTTATGGAGCGGTATATTGGCACTAGGTTAGAGCCGGGATAGAGCCATTTAAATTTTAGAAGATATTAATTACACAAGTTTTCATGTTAGTTTTTGATGTAAGGTGTCTTCATCCCCTACATACAGCGCATGGTATTCCAAAATGGTCACCCATCTGGTATTAACAAGGGTCAACGTCGCTTAACTTCGATGATGTGACGAAAACCGGTCTGTCAAGCGGATTATGCCGTACATATATTTAGGGGTTCAGCATGAAATGAGGCAACGTTGCTTGACGTGCCGTAATAACAAACAACTAACCAAATAACGACAAACATTTATTTCGTAGAGATAATTCTGATGAGCTTATCAAATGAAGATCAAACGGGAGAAGGCGAAATAAACAAAAAGGATTGTTCAATAAAAAAGAAACTATCCTTTTCAACGGTAAACAATAAGCATAAGAAACAAAAGAGAAGAATAAAAATCGATAACTTATCGATCAACAAGTGATTGTTAGTTGGCATCACAGGTGATTAATTCTGCACCTCGTAAAGAATAAAATCGAAGTATCGAGCGAAGATGGAAATTAAAACCGAATTCTTTGGAAGATTTCCGCTGCGGCGACTCTCCCTCCTTTCCAAGTCCGATATAACCCTATTATAAAGACCATAAAAAAACCTTATCCATTCGTGGATGAGCTGTCACTATTCAATATTTGTACTAATGGGCTTCCATATTCGCTCTTTTCTCCATGCCAATTGTAACATATGTTATGCTTCATTTTAGGAGTATGTGTTTCAATATTTGATTCTAATAAAAATTCGCAAACAGAAAGTTCGTTCGCATCACGTAAAAATTACTCGACAAGATCAATGAAATTATCTTTAGATGAATCTTCGATACCCTCGAGTGTTTTAGGTTTATTGTGTCGGAAAACCGCCTCTTTGAATAGGATTTTACAGAAGATGAACCGCCGTTAATGACCAGTGAACATATATCGCGAAAAGTACGCGACCAAATCTATGAAATCACTATATATATAAAATAAATTAATATTTTCGATTTAAATATATATATATATATATATATATATATATATATATATTGTTTTTTTTTTCAACTGAGAGCACATTCTCTTGAACCAACATAGAAATATCTCATCCCTAAATGGGACGTGTCAAAAAATGTCGACGAGTTTACCTATCTAGGTAGTGAAGTTGCCAAGAGAAATTCTAGAGTGTGAACTGAAGGTGCGAATCAGCAAGGCCTGGGCAGGAGTGAACAAAATGAAAGCGATCTGGAAGTCAAGTGTTCCTACCAAGATGAAACGTAACTTTTCTGAAGCCATCGTTGTATAGGTGCTCGTATATGGAAGTAGGACTTGACTTTTACCAACAGATTGAAGACAATTGATGGTATATACAACATAATGCTAAGAGCTTCTCTTAACATACACACATTTAGCTGTTCTTTTAAATCCAAAAGACTGGTTCGCAATTGTATTTGAACATTTCATGTTTTTTGTTAAATCCTAACTAAAGTTTGGCCTTCTATCTTTTAGAGCAATGTTAATTTTTAGATTTCGTAAGAAGTTTTGACTTTGATTTTGAGAGAGAATTCTGTGCAGACTTGTCTGACAAGACGTTTGCTTTTTTGTCTGTGAATGTCTAGTTATTTGATTGGTGTGCTTGAATGGAAAGGGACTGATCTTCATGATTTTCTCCCATACCATCTCCCGTTTGGTATTTCTGTTTATTTCGGATAGACAACTCTTCCATAAGATGCGTTTCTTATTTTTATGATACGTTTATTTGAAATTGCTAAAATTGTCTTATGTAGAGTTCAGTGGAAGTTTTCTGAGAGCCACACGATGCGCCCGGAATCTTCTATTAGGATCGTCTCTTTTAGATGGCAAAGCACGTCGGTAACACGTGGTCGATACGCATACCGGCTCTTGTTCCAACGTGCACTTGTTCTTCCTTACATCCAAGTTCCATAGCCAAGTCAGAGAGGTGCTCTTTTATGGCGGCGATAAGTTAAATCAAGACTATTTCCACCACTCGATTCAGATTCTATATCATCACGTCAACCACAACAGAACGTTATACATCTACGGTGGGGGGGGGGGGCAAATTTTTAAATTACAGAAATTAATTTTAAAAACAAATTTCAGCCGAAACAACATATATTGTTACTAGACTAGAGGAGCTATTGTGATAGGTACCGTATTTATAGGAGGTCAACCTGGGTGGTGTTGATCAGCAAGATTTTTGTTCGCATTACATTTAATTTTCACGTGTTGGTACGATCAGGAAAACCACAAATAGGGAGGGAATTCGAAAAGTAAGTAATTTGAGGAAAGAAGCTATCAGAGTAGAAATTATTCGGCATCTAGAGACCTTTACAATGAAGGGGTGTGATTTTGTTGCTAGTTGAGTGGTATTTTTGTTCAGCTGTAACAAGTGCAGTAAGTTCATCGGTGTACATTCTGCGTAAGTACTTGCAAAACAAGCCCAGCGATGCAGCACTGTGTCGATGCGACAGGGGCTGGAGATTTACAGAGTGCGGGGCATATGAGGTTATATACTCTGTTTTACACTCTAGTAGTTCCTGCACAATGCTACATGCACGGGCAAATGATAGCTTTATAGAGATATAGGATACTGACAGATATAAAACGTTCTTTTAGGAATGTAAGCTTTTTGTATGCTTACCTCAGCAAATGATATAATTGATTTATTGAAGGATGTGAGATTCTTCTCGCCACTCTCATTGGATTTAAGGATTAATTAAAAAAGATATCTCGATAAAAGATTCGAGACTTTAATTATATATATATATATATATATATATATATATATATATATATATATATATATATATTAATATATAATCAGAATTTACAGTCTTTTATCGAGATATTTTTAATCAAGCTTGTTTCTTTTTCAGAATTATGGAGAAAGTATTTTTTCACGTCAATAAAAGCGATTTACTTAGTGACAAGCAATATGGATTTGCCCAACAAGATCAACATCAAACATGCTGACTATAATATCGCGCACGATCAGTGAATCTATCGATGAGGGATTCGTTTCTAGTTTGATGGCTCGTGATATGTCAAAGGATATCGGTAGAGTGAGGCAGAATTTCTATCTGATAGATCTATAAAAGTAGTTGTTGATGAGCAGAAGTTTGAAGCACATAATATCAACGCCAACGTGCCTCAAGCATCCATACTGTGTATAACCCTGTCCTTGTTTTCGTAAATGATAATCATTGATGGTCACTTTCTTTCTAGTTCTCTGTATTATGACCTGGAACACGTAATGCAACATGGGAAAAAGTTGTTTGTTACTTTCAACTCCTCTAAAACTAATATTCTCTCATTTAACCACCAACGCTCGGATCCTCGTTGAGCACAAGTTAAAATGAATGGCTCTCTCCTTGATGAAGCCTCCTGCTTTGATAAGCTCCTAGAAATTACTTTTACTCAAGGCTTGAAATGGAACTCTTAAATCTGTTGCTAACGTCGATGGAAAAATGGGTATATCATTTTAACGCTCATGAAAGTATGTAACCCCTGATACAATCCACTTCCTGTATGAGTCAGATAGTGCTGAAATGTAGCACCTCTTCCATATCTTGGGAGGTACTACTCAAAGCAATTCTTCTTCCCTTGATAGAGTGCAAAATCGACTTTGCGATCTTGCGTGTGTGGGGGATGCTCTCTTCTCTTAATTTTTTTTTAACATAGTTCACCCCAAACAAGGCAGGCCGCCACTGTAGACGTAAGGGGCTACTGAGAAAAAGAAAAGGGGAGAAGGTAGGGGGCGGTCAACCTAGATGAGGATCTGCGCAGCGAGGTGTCTGTTTACATTAGTTTTAAATTTCTGCATGTCTGTACTGTTGGGGAAACAGGGGGCAGGGAGGGAGTTCCAGAGACTAGCAGTACGAGGAAAGAAGCTATTTGAGTAGAAGGCTCTCCGACATCTGGGGACCTCCACAGTGTGTGAATGAGATTTAGTTGATTGTCGAGTTAATCTAGTGAATTTACGTCGAGGGGGCACCAGAGAAGCCAATTCATCGAAGCATAACCTATTGAAGTATTTGTAAAACAAGCACAAGGATGCTACATTGCGGCGATGGGACAGAGGCTGGAGCTTGGTTGACAGTGAGGGACCTATTAGGTTGGCGATTCTTTTTTGGACCTTGTCAAGGAGGGAGAGACTAGTAGATGATGGACCAGTCCAGATGTGGCAACAATACTCCATGCATGGGCAGATGGTGGCTTTGTAGAGATACAGGATAATGTCAGGTGTGAGGAGTTTACTAGCACGGTAGAGGGAGCCAACCTTCTTTGCGGCAGCCTTGGCAATGTCTTCAATGTATTTGTTCCAAATCATGTTACCTGTGAAGGTTAGGCCGAGGAGTTTGAATGATGAACTCTCAGGTAGGGTGTTATTTGCCATGACAATCGACAGAAGAGTCATTTCTAGTCTTTCTCTACTCTACCGGTATTTCCATAGTAAATGATCGACTGAGCGTCACTCTCTAGTTCCCCTGTAAAACATTCACCATAAGAACTTTAGCTACAACCACAGCAAATATCTGTATTTTCTCTTTCCGTGTGCCTAAAACCGACCGTAACTTCTATGAACAAAGTTTCTTTCGAATAACTCCCCATTGGTTGAACACAATTCCACGGCACTGATTCCTATCTGACTACAACAGGGTTGTATTCAAGTCCATTGTTAACAAATACTTGTTGAGCTGTCTTCTTAAATAATCAAATTTTGCCCATTTCACCGATCATTTCCAATCGTCTCAGGGTGTTGTTCATCGCCCAACTGACAACATCATTAACCTTTATCATTGAATAGCCTCCGTATCTTCTTTGATCGAGTATTAGCCAGCTGCTGGGTTATGGTATGTTTCGTGTTAATGATGTACAGGTATGATTTTCAAAATTCTGTTAGATTTTGTTGAATACTGCAATCAAGAAGGAGCATACTCATGTTGACACAGCGGTTCTCGTTAGATCATCGAAGTTAAGCAACGTTGAGCCTGGGCAGTACCAGATAGGTGACCATTTGGGAATACCTGGCGCTAAATGTAGGAGGACTTCGACATTTCCCCTGCAAGAACTGCAAAAAACTATCATCGTCGTCTACTCTAACACCGGGATATACATGCGTGTGCGAGTATGCATGCGTGTCTGGGTAAAGCCAACACAACTTGTCTTTTGTGTGATCTTTTTTGTGGCCATAGAAGTTTTCTTATGTTCTAACTAATAAAGAAAAGACCCTCAAATTGTGCATTTTTCCACCGATCGTTTTCGATCGTCATTAATCATATTCATGGTAGACATTATATTACAATGGTTGCTATATTTAAAGTGTAACTTTTCAATTATGTTTTTTTTGTTTCATTTTTATATTTATTAATTTGGGGCAATTTTAGCCCCTCTTTTGGAATATATATATATATATATATATATATATATATATATATATATATATATATATATATATATATAAACCCTGTGTATCGCTTTATTGCAGGTCAATATTTTTTTAATTTTGAAATTGCTATGAAACGCAGAGAAGTGAAATTTGGTACAATGGAAGAGCATAACAAAGTGCCTTATTTCCCTGATTTTTGTGGAATTTGAACAAATATTTTGAAAGTTATGCTAATTTTTCTATTTTCTGGTAATTTTAAGTGTGTATCACTTTATTGCAATTGTCTAAAAATGTATATTTTCGGTAATAAAACAATATTCTAACTTCATATTTCTATTTATATGAAATAAAGAACATATCCAGTAACAATATTAACCAAAAACAAGAACGAATTTCACATTATTTTGTTTAAGGAAATATTTATTTATCAACATAACTCCCATGCTTCAAAATCACTTTGAATAGCCTCTTGTCAACTGATGATGTCAATCGGCGGATTTGAGATGATGTGATGCTATAGGAAACTTCCAAAATCTTCCTCCAAAGTTCATCCTTCGACGAAAATTGAACACCTCGTTCATAAACTTTCATCTTTATTATTGACCAGAGCTGCTCAATTGGATTTATATCTGGAGAACAAGGTGGCCATGTCATCAAATTTTCTCCACTAATGACTAATGACTTACGGTAGGATGCCGTAGCCTTGGCTGAGTGGGATGGCGCATTGTCGTGCATAAAAATCAATTTGCGGTGACGCGCCAATGGAAGGTCATCAAGCCATGGTGACAAATGCTCATTTAAAAATAAAATATAAGACTGGCTTGTCAGTTTGACACCTTCTGGCACTCGAAATGGTCCAATTAGTTCATCGCAGATTATTCCAGCCCAAAACATGACACCTCCACCTCCCTGTTGACGACGGAATCGATGAGGGGTAGGGAATCCAAGAGGACTCCAAACTTTGGCCCACCCATCTGGTCCATCAAGGGTTGCTCTGGCCTCATCGGTGAAAAGAACATTTTCAAAGCTGGTTTTCATGTATTTCTGAGCCCAAGCCAAACGTTTTTCCTTATGAGTTTGGTTTAAAACCGGTCTTGCTATGGGCTTAATGCTTCTTGCAATTTCGTTTAAGACATTGCAGCGTGTCTTTCTGGACAAGGAAGATATTCCAGCCTTGTCAAATATAGCAGCACTGTTGCTGCCCGGCTGCTTGATAAGTTGACGGCGAATCTTTCTAACATCACGAGCAGAAACTGACTTTCTTGTGTTTTTGTCCTTCCTTGGTTTGATGTTTGGATTTTCAACGAATGAAGACAATGTTCTTCGATCTCTTCCAAGCTCCTTGGCTAGATCTACGAGAGATAAACCTTCTGCAAGGCCTGCAACAACACGTTCCTTTTCACTAGCTGTCAATCGACCCTTTCTAGGCATTTTGGGAGACCTGCAATAAAGTGATACACACTTTAAATTAACAGAAAATAGAAAAATTAGCATAATTTTCAAAATATTTGTTCAAATTCCACAAAAATCAGGGAAATAAGGCACCTTGTTATGCTCTTCCAGTGTACCAAATTTCACTTCTCTGCGTTTCATAGCAATTTCAAAATTTAAAAAATATTGACCTGCAATAAAGCGATACACAGGGTTTATATATATATATATATATGGTCATCTACATACAGATGCTTTATCATTTCACGACTCACCCGTGTTACTAGATACATCGAGCACATCACACCCGAGATTCGAAACCCGGACACTAGTCTACTACCAATCGTGAGTGATGTCGGATGTCTTACCAGTTACTAAGAGTGGAATACATTATATCATTTTAATGGATATATATATTTGTTTACAATTTTACGATACTGGTAATCGAGAGCACTTAATTCTTTTTACAGAAGAGTATTGAAATTTGCTAAATGGAAACTATCAGTACTCTACAAATATGGTAGATTATGAAACAGATGGAGTTGAATAGAAATATATGTACAGCGTAATACAGAGATAGATAGATATATTTGAATTTGGCTTACCGATTCCGCAGTCCCCTTCTTAAAGGCTTTTAAATACTTCGTTGTAATAAAGATGATATTAGTTAGCTGAGACTGATAATTAAAAAAAAAATACGGTAAATTAGTTACTCCTTCAGCTGATCAATGTCGTCGATATACGTTTTAATTGTTTTTCATAACAAATTTTAGATATTTTCCCACGTGCTCTTTTTACACATCATTTAATTAAATGTACCAGTGATAATATTGTTCCTTCAGTCGCATATATTTGCCAGTTTATATGACGAACAAACATAGACCACACTGCCTCCAAGTGAGAGGTAATACATAGGAGGATGGTCTCACGACAACAGAACAGAAACTATATTAGGAATTTCCTGGTAGGATGGTTTCATGACAAAAGAACATAAACTACACTACCCTGCAAAGGAGAAGTTAATACATGGGAGGATGGTCTCCTGATAAAAGAACAGATACTAAAATATCCCCCTCTTCCCCCCCAAAAATGAAGTAATACCTGGGAGGATGGTATCAAGGACTGAATAGCTACTACACTACTCTTCTAATTTGAGCATTAAAAATAAAGATATTAATCTGAAATAGCATAGAAAACTGAATTGAACATTAAAACATAGTACAATAGTACAATTAATAAAACTGATAGTATAGTTTCGGCTTCAGACAGATACAAAATCCCCATTAGTAATGGACAGAAGCTCAGTTATCCAGTTCTAGAGGCTCGGCAGAAATTCTCTGAAACAAATTATAATCATTTTGATAATTTCTGTGTATCTACTATGAAAACTCCGTTTTATCTCTTAAAAGTCCATCGTATGTCGAGCAAAGAATAATAAGTTATCAGGAGATGATCTGCATTGCGGTGTTCACGTGTTTGATTGACCATGATGGAAGTCATCATAGGCAAAGCATGTTTTTTAATATTGAGGTGAGCCACTCCAACCTTGCATCTAAAAATCTACACAAACACTGATGAACATTGGTGGGTGCATAATCTAGTGTTCGTTTGATTAAATACTATTCTTAGGCAGAAATTAACAGAGTAAGTAATAAACAGGATACATTGTAGACAAGGAGGTAAGCAGGATTCAGACGAGTGACCTTTCGTGTAGATCGGCCCTGCGTGGAAACTAGCTGTAATGGAAGTGACATTAGACGATTGATTTTATTCTGTTGCTACGGCAAGAAATAAACAAATTGCAGACAGTCCGATTTAATGCTGGTGCAAGCTTGCTTGTTCTAGGTTTTCTTCCAATTGACAAACCGATCTATACTCTACCATACGACGTTGCATAACTTATAACAAAGGCAGTACAGACTCTGTTAAAGACGCATTATAATAGTATATATCTCATTTCCTGCATGGTAAAAAAAGAGAAAAAAAGAACTTGTGAGAGTTCAACGAGTAATAAGCCACTGTCTTGTTCAGGTGTCATTAGTAAACGTCGAGATTTTTAAGTAAACCCTCCAAAAGTGATCGAAAATATAGGGCGACCCTCAAAACGCTACGAATAGAAATCTTTAATAAATTTTACAATCCAACCATATTTGGGACAAATAAATTTAGTCTATGTCGGACTTTCCCATGAATCGAACAATACAAGATTGGAGCCCAGTCGATCATCTTTCATGGAAATAACGATTGAATGTCTGTTATTGTAGATATAGAGTGAAAGTCAGTCCGAAGACAACGGCCTAACTCATGGGGAGAGACATTCTATTCTATTAACTCTACTTTTATTTAGTTCAACCATTTAGTTTCTTAAAATCTCCCGCTTTTGTAAAGAAAGGTTAGAATTAGCTCATGAGTTCGTATTTAATCTCTTACTTAAACATTGGACAGTCACGTTATCATTACAACCAAAAAAGAAGCGGCTGATTACCGATATATTTAACTCTACTGAAGGGTTTGTGATTTCGGTCGTGTATGTTTGCGTACAGTCTAGCATCAACCTCGCTTGATAAAACTTCTGTCATGATTTAACTTAGAACTGATTTAATTTTGGGATATCTACATCAAAGGTCCATGTTACAGTCACGGAAAAGGACACAGTCTTCGCTATACTTTGCTTCTGTCAATCGTAGACTCGCTACTTAGCCTGTATTGTAGCAAATAAAGTCCCGCATCTTATATGACCTAAACCTTTGACCATAAAATTCTCTGTCATAGTCGAAATGTTGACGTAATTTCTAATTGGCGATTTTTCCAAATTTCATGTATTGATGTGTTCCCTTTTGATAATAGTAACCACTATGCAAAACGTACGCAAAATAATATAACTATTTTGCGAGTTATCAACGTCTCTATGGCACAACTTCAGGAATACTTCATATAATATAGAGAAGTAAGATAAAACTTTGGCTCGTCCTTACATTGTCGGACGGAGTTATGCAGTGTAATGACTTATTTATGTTCTTTTAAAAACATATATTTGTACTTTTGATTTGATATTCCACACATTTATTTGTATAGTTTATTTGATAATTATACACATATTTGTACTGTTTACTTTATTTGTATATTTGACACATATATTTGAACGTTGTATTTGACATATATATTTGTACTTTTTATTGGATATTTTACACATATATTAAACATTTCTAATCTAATATTTGACGCACATATTTGCACAGTTTATTTGTATCTTGGATTTGATAATTGACAAATATAATTATACTTTTTATTTTTTTTATTTGACGCATGAATTTAAAATTTTAGTTTAATACTTGAAACATATATTTACACTTTTTATTTCATATTTGACACAAATATGTGTAGAGTTGATTTGATAATTGACACATATATTTTTACTTTTGATTTGATATTTGACACATTTAAACTTTTGATTTTAAATTTTACACATTAAAACTTTTGATTTGATATTGACACATATTTTTACTGTTTATATGATAATTGACACATATTTTTGTACAGTTTATTTTATACTTTATACATATATTTCTACTGTTGATTTTTATTTAATATTTGCCACATATATTTACACGTTTTTATTTGACATATATATTTGTACTTTTGATTGGATATTTTACACACATATTAACATTTTTCTCTAATATTTGACACATATATTTGTGCAGTTTATTTGTATCTTGGATTTGATAATTGATAGATATAGTTATACTTTTGATTTTATATTTTACATATATATTACAAAATTTGATGCAATACTTGACATATATATTGGTACAGTTGATTTCATTGACATATATATTTGTACTTTTAGGTTGATAATTGACACATGTAGTTACATTTTTTATTTAATATTTTGTACATATATTTAAACTTTTGATTTTATATTTTACACATATATTTAAACTTTTTATTTAATGTTGGCACACATATTTTTACTGTTTATATGATAATTGACACACATATTTGGACTTTTATTTTGATATTTAACACATATATTACATCTTTTGATTTGATATTTGACACATATATTAAAACTTTTGACTTTTTAATTGATAATTGACACATATATTTGTATTGTTTATTTTATAATTGACACATATAATTGTACTTTATATTTTATATAATTCGGATTTGATAATTGACATATATATGTAAACTTTTGATGTGATATTTTACACATGTATTTGTACTTTTTATTATATAGTTGCCACATATATATTTTTTTATTTGAATATTTGCACATATATTTACACTTTTGACTTCATATCTGACACATATTTAAATCTTTTATTTGATTTTGACACATATTCAAGCTTTCAAAAGGTTCGAACCAAAGTGAAAGGGTTTAGTTCATAGGTTGACCGAATAAATTATGCAACGGTTTTTACTTTCTCTCACACGTTCTTATACAATGAAGCAACGGTTATGACATTTTCCATTTTTTATCGTGTGATTTTTCATTCATGCAACAATAAATCTGACGTAGTTTATACCCCGTTTTCCAAATATACGAGCGTTTTACACTAATTATTTGAGAAAAGTCTGACCCATATTAAAAAGTGTAGCAGTTGGTAATGTTCGATTAAAAACTAAGGACCGAGAAAAAAAAGTCTTCAATACCTTTCCAACTGAATTGTTTCTAGAAAAATGTTTCGTGTTTAATCAAATTTGTTTATCAAATAAAATCTACAGTAGTGAGTAAAAACTGATCAAATAAAAAGGCTTCGCCATCTTTTGCTATAGGAGTAAAAACTGATTAAATAAAAAGGCTTCGCCATTTTTTGCTATCGGAGTAAAAACTGATTAAGTAAAAAAGCTTCGCAATCTTTTTCTATCGGGGTAAAAACTGATCAAATAAAAAAGCTTCGCCATCTTTTGCTATCGGGGTAAAAACTGATCAAATAAAAAGGCTTCGCCATCTTTTGCTATAGGAGTAAAAACTGATTAAATAAAAAGGCTTCGCCATTTTTTGCTATCGGAGTAAAAACTGATTAAATAAAAAAAGTATCGCCATTTTTTGCTATCGGAGTGAAAACTGATTAAATAAAAAAAGTATCGCCATCTTTTGCTATCGGAGCTACGGAATTTGTTTGTGTGTATTATTTCGATCATTCAGATTATTCGGACGCCTATTCTCATTTTGGATTTTACTTTCACTACGTTTCGGTCGATGTAACCTCAGACCTTTTCAGTTCCATATCGCTGAATTTGGAAATCTTTATGTCGAGCTTGCGAATCTATACGGAATTATCTTTGTTTTCTTCACGGGGTTAAATTGTTTTCGTTCCGTCAGTAATGATCCGGTAGAAATATTAAGTAAGTAATTTTTATTAAATTCTTTATATCGCCTGTAGTGAGTATTGAACCTTACACCTCCAGAAGATTTTCACTTTGAAATGATTTTTTTTAACATCTTTAGCCGTTGCTCTACGTGTCCATATTAAACATTCCGTAGAGATTCCAACGTTCGGACATAAAGATGAGTGAGTTAAAAAAAAAAACACAGCTGAAGAAGATCGGGGGTTACATGACCAAAAAGTTGTGAGAATAACATTTAAGATAAGAACAATCGCCCAAATAATCTAAGTAATACAACTTATCAATCTTCATCTAAAATATTCTGAAATATCAGCGTGTATGTTAGAATGCTGCAAAAATGTTAGAAAAAAAAACACGAGATATCATGTAAAAAATCAATTTTGTAATAATAATTTTATGGGGATCTCTCTAACGTTTCTCAAATAACTGGTTAAGCAATATAGGTATCACCAATTAAATAGACATCGCACTGCAATTTAAAAAACTTTTCATAATAGGGTACTATCGAATTGGAACAAGATAGGATGTGGGTGTGAAAATACTTTTTAAACGGTATTCAGCACATAAGGTTAGATTAAGCAGAGAATTGGAAACTTCAATTAAAAGTTTTAAAAATAGAATTAGGGATACGTGTCAGAATATAACGTCATAGACAGGAATTCCGAAGTAAGACGTGGCGAAAAAGAAATAAAACTCTTTCTCTTTGGCAGAGAAGCTGACTGGGTTCAGACACTTTTTTCTAAGCTCTGTCATCGTTCGCCCTCTTTCTCGGTGGGACTGGAGATGGAAGTAGGCTTACGTAATGTGTAATTATACACAGAAAAAATTGAGTTTTATGTTATATGTTTTCCACTTACAAGAGTTATTACACTTGTAGCAGCGTGAACCATAGGTTTACTAACGTATTGAATTTTGTTGCGTATTGGTAATTGTGCTAAGAGTCAAGCTGAGCATTTAATTGTTATTAAAATGTTAAAATATTGGAAAATTGTTTAAACAGAGAAACACGAGAATGTTGAATAAAATAGATTTCATATTTTAACTAACACAATATATATATATATATATATATATATATATATATACAAAATTACAATTAGGCGAAAGTAATTCGTTAGTAAATGTCAATTTGAAATGTTGAGTTCTTATATTGTATGTAAAAAGTCTAGTGAGAAATGTAACGAGCATTAAATTAATGTGTTTATACATGTTTTTAGTAAGTATTAATCTGCGTGCAAAGTGTAGGCATTGTGTGTGTTGCTTTTCGTCAGAGTGCGTACGCGTTTGAATGTATGTGTGAATTGAGAAATTAATTTTAGCTTCCCGAAACCCGAGGGGGCGAAGCAAGCGGAAACGTAATGCAGATGTTAATGCTGTGCTGGTTTTGACTCGCCTGTTTTTTCTCGATTAAAAGTTTGGCCCTAAACAATCGTCTCTTTCGCGCACCAAAAGTGATTTCGACAGCGCGAGTTAATTCTGACGCGCGGCGGACGAAGTGTAAAGCAATGCCGCATAACCGCTATTTTTTGCTTTTTCTAAATATTTCCCTGTGAGCCAGTTTGCGAAAAAATGTAATTTCTTTTTTAAGATAACATTTTGAGGGGGCGTGTTAACAATTAAATGAAATAAAAATACATCTCTTTCATTTCTACATGATATATCATCATGTCAACATCTATGGTCTGACCTATTGTTTAAGCTGAAAAATCTCAAATTAAAAAAAAATCCGTTTGCGTGTACAATTATTTGACTTCAGTCACGTGACTCTTTTAATTGAAGATCCTTTTCGTATATGTGAATATGTAAGAAGAAAACATTTTTCTATCGGTCTGGAGATGCCTGGTTTATAAGACCTCCTGTTGAAACGTGTCATCACGTGTAGCCAAATATTTGTGTAAATTAAACTGCGGCAAAACTTAGTGAGATTCGAAAACGGGACACGACTGATTAACGTCCGGTACTCTATCTTGTGAGCCAAGAACCTCTTACTGGTAGTGGCAGAAACTGTATCGCATTATAAATGATGTAATTTATTTATTAATATTTTTATTACAATATGAATAAAAAAATTAGAAGATCGGTAAAGATAGTGTATAGATAATAGACATGTACAGAGCTTAACCCACTCTCCACCT
Organism: Sepiola atlantica; assembly: GCA_963556195.1. NCBI lineage: Eukaryota > Metazoa > Mollusca > Cephalopoda > Sepiida > Sepiolidae > Sepiola > Sepiola atlantica. The sequence continues at coordinate 156,031,866 of OY744517.1, forward strand.
AAAATGTGAGGTGGTTCCCCTCCACGCTCTTACTTAAAAAAGGGAGCCGCTCACGCTCTTTTCCTTACAAAATATGTTGCCTTTTTCTCCGCTCTATCTGCCCTTAAATATAAATTGTTGAAAATTTCAAAACATTTCCAACACTATTTCAAATAAGTTCCTATTTACTTGCCACTGTTCTTGGCCTTTTGGCCAAGATCAAAGTGTAGTATCTGTTCCGATGGATACTGCACCCCATAGACTGGTATCGTCTTGGCCTTCGGGACTTGATTCCGCCAGTCTATGGGTTTGTCCTGTGCAGTTCTAGGAGGTTCACCCTCTCAGGCTTCGCCTCCCCTCTTTGGGGAGGAGTAAGTTTATTGCTTACTGCCTAAGGCGCCCTTACCGGGGAATGCCGACAGGGGCTGCCCAGGCAATTTTTAATGGCCAGAGTGCTCACCTTCTCGGACGCTGGCTTTTCAAGCCCCACTTTCAACTCGACCTTGGGTCACATCTTACCTTGTGGGAGTAAGATAAAACTGGCCTTGTGCCTAACCTCCTGAAGATGAGGTAAATAAATACTTGCCTCTCCACGAGTGATGAGTTAGATAAACAGTTGGTGCGTAACGTGGGGTGAGTCCAGCTTCCCTAAAAGAGGCAATCTGGTTCAGCCAAAGCCGAAATTTTGACGTAATTTCAATTTGGGATTTTTCCAAATTCAATACATGGCTCTGATGTTCGTTGTATAACAATAACTAACATACAAAATCTAAGCCTTATTAGATACATAGTTTTCGAGTTATCAACATCCCCATGGCTTAACTTAAGAAATAGTTCATACAATATAAAAAGTAAGGCCTATATAAGACTTTAGCCAATGCTTACGTTGTCAGGCGAAGATATGCAGTCACACGACTGACTTAGGTTTTTGTTACATTTATTTTGAGTCAATATTTTTATTTTAGAGCGTCAATGGAGCAGCGAAAATGAGAGGAAACTCCACTCTTTTGATAAAAAATGAAGCCGCTCCTGCTCCTAATGGACAAAAATGAGCCTTCCATTCCTTGGCCACAGCAAAAATGGAGCGTGCTTCAGGAACGTTTTTTTTTTCAGAAAAGGTCAATAAATCCCTTGATATTTAAATATTGAAAGTTCAAATGAAAACGCGATGAATCTAATTTTAAACAATGTCAAATTAGTTTATTAAAAACGAATATTTCAAATCAAGAATTCCACCGTGAAAACTTATTTTTATTGAAAGCTAGGCAGATGTCACATTTTGTAAGAAATTTAGTGAAACGAACACTCGTAATGCCAGCTTTACTATAAATGGTGTTTATAGCTCTCTGCATTCGAACTCTTCATTTATTTGCATATAAGAATGTTTCTTTTATTCGAATATTATGTTTAACAATTTTTTAGATGAGGAGTAATAATTTTATCATTTGTATTATTCGGACTACTGTTCTCATCTTACACGTTATTCTCACAACGTTTCGGCTGATGTTACCTCCGATATTTTTCAGTATCTTTTCAAACTCGGGAATCTTGATGTTGAACTCAAGAATCTTTACGGAATGACAAGAGAAACTCTTAATTTAACCGACGGCGGTAGCTTGCTCTTGTTCCGTCAGCCATGAACGGGTAGAAGTCTTAGCTAATTCGTAATTGTAATCGGAGGATTTAACTTTCAACCCCAAGAAGACTGTCAAATAGAACTGAATATAAAGTAGCACTTATATCCGTTGTGCCACGGATCCTTGCGGACAATCCTTATGTTAGGACAGTAGTTCGAATAATACAAATAATACAACACGCTTGAAATTAGAAATGTTAAAAATATGTTCATATCAGGATTCTTGGAAAAATCAGAATCAATTTCTTTATCATCTATTTGAATGAAGAAATATATGATAAAGCAATTGGCAGAAACTTTAGAACTTGAAATAATTTCTCCCAGGCAACACCAGGTTTCTCTTCTACTACTTGATGAATACAATGAAAAATATATCTAAGCAAATTTAAAATCGATATCAATTTGGAAGGAACCAGAAAAATGTAGTAAATATGTCTGGCAACGGAAGACAAAATCCAATAATTCCGTTCCATTCGAGGAAATTGCTTTTTTTTATCCAGATGTTCTTACGACTGCTGAACTCATTTTCATTGTCTACGTTTGCCAAAGAAGTTATAATTTAACGGCCATCTGTTTTTTTCTTTTGTTTCACTGTCTCTCACGTTAGAATCGACACGTATAGCGTCTCTGTCCGTCGCAGCAAGCAATAGTGCAGCCATCTCGCTACAACTCGTGTCTCGGGCTTTTATCTCTGTTGTTGGTTGTGTGATGTCGGCGATCTTTGGCCGCATTCTCAGGACGCCAACGTTGAAGAACTTTCCATTCCCCTAAATGAGACTGGTGGTGTCGAATCGTTTCCGTTTAGCGGACCGTACCTTCCCTTCGTTGTGTTAATTGATCAAAAAGTCCGCATCGGGATCAGCAACAGAGAGATGAGAAATACATTTAAAACACAAACAGACAAGCAAGGTGTCGATAACTCTAACAAATATTCTTAACTTAAAAGAAATAAAATACATATTCCCGTGGAACTTATAATAACAAAATAATATTTCGCTGGTTGGTGGTTAAAACCTCTGTACTTCTGGACGCTAAGTTTAATGGACAGTCGGGGTAAACTATTCTGGAGGGAGAACCGGTCGCAAAGCGTTTTTCGTCGGGTGGAGAAAAGCAATTTTCCTGGGATAGCGACAACAGCAGTCATTCCCTCTAACATTAGAAATTGAAATCCGAATTCTTATTCTGAACTTTAAAACTCACTGTACAAATTTACGATTGTCTCCCCCTTATTTTGTAGCAAGGTAACTTGGCGTTGTCCGGCAAAGTTATACTTCATTTAGTAATTAATTTCTTTGGTTACTCTCTCTCTTTTTCTCTGTCTGTCTGTCTGTCTGTCTGTCTGTCTCTCTCTCTCTCTTCCACTCTCTTTATCACCTGCTTGGTCGCACCTATGCGGTGTTTTGCCGTGATGCATCTCTACGCGTTCTTAGCGTTCGTCTTATCTAGATTACTTTTGCACAGAACCTACCTCAAGTGTATCACATGTCACCCTGGAGACAATAACAGACACCCAGCGGTGTAAACCTTTGAAGTTCCCATCTTCCGCTGTAGTTGTAAAAATGGGGCTGCGTTATCTTCACTGATTCTGATTTCTGGTTTCGTCGTACCCTATGCGGATCTCCAATAAATAAGATAAATATATTCTAGCGTACCATTCTTTCATAATTCTCCGCGGGATCCCGTCACTTTGAATGGTAAGAAATATCAGTACTATTCATGCAATGAAATGTCCAGCGTATTATCAAGGATTGCTGGCATCGCCGTTTACAGTTACGTCTACCATCAGCTGACCTTTCTCTACGTTCACAGTAAAGTTCTTGCTCATTTTTTATTTCACAGCGAGCCTCAACGCCGCAATAAACTCGCTGTGTTTCTATATCCCAGGTGATGGTTCCACTTTATCCTAGTTCGGAGGCGCAGAGTGTAAGTCATATAAAGACCCCATCTAAGTGAAAGTCACCGGATGAAATAACGTTTTTACTTAAGTACTTATCTGTCAGTGTTCCAGATTTAGCTAAGGTCTGTCTATTCTGTTTCACCACACATACTGCCGAAACTGACAATATCACTACTATAATCACCTAGATAACCGGCCAGACCATATTAGGGTCTACATTATTCTTTCGGATAACATTTTCCTTCTTTATTTGGTTTAGTCTAGCACCCAATTGTTCGAGGTTAATCTTTTCTACCGACTTCTCCAACGTTATACGGGGAAATTCTTTAACTAGTAGCTTCCATAACCTGGTCCACCCACTCGCATTAGATTCCACTAACTGGAAGGACATCTTTGTTTCAAACCTCTCGTGGGTCCGATAAGCAAGGGAGATAAATCGTGGTCGCAAACATATAGAGCTCATGGGCAACTTTATAACTGACATCGTCCTAGTGAGATCTCCAACACGTAATCATGAAAAGTCCCTCGCCCTAGACGACTACCAGTCGGATTTAATCCGCAACACTAGCTGCCATTATCAGTACAACATCTTATAGGACTTCCTCCTGGCAATTCTTCTTTATACCAGCATCGTCTTTCTTGAATAGCTCGAGCACATATAGCTCGTGGCTACCTGTTACATCAATCGGATTTACTAACATGAATGGCCTAAGTTCACTAGGAATTAAAATTCAGCACAACAAACTAAAAGACAGGATATCGAATACGACTTGAATTTATAGAAGGACAATTTTATTTTGCAGATGATCTTGCTTCGATAATGGCTAGTGGTAGGCGAAATACAGACTAGGGCTGCAAATTTGAAGAAATTCACTCGGATATTGCTTATCGTCGATCCTTAAATCATTTCTTAGCACGTTTAGTGACATCAAGCTTTCTAACCCAAACTGACAAATCTCTATCACTTTCTCTCCCAGACCATGTGACCTAACATCCACTAGATGGCATGTTCCCACACTGAGTCAATATTAAACTCGTGTCCGCGAGTTGAATATCCACTGACCTTTCGCTTATCTTCTTATTCGCTAAGCACTTGTTAACCAAGTCTTTACTAAAATATACCAGTTCAATATCTATCGTTTGTTTGCTGTTATATACAGAGAGAGGAATATACTTATTATTAATTAAAATATTAATTAAAAATAGACTTTTATAGTTACGGTTACTTTTAGTAACCTATAATATTTCCACATCATACTATAATAATAATAATAATAATAATAATAATAATAATAATATATTAATAATGGAGATTATGTATCTGTCTGTCTGTCTGAAGCCGAAACTACATCAGAGTAATATTACTATTTACTTAGTCCGCCAGCTCTTTATATACTACTATAAAAACCACCGTAAACACTATGCACATTTCTCAATTTACATAATTAATTGCTTTTCAACTTCTAATAAATTAGTATTCGCAAATATACACTCATGATTGTTTTCTTCAGATTTCCACATGTATTTACGCTATTTCGCTCGCTAATAATCTTACTTATAAATTATAATTATTTCTTTTATTATTTATATATATATACATACATGAAATGAGTTAGGTAGTTAATCTATCTATTGCGAAACTGATTGAACAGCCAGCGTTAATCCATTGAATCGGTTACATCCCTCTGATTATTCAGTATGGACGCAAGACGGGCGCGTTATTTAAAATGTAATCAAAACGCTGGCATTTACCGTGTTACTTTTAATCTGACTTTTTTTATTAAAACGTTCTGAGTTTGTTTATTTTCTTAATCTTATTAGCCATTATGTTTTAAAACACAAATTCACTGAATCAAATTGTTTAATTAAAATAATAATTGATTTAAAAATTATTATTTAAAAACTCATATACACATTATAATGAATTTAGTTTAGGTAAACTTTTTCTTTAAGAGAGCATTTAAAAAACTATTCGTGTTTACTGTATTTGATTTTTTAATGCTTTCATTATAGGTACACTTTTTCTTCCGATTTGAAAAACATCCAATATTATCATTTTTTCACGACCTTAACTGTATTTATGATTTCGTTTTTACCTTTTACGCTGTTAAGCTTTTATTTACAAACTGTTTTTATTATTTCATGTTTTATTTATTAAAATAAAAGATGTGATTTTTTTCTTTTCTGTCAACAAAAAACTAACACATTGTACTGGAAAACTATATAACTGATTTTAGAATCAAATTGTTTAATTTAAAAAAGGTTATTAAAGAAACACACACACACACTTTCTTTCTGAGAGCATTTACATAACTAATCGTGTTCATTGTATTTGATTTTTTGGTGCTTTTTCACTGTGGGCCCCGCGCTAACTTTGACTCCGTCGTTAGGGTCAGGGTCAAAGTGGGGGTTAGAGTTAGGGTTTAGAGTTAGGGTTAGGGTCATGGTCAAAGTTAGCGTGGGTCCTACAGTAAAAGAGTACCAATTTTGTAATTTTTTTTATTTTAGCTACACCTTTTTCCGATTTGAAAAAATACTGTTCGCTGTATTTAGTTTTTTAAATTGTTGATTTTAACAATTTCATTGAATCAAATTGTTTAATTAAAATACTAATTGATTTAAAAATTACTATTTAAAAAACACGCACATTCTAATAAATTTAATTTAGGTAAACTTCTTCTCGAGAGAATCTAAATTACTAATCGTGTTCGCTGTATTTGATTTTTTTACTGTTTTTTTTCTTTTTAATTAAAAATATTTATATGTATGGGTGAGGATAAAAAAAAATTGAATGCCGGTCAAAACATTTTTTTTTTTACTTTTCTTAACTAAAAATATTTCAATGTATGGGGGAGGATAAAATAAAAAATTGAGGGTGGGGTCGAAATTTTTTTTTCTTTATTTTCAACTAAAAATATTCTTGGTCATAAACAAAGAAAATCAATGTCTAACCACCCAAGAAATATGACTGGGGCTCCATCGGTTTACGGGTTAGCGTTCATTTCTGACACGGCAGCCTAGCAAAAATATGCGACCGGAGGCAGCATATATTTGCTAATAATAATAATAATAATAATAATAATAATAATAATAATAATAATAAAAATAATAATAATAATAATAATAATAATAATAATAATAATAATAATAATAATAATGACGATGATGATAATTTGGGATTTGGGTGGCTTATTACCACACACATCACAGAGACGACCTATGGTCGTTGACAGCGAGAAATCAATAGTAAGTGGCTGTTACGATAACGCAAAATCCTTTGCAATGGTTATCGAAAGAGGTAGAGAGTACTTAAAATCTGGGGAGACTTGTTACTTAGACTCCAGGGAATACCATCGGTTATTATCAGTGAGCAATCAATGATAATTACCTGTTTAAGAACTCTCAGTGAGTACAGAATAATAATGCTAAACTGTTGTTGCAAAATTATTTATAGTAGTTATCGAAAGAAGAAGAATGTACTGGACATCTGTGGAGACTTGTTGTCACTCAGACCATAGGGAACATCACTTGTTATTGTCAATGAGCAATCACTGGTAATGATTTGTGTGCCGTTATGATCAATCAATTCTTTCCGCCATTTTGAACAGCTGGTCGGCGTCGTTTACTTTTGCAAAGTGTAAGTAGTTAGCTCAATGAGTAGAGGCGTCATTCTGTAGTAGACATTAGCAGTCGTCGTAGAGATGTAGATCTTTTCTGTTTATCTCTTTGTTGCTCTAATAATGGAAGCAATAAAAAAAGACAACACTAACTCAATTATTTGATCTGGTCTTCGTCGTGGCTTTGCTTGTTTTATTCAATTTATTTTTGCCGCAAGTATATTAAGATAAACGCTTCTTCCTGGCCGACCACCGCTGGAGTGGTAGAAAAGCCTTGGAAAAGACGTGCGTTCACTTCGACGCCGAACACCCAAGAGGTAGAATATATATTGCTACTGAATCCCCAAAACTGAGAAATATTTTAGTATGTATTTTGTGTGATTAAATATATTAAAAAAAAAACTTAGGGTAACAGACGTTGATTAACACAATTTTAGTATCATGATTGAGTATTTTATAAAATTACTATCATTTAGTATTTTTACTTTCGAGCTTTGGCGGAGGTATGCTCTCTGGTGAGTGCAAGATAGGTTATGGTTTTATTTCTCTTTAAATTCTTTTATTTGGATAACAGGATGCTGTATTAAAGATTGCCACTTAACACAGCTGTTGGAGCGCATCCTATAAAAATATCTGCTTTGTTCCAACCTGTGTTTTAATAGGATGCGTGTGACAAATACCACGTGCAACCAGCGGCGAAAATAAAGAACGCTTCTCCTAAAATAACAACAGAATGAAATAACAAAACAAAAAAAAATCATATTTTTAAGCGAACATCAATTTTAAACTGAAAATTTGCAATTCTTGCAAAATCGATAAATTTCAAAAAGGGTTCGTTGTAATCACAATGCGTGCAATCTTTTTTTTGTGTGTGTGTGAACATTCGTTAAGTACAAATAATACACACACACCACCAATATGTTAAAGTAATTGTTTTTATTTAGAAATGACATTTATTGTTTACAATTAAATCAATGCAATTTATTGGATTATCCCTGATTTTAAAACCAAGCAAATCTACAGTTTATATATATATATATATATATATATATATATATATATATATATATACCCTCAATAAAATATAGAACAACCCCTCCCCCATAAATGCATAACGACACCCCGATTCTCTACTAGTATTCACCAAAATAAAGCGCACTCTCGCACCTCAAGGAAACTAAACATACAACAAACCTAAATGTAAAAGTTGCCAACACGTCACCACCAATGACGCATTCACGCCTTCCGGCACCAACATCTAACTTCTAACTTTAACTCCCCCCTCTCACCTGCGATAGTCCTAATGTGGTTTACTTAATATACTGCACTAGATTCTAAAAACAACTACGTTGGGGAAAAAGCCTGGGGTTCCGCCTATGTTGTAATAATCATCAACAGACCATTAGAGACAAATCCACACAGTACCCATATTACAATCTCCTAAACCACACCATAGACAACATCAAATGTCTCCTCATAGCCTCCAAACATAAAAAATATACATATAACCAACTATTATATCAAATGGATACGCCACCTGCTTCTAATATTTAAATTAATTTGCTTAATATAATGTGTTTTACTGAGAATATCCTCTGATTTTTAACTTACCCATATTAATCTTTAAAACTCATTTTTTTTAAATTTTTATATTATTTACAGCCATAATCTTAAATTACCTACTTCCTTAAAAAAAGTTATATCTTTAATTTTTAAAATCCCTTCAGCTTTTGGAAACGGTAGTAATACAAATTTAGATAATTTGTGTCGCTTAATATTATTATTTACTTATAATTTATTTTAAAATCTCCTATGTTATTTTAAATTCGACCTTTCACATACTTTTAAAAAAAATTGTATAATGCCAACCTCTGAAATTTTTACCCTCTTAATTATTCATATTCTACATTTGAGTATATCTGAATTTAAGCTTAACGGTAAAAGTTTGTCTTATAATATTGTTTAAATATAATCTTTTTTAATAAATACTTTACTAATATATTCGAAGCTACACAGGTTTTAATGTAGATCCCGAACTTAATTATTTATCGATGAATATGCATAGTTTGACTTGCAAAAATTTTTTTATCTATCTATCTATCTATCTATCTATCTATCTATCTATCTATCTATATATATATATATATATATATATATATATATATTAATCCGCTTTTAATAATGTATCCATATTCTTTCTCTAAAAAATTGTACTTCAAATGAATATTAGTTATCTCCCTTCAACTGTCAATTAGATTCGATGAAATCTGTTAAGACAATTCTTCGTTCGAGATTTTTCTATTCAGAAATAATTACTTAGACTAAGGGGCTCCGGCATCATGTGACTCATTTAGCAGTCAAAGGAAACCATCGTTTTCTGTCTGAAGCCAGATCAACAGCGTCATTCCAGCTTATTACCATTCAGATCAAATAACTCTCGATTGTTTGCTCTCAGTTTATTTTTGGTTTTCCCCTTCTTTTTACGTAAGAGGTCTACTGAAGACCTTAGTTCACACATCTCTCTGAGACCAATCTAAGGGCATGTCCAATCCAGCCTAGACGTCGTTTGCAGATTATGTACGATGCCACCTGTTGGTTAGTGCAGTCTCTGACTTCTTCACTGGTAATTCGATCGATCTATTTGACCCCTAAAATCTGTCTAAAACATTTTCAATCAATCGCGTTTAATTTCCACTCTTATCTGTGATAAAATCTTAATTTAGATCTGAGATTGAATTTATTTTTTTTCCAAATCTTTTTGGTTAAATGCTGTTGACGCTTTTCCTATCTTTAACTACAACTCGTGGCCCATACTGCGTTCCTTTTTAGCTCAAGTTGCCACTGTAGACGTAAGCGGCTACTGAGAATTAGGGTGAAAGTTGTGCAGCAAGATGCTTGTTCACATTAGTTTTAAATTTCTGCATGTCGGTACAGTCGGGGAAAAAGGAAGCAGGGAGGAGTTCTAACGGCCAGCAGATCGAGGAAAAAAGCTATTGGGGTAGAAGGCTTCCGGCATCTTGGGACCTCCACAGTGAATGGATTGGATTTTGCTGATTGTCGGGTTGGTCGAGTGTATTTACGCCGAGGGGGCACCAGAGCAGTAAGTTCATCGGAGCACATTCCATTGAAGTACTTGTAAAATAAGCACTAGGATACAACATTACGGCGATGGGACAGGGGCCGGAGCTTGATGGATAGTGAGGGACCTATTAGATTAACGACTCTTTTTTTGGACCTTGTCTAAGAGGGAGAGACAAGTAGATGATGCACCAGCCCAGATGTGACAACAATACTCCATGCATGGGCGGATGGTGGCTTTGTAGAAATATAGCCTTGGCAATGTCTTCAATGCATTTGTGCCAATTCATGTTACCTGCAAATTTTAGGCCATGGACTTTGAACGTTGGACTCCTATGTAGGGTGTTATTTGCCATGGGAATCATTGTTTGAAGAGGTTTCTTGTAGTTGTTGAAGGAAAAAAGCTTTGTCTTAGCAGCATTAAATGTTACTATCTATTTTGACCCCATTCCACTAAAGTCTGGAGGTCAATTTCTAAGGATTCAGGCATTGCCTCGGATATGTGCGCGTCCGTTTACCTACATGTCAACATTAGAGTATTGTGTCGTTAGCAAATATACCCATCTCAGACACAATTAAGCGTGGTCCTTTATGAAAATCATGAACAATAAAAGTCAAAGGATCGATCCCTGGAGTACACCTGCATTTATGTTATGGTGTTTGAATGAACGACCATCGAGGACAATCTTGATCATTTTTATAGATAGGAAGGATCTAATTATATTAAATATCCCTCCAGTAATACCATATGAATTAATTTTAGACCAGACTTTTTCAAAGGCTTTGGATCAAGCTCTACATCCCTAGCTTCTCTTTCTTTGTCTAGTGTATGGTATATGCGTTCAAGGACGACCTTAAGCCATCCGCAGTAGACAGTACTTTCCTAAATCCATACTGATGGTCACACAGAAGTTTCGCATTAACGAGGTAACGGACTATAGCTAGATCGATTAAGGATTCAAAGATGTTAGCGCAGAGCGAGAGTAGACTGATGGGGCAAACGTTTTGAGGGTAGTTCTATCTCCAGAATTCTCGAAGACTTGTACCACAGAGGCAATTTTCCAGATATCAGGGAAGCAAGTTTCGGCAAGGCATTTGTTGTAGAGTTTGGAGATGACAGGAGTCAGTTCAGCAGAACATTTATTTATTACTATTATTGGTATAAAATCAGGCCCACATGCTTTGGAAGCATCAAGGGTTTTTATGATGTCTCGGACATGAGATGGGACTATGGCCAGGTGATCAAGTGTGGCTTTAGTCCGGAATTTGAAATTTGTGGAGGAGTAGTTTGCGGAGTCTAAAGTGGAGTTTAAGGCGAATCACTGGGAAAGCAGTTCATCCTTATCAGTTGCCGTTCAAACGACATCATTGTGGTTGGATAGAGGGGGAATTGTTGATTGGCCATTGTTCACCATATTATTGAGTATTTTTTTTCAGAAATCACGAGTGCCTACTTTTTGTGACTGAATGCGTTTTTTGGTCAGATCTGCTCTTTGCTTCATCTATTACAGCCTTACAATAATAGCTTGACACTATAACTTTCTGTCTATTTGTAGTTGACTTATGGCGGGTTAATTGTCGGAGTGCTTGCTGCTTCTGAGCAATAGCAGCTGCACAGTTCGAGGTGAACCATTGCGATAAGTGGTGCTTTCTGTAGAGTTTTCGCATAGGGACATGTGCTACAATGTCTACTTTGACCGATTCAGTAAACTTATTTGCGCACTGATCAGTAGGGAGAGAAAAAGTTTCACTCCATGGGGCGTCTCTGATGTGATCTCTGATAGAGTTTCAATCAGCCAACTTGTAGTATCTCGTCGTTTTGAACAACGGCTCATCGGCGTTTCCGAGTCGGCTATTGGCATTCGTCGCACAAGCCTCGTGCACTGAGGTCAAGAACAGGTCGAGAAGTGAGGCTTGCTGGTTCACACGATCAGGAACACGGGTCGGGAAAGTGACAGTCTGTGAGAGCTGGAGAATCCAAGCCAGTTACGGTGATGTACATTGAAATTTCAAAATACATGTATTTCAACACTCGAGTAAAGTGAGAGTGCTGTATCTATGCTTTTAGAGACAGTCCTGGTCGAAGGAAAACGTTATTAAAATATAAGTAACTAACGCTGTGCTGTAAGGTAAATCTAAAGCACATGTAGGTTGGACTATCTGATTCTAGCCTATGTTCTCTAGTCAATGGGAGAGTGTTCCGAACACAAACTCCTAGCCCGTACAGATATTTGTCAGAGTATTTACGGTAGAGTGGGAGGTATTTAGTCTTGTCAAAATTGTGTGAGGAGATTGCGGATTGTAGGTTTGTTTCACTTAGTGCTAAGATATCCGGTGAGTTCATTAGGAGAACGGTGTTTACGTCAGTGATGTTGGTTCACCCTCTCCCCGGGATTTTTGTGACTACTCGCTTCAAGGACGGAGGCGAATATGTTTTTGGTGGGTGGCTGGCTTAGGTTTATTTCTGTTTCTTTGTATTGTCATTTTGGTTTTAGATAGAGTGGAGAAAAGCAAACTGGATGCTTGTTTGGTGCCAATAATCCCACACATCGAAACCATTAGTCGAGGCCTGATCATGGGGGTTGTGGCTTCGGGAAACCTAACCGAGAAAACTGTAGGGGGCCTTTCCATACGCGACATGGCACGTACAGTTACTCACGATATTATACAACTGTTGATGGAGCAGCCGCTCTAGCGCTATCTAAGAGTTAGGACTCCTGCACTACCAGTCTGAACAGCAGCCAGCCAACTTGTCGGCACAAGTCATGCGAAACTTAATGACAAAAACTTTCCCCAAGTTGCCCAAATAGATAGAAAAAGAGACGGCGTCCGTTGTCTTAGTCAGGAAACAAGGCCACGCACTAGGTATTTTTAGGTGTCACTGTGCTATTATCTCTGCGCCTTGCTAATAGATAAAGAAGGAGTGCAAATGTTGGGCGATAGGCAGAGCCTATATACTCCTTAAGCAATTGTAGGCTTGCAAACCGAATATTTTGTTCGAGACTTCAGCTCTAGGAAGGTTGTCGATCAATACTAAGGAGAACTCCCCCCTAGCGGTTTGTTGCCAAGACGTAAGTAGTCAGTAGCACAGTCTTTATATCACAGTTTTCCTTCTCCTAGATAGATGACATGACAAGGTCTACTTGTCCATCACACCGAGAGGGGTAATCCTGCGCCCTGTACTAGTCAAGTATTTGAGCCACAGCAGCTATTAACATTTTTCCCATATATATTTATATTCAATATTTTTAATGTAATTTTATACTATATCAGATTCACATGATTTCATCATACTTGTTTTTTATTCAACATACAATTGTTAAATGCTCCTATGTATTAATATTCATTTTAAATAACATCTGATTTGGTGAAGTTTTGAAAAGAATAAATAAGAAAACGTCTTAAACTGGAAAGTTAAAAACAAAAAAGAGAAACCATTCAATCGGCATAGAAAAAAAAGAAAAGAAATAAAATACAGAAAAGTCTAATTATTGGAATAGAGTGAAATATTTCTTTCCGAATTCATTTAAGACGACGGGTATTTTCTGACCTGTTTGCTTTCTTCCTCCCCCTTCAAATCCAATACAAATCTGAAATATTTATATTTTCAAGTAGCAGGTTGTCCGCATATTATGCCTCCGACCCCCCTTAAAATTGTTGAGATCTTACAAAAATCAGAGGTATCTGTTTTTCTAAAAAGGGGTTTCCAGCTTTTTTCGATTCTGTACATAAGCTAAATTAAACTAAATATATCCCACATTACGATCCTTCGCCTAGCAGTTTTATTCCCAAATTTATAATGACCGGTTAATTAGTTTATAAGAGAATATTTCAATCCAAATTTTTACCATATACACGTACCTAACTTTATATATCCCTTTGGATTTTGGCTAAGATCAAAGTGTAGTATCTGTTCCGATGGATACTGCACGCTGTCCTGTGCAGTTTTAGGAGGTCCACCCTCCCAGGCTTTGCGTCCCCTCTTTGGGGAGGAGTAAGTTTATTGCTTACTGTCTGAGGCGCCCCTACCGGGGAATGCCGACGGGGCTGCCCAGGCAATTTTTAAATGGCCAGAGTGCTCACCTCTCGCGCGCTGGCTTATTTAATCCCACTTTCCCGACCTTGTGTCACATCTTAACTTGTGGGAGGTAGATAAATAATAACTTCATATATCCCTTTAAGAAATTAAAGTTGAGCACTCTCGGGGATCTTAAAAATAGACTGTCAAAAACTCTAATGCAAAGTTCCGAATACGTTCGTCGCACACGCTCGACTGTCTTCTAGGTACATATAGATCTTAATTTCCCTTAATTACGTGACAGTTTCCGTTGACCGAGTAGATATGGCGACTGCTTGCAGATTCTAGGCTGACTCTGTAAACAGGGTTCGCGCCTCCCGACCGCTTGAAATTGTTACTTTCATGCACTGATACTGTAGGTATTAATACTTTAATATAAGTAGTATATATATATATATATATATATATATATATATATATATATATATATATATATATATATATATATATATATATATATGTGTGTGTGTGTGTGTGTGTGTGTGTGTATGGGGCAAAAAAATCCGACACTTGACAAAAAGAAAACGAAATAGACAATAAAAACAAAAGTTGTATATGCAGAGACCCGACAGTTCATTTAGCAACAGTTAGATTTACATATTACATTATTTGTCAATGTAAGCGCCGCTGGCGAAAGCGACTATGTTCTTGTCTACAGCAAACGCCTCCACGATAAATGCCTTTAGAGAGTCGACTGCGTTGTGGGCGTAATTATTAGTCTTGGCCTCGATCACGCTTCAGAAAAATAGTCAAGAGAGGAGTGGCAGTCCGGTGAAGTGTCTGCAACACCCTATATATATATATATATATATATATATATATATATATATATATATATATATATATATATAGATAGATAGGAATACGGTAAAAAGCAATGAACAAACAAAATAGAACAGGACAAATTAACAATCATGCTTCTTTTGATTCGATATTTCGTTTCAGTTACGAAACTTTTTTTTATAGAATAAGCATTTATTTAAAGAGACATAATTTTTCATTGATCCCCAAATCTATTTAATGAAATATCAACCTTCCTCGTCAATCAGTTCGATAATGGCTTTGTTGCTGTATGGTTCTGTTCAAGCTTAGGGAGTCTACCTTGCCATGCTTTACCTTTTCTTTGAGAAGGCGTTTGATTATTGCCAATCGACTGAGGCGCTACTATCGGGAAATGTAGTCTAGAGTGCTCTTCTCCTGGTACTCCTGCCCTTGGAGAGGAAATAAATAAACACTTATATAGAACGAATATCTTGGGGGAAATTCAAACCATCTGTCACTTACGGATACGGTGATTACATGCCTGAAATGATGTTGAAATTATCATTAAATCATGTAACAAATAGGTCCGTCGCCTTGACGTCAATAATTTAAACTTTTTTTATGCGTAAATTTGAGTGTGAGAATTTCCGGCGATTTTATTATTGAAGTGAAAAAAGAGAAAAAGTACACGTTTAACAATATATATTAACGATTTTTCCTAAAAAGTAAAAAAAAATATATATCGGTCAGGTTTAATAAACAATACAGTTATTAGTAATCAATTTGATTTTTGTTATTTATTTCATACAATAATAACTTACAACAGATATTTGCGTAGACAAGCAGCATACACACACACACACGCACACACACACACACACACACACATATATATATATATATATATATATATATATATATATATATATATATATATATATATATATATATATATATTCAGATAGATAGATAGTAATTCAGATAAGGTTTGTATCCACAAAGTTAAGATCAGGAGAATCTTCACTGTGTTTATATAATAGTGCGCAATATTAAATAGAGATATGTATACATGATAAAAGTTTTATTTATGCAAACATATGGCTACACATCCAGAACATGTTTCAATCGTAGCTTTGATAACAAGCGTCTCTTTTTCAATATAAAAAAACATAGAGAACAGACGCTTGTTATTTAGGAGATTGAGGGAATCGAGCTTATCAAAGCTACGATTTAAATATTTTTTGGATGTGATGCCAGTATATGTTTGCATTGATAAAATATATATATATATATTATTTGCCATTTAGACATTAATTTACTCTCAATTTCTACGACAATGCGTAGTGGACACATCGGTACGCTCTCCGACTACTGGGTCAAATATGACTTTCGTATTGTGGTTTGAACCGTGTGGCCGACAGGGATTGTCTTCTCCTATACTGATGATTGCAAGTTTTGCATCGAACATATGTGTATATAGGTTAATTAAAAAATATTATTCATAAATAATTATATATATATATATATATATATATATATGTATATATATATATATATATATATATATATATTTATAACAATACAAAGTTCTATCAAAGTTTGCGTCTCTCAGTCTGTTTTCTTATATATGTAATCACGAAAAATACATGCTAATTATTCCTCAGTTTTACGATTCTGTTATGTTTTTAAAAAACATGTATTGCAATTATTCTAATTCGCCTTAATGTGCAATTAACTCACAAAGTTAGTTGCTGTCTTTCCTTTTTCTTCTCTCACTGTATCATGTTTGACTCACCCACCTCGCTCTTGATTTATACCGTTTCTATCAATATCGCCCCAGTATCCTTCTCCTCTCTCTCTCTCTCTCTCTCTCTCTCTCTCTCTTTCTCTCTCTCTTTCAGTTTAACAGTACAAGGTAATAAAGCTAACTATAAAATAGAAGGTTGGATTAGTCGATTATAAATAATGGGGAATCTCATCGCAAGTATTAATAGCTGAAGAAAAAAAGAAAAAGAAAAATATATAGAGAGAGGCGAATGAAACTAATTTCAGATTATGTTTTGTATTTCATTAAAAATTTAACTGATATTACAAACTCATTCTGTCAATTTAGGGATGGTCTTATCTCTTGGCAGATCTTGTTTTTTCGGAATGAGGTACTGTTCGATTTAGTGTGAGTGAGGATAGAGAGAGGGAGTTACTGCATGTGGCATGATGCAACCCTGCCGAGAAACCCCGACGGGTCCGTTCACGACGATATCTGTACTCTTCCGGAGTGTGCCCTTGGGAAGCTGGATTTGCTCACATTAAACTGACCTTGTGTCGTATATTATTTGCGTTGTAGGCACCTAAATAAATAAGTTTTGGTGGGGAAACTTTTCATACTAGCCGGGGAATCCTTGACACATTCTGATTCTATGGTCTTGTTCGCAAGGGGGAGGGGCGACCCTATTGTCGAAATTAAGTATGATTCCCTTTCGTTCCTGGAAGCCATTCTCCCAAGAATGAAATCTTTCTTCGAGATGCTAGTTAGTTTCTTGCAGGGCGCCTTCTTCCTGATTTAAACAATCGACTCCGAGCCAAATGGATGACTTAACGGGTCACCGTTTATCTTCAGTAAGATTCCCGTCCCAGGACGGGTACAATGCACCGAACAGAACAGTTTTGCGTGCCCCCTCACGTAAATTAAAATAAAGATATAATGCTACTAAACCTTATGTTTAGAATCCTTATTACAATTTTGATCAAAATCCATTACATGAATAAAATTCTAGAAAATGGCTCAAAT
The DNA here is from genome assembly GCA_963556195.1 of Sepiola atlantica. Taxonomy (NCBI): domain Eukaryota; kingdom Metazoa; phylum Mollusca; class Cephalopoda; order Sepiida; family Sepiolidae; genus Sepiola; species Sepiola atlantica. The sequence continues at coordinate 156,049,701 of OY744517.1, forward strand.
TTAAGGCTCAAGCATAAGGGCTCTAAGGCGAAACTGAAATCTACAGAATCTTGCATCTTGCATGCATTGGTCTCTACTGTCTATCGATATCTCATCCGCAAATTTGATATATTTGAATTTTCAAATGGGAATGGGTGCCCATATTATGCCAAATCTAAACCTTTTTTAATACTCCAAACAAACTGATTTATGTCTAATAACCATGGTTGAACTACATGAGATTTGAATTGATTTGATCCATAGTCACTAAACACTAATTATGGAAGATTTTTGAATTTTCCTTTTTCTTTAGACTCCTTAAGCTTAAGCCTTACATTTTAGGCATAAGAAAAGCGAACAGTCGCAGGATGCCGACCGAGTCCTCCAATATGCCTGTCAAAGGTGGCTCTGTAATTCATGATGCTACGATTTTTATTCCGAGACCACTGGCTTTCATGTTTGTTTGGTTTCCTTTTATTGTCACGCTTTCGATGGTGTATGTGGTAACAGCAGGCGCAGGTTAATTTACCTACGATCCTATCACTGGAATAATTTTTATCTATCTCATATTTAGAGATAACATTGCACAATAGCATCCATTATACGTGTTAGATGTTTGCAATAAAGAATGTCCATCAATATTTGTTTCAATAGCATACCATTCAGAAACTAAGCGTTTCCGAATCTATGTACACATATGGACTATTATTCCGAAGTTATGCCATCGATTTTCCAAACACCGTATATAATATTCATATTTTGATAATATAATATCATAAAATGAACAGTATTTGCTTAGCAGCTGCTGTTTTAGTATATCAGTAAAACGTTATTTCTTATTCGACTGTCAAACATATTTTATTTCCCACCGGCTTTTAATTAGCCGGAAACGAATTCACGTATAAATGAACATTTTTGATAAGGCGCTTTACACATCGATATCGTATTAAATAACCAAATTGTACACACGTAAATGGACGCGGTCAAACTTTGAAACGGTTTTCAAGATGGATCTGATTATATTCGTTATCTCATCGCCAAACTGTGAAATGAATGATCTACTCCCATTAACAAATTATTGATGTAAATATTAAATTAAAAAAAAACCGAAATGTCACGTCGAATTCAATAAACATTATTTGATCATGTAAATACAATTTTTTTGAAAAAAGATCCACTCTTGTTCTATTAATTATTTAATCACCAATGTCGAAGAGACTGCGCTTTTAGTAACCTATGTTGATGATACCGCATCGGGGTCATCAATGTGGAAGAGACCGTACTTGAGGTTAACAATGTTGAAGATACCGCACTTAGCGTTACAAATGTTGAGGATACCGCACTCGGGGTCACCAATGTTAAAGAAACCGCACTTGGGGTCACTGATATTGAGGATATCGCACTCAGGGTCACTAATGTATAAAGAAGCGAACTCGGGTCACGAATGTTGAGGAAACCGAACTCGAGGTCACCAATGTCGAAATGACAGTACTTGGGGTTACCAATGCTGAGGAACCCGCTCGGGATCACCAATGTTGAAGATACCGAACTTGAAGTGATTAATGTTGCGGATAACGCACTTAGGGTCGCCAATGTTGACGAGACTAGACTTGGGTCACTAATGTTGAGGATAACACACTCGGGATCATTAATGTTTAAAAGACCATACTTGTGGCCACCAATATTGATCATAACGCATTTAAGGTCACCAATGTGAAAGAGACCAAACTTTAGGTAACCAATATTAACGATACCGCAGTCGTGATCAGCAATGTGGATGAGACCGCACTTGATTTTACTAATGTTGAGGATAACGCACTGAAGGTAACAGATGTTAAAAATACAGCACTTGGAGTCACCGATGTTGAGAATAACGCAGTCAGAGCCTGCACTGTTCAAAGGACAACATTATGGGTCAAGAATTTTGAGGATATCGCACTCAGGATCTCGAATGTTAAAGAGACCGTACTTACAGTGGTCACGAATTTTGAGAATAACGCACTCAGAGTCACAAATATTGAAGAGACATTATTGGGGGTCAGCAATGTTGATTATAATGCACTCGGGGTCGCCAATGTTGAAGAGGCCGCACTTGGGGTCACCAAATTCAGGATATCGCACTCGTGGTCAGCAATGTTGAAGATATAACTTTAGGGTCACCAATGTTAAGAATACCGTACTCGAGGTCACTAATGTTGAAGAGACCGTATTGGGGGTCACAAATATTAAGGATAACGCTTTAGGTGTCACGAATGTTGAAGAGACCGCACTTGCCATGTTAATCTCCTGCATCCTCAAAATGATCGTGCTAATAGAGGGCCATTATTCGTATTTGGCGACGGGTAATCTAGGAGTTAAACCCCGTCAATTATAACTAAGTAACCTTATGCATTTCACAAATGACATCTACACTTAACCCCTAAATCATATTACTGTTAAGCAATATGTTACAACTTTTATTTCTTTCTATCATTGTATATGGCCCCTCTCCAAGGAGCACTGGAAATCTAGATCTCACTGACTCCCTCTCTTCGGGCCTGAATCATGTGGTGCAATGGGGTGAAAAGTGTCTTGTTAACTTTAACACCTCTAGAACTAAGCTTCTCTCCTTACATCGCCAACGCTCGGATCCCCGTATTATCCCAGTCGAAATGAATAGCTTTCGCCTAGAAGAAATCTCTTGTTTGGATGAGCTCTTATGACTGACGTGCCCTCCAAATCTAAAATAGAAGACGCATATCCAGTATGTTACTAAGACCGCTGTAAAAATGGTTGGGTCATCTACCACCCCAGAAAGTATCTGCTTCGAGATGCTATCCTCTACCTATATAAGAGTCAAATACGTGCAAAGATGGAATACTGCTGTTATATCTGAGAGACGGCGCATACAGTATTGTTACGTGTCTTGACAGAGTACAAAATCGACTTCGAAATCTAGTGGACGTTATCTCTCCTCTTCCCTACAAAACCTTTCTTAAAGACGTTGCTAGCATCTCTCTACTCTATCGTTATTTTTATGGAAGGTGCTTCAGCGCCAGTCTTTAGTTCTTCCTTGTAAGACATTCACAGGAGGAATTCGTCTGATACCACAACTAAAAAGACTTCCATTTCTCCATCCATGTGTTTAGCGTCAGGCGGACATTCCACATTGTCGCGTGAGTGCTATTCTGTTATTACAACTTGATCGTCTTCAGATCCAATGTAAACAATTTCTGTCAAGGACTGCACCAAAAGTAATCAAACGCAGTTCATATTATTGATCAATGTTAGTACTCCCATAATATTCCTCATCTCTCGGCTGGCATTTATTCCCGTTCCATTAACACTAATCATCGAATGGCCTTTGGCCTTGATACGCGGTGACCTTGATAGTAAAGAAAAAAAAGAGTGTACACTGTCCGTCAAATATGACGGAAAACTCATGCTTCGTCAGTGTTCGTACTAATATTTATATTCATGTAAAATAACGTCTAAGTCAGTGAAGTTAAAAAAAAACAAGAAAAAACGTCTCAAACTGGAAAGTTAAAAAAAGAAATACAAAGAACAAATATGTCAATCGGTAGAGAAAGAAGAAAAGAAAACAGACAGAAAACGCCTCATTATGGAAATAGAGTAAAGTATTTCTTTCGAATTGATTTCAGACGGCGGGAGTTTGTCGGAATTGCTAGTCGCTTCCCCCATTCCCTTAAACACTTCAAATCTTTTTGTCCGGCAGGTTTTTAGTCGCTACATTTTGTGTGATGGTGCGGATATATATTTATAGAGATATAAATATACACATAAATACACATTGGTCTTTATTATAAAGAGGGGGTTATAATTCAGATCCAGCCACCCTTACGTATTTATTTATTCATTAATTTTCAAAATGGTTTTCTTGTTTTTTTTTGTCTTCTGATACACTCCAAAAAGAACTGAAGACGAGTTTCATCAAAAATAATAATTAATATATAAAATAAAATAAATTTAATGAAAAAAAGATTTCGAATGGCAATCTTTATAATAATGGTTTTGGTATTAATTTATATTTTCTTTATTCCATTGCAGACACTATTTTGGAAGAAAGGCGCAAACAGTGAAAATACAATAAAGGCGATACAATCGATTATTCGATCGATTTATTCGATTTTATGAATCGATGAAGAAAATAAATCGAAATATAGAAATGAATACAAAATAAATGGACGAGGATCATTGCAGTGAGTGTAGACATTGAGATAATCTGTACAATAGTGGATCTCTGTTCACTTTGGTTGGTTGTTCGCACACTGAATGTTGTAGATGACTGGAGTCAGAGCCGATGAGACGATGAGTGGTGGGCGAGGGGAGAAGAGCAATTGATAGTAGTAGCAGCAGCGTAAGCGAATGTGATTTAGAAGATAGGGCAGGTGGAGCGCCACATAAAGATGGCAGTCACATAAAGAGTGTGCCTCGATAAAAAAAAAAAACAATGTTCTCCATCACCTCATTGTGTTGGCGTCAGGAAGGATATCTTGCCTATAAAAAAATCTTGCCTCAATTAAAGAAATAACACCCAAAGAAACCTGACCAGAGATAAGTTTGGAGGAACATTTTCTAAAAGCCGTCCAACACATGCCAGCATGTAAAACGGACATTGAACCGAATATGATGATGATGAAGATGACGCCATGAATAAATAAATGACGCAAATAAAAAAGAAAATGAAAAGTAAAAAAGAAGCAGCAGCAAATGTGTGGGGTGATGGGTGAATAAGACGATATGTGGTGGGATAACTGGACTATAGGGATTATTATTATTATTATTAGTAGTAGTAGTAGTAGTAGTAGTAGTAGTAGTAGTAGTAGTATCAGTAGCGTAAGATAACGATAAACAATATAACGAGTAAGGTATTGTGGCAGTGAATTATGAATAAGGCGAGAAGAAATGAAATCGTGGGACTAGATGAAGTAGTACTAGTAGCAGCATTGGAGTAAGAGAAGGAGTGTAAGAGGGTGACGTGAATAAATAAATGACATAAATAAAGAAGAAAGGGAAAAGTAGAATGGCAGTAGTAACGCATGTGTGGCGATGAAGGGCGAATAAGGTGAGAAATGGTCGTATGGAGAACGGGCTATATGGATCAGTAGTAGTAGCAGCAGCATTGGGGTAAGAGAAGGAGACTAAGATGATGATGTAATACAACATGACGTAAAAAGTAGAATAGCAGCAGTAATGGATGCATGTCGGTTAAGGATGAATAAGGCGAGAAGTCGTGGTATGAGAGACTAGATGAAGTAGTGGCAGCATCGGAGTAAGAGAAGTAGAGTAAGATGTTGGCGTGAATACATAAATGACTTAAATAAAAGATTAAAAAGGAAAGTAGAATTGCAGAACGGTGAACGACGAATAAGGGCAAGATCCAGAGGTAGTAGTAGCAGCATATACGTAAGAGAAGAAGAGTAAGTCATTTTGCTAAAAGTATTTTTGCTTCAAGTTCTTAATATCTAGAAATATTATTCGATTATTCCTAGCATATATTTACTAAGTAAATAATAATCTGCAAACGATGGATTTTATTCGACCAATCAATTGCCCCTGACTGGTACTACCACTTCGGATCATAGTGGAACTGAGAGGAATGGTAACTAAGATGTGACTCTACACTCCCCAAACTTCCCAAATTAGAGCTTACCCACCGGGCCGGGTAGGGTAGACAGAGTTTGAATTTTGCTTGATTTGGGAAATAAGGTCGGCAGACAAAAAATAAAGGGTTGGGAAAGATGGATTTTTTTTTCGGCGGTACACTTCGCCTAATGCTGCCCGTGACACTTTTACTTCGTGCTTGGTAACGACCATCGTTAAGAAACCTCTTAACGACGGTCGTGGCTTAATACGGAAAGTCACATAAAGAAAGAAAGGATTAAAGAAGTAAAAAAAAAGAAATTAAACCGAAATTTAGAAAAGAAAAACAAAAAAGGACCCTTATTTTCGGAAATATTTGTGGAAGTTTGATATAAATCGTGCAAAACACTGGGATGATAACCTGTAAAGTTACTGGGCCCATAACTTGTTGATCCATTCATTGTAAAATGAAGTGGAGGAAATGAAATGCGAACTTTGAATCAAGCGAAGGAAATATAAAAAAGTCTGTAGTTTTCATGTTTATTCCTGGAACTGAAAAGAAAACTCATATTAGCACTTGAATATAACAACAAAAATCAGATTTTAGTATACAAAAATGATGCTGACAAATTCTTTCTCACATAACCATTGTTCCTACAACTTATTCTAGAAGTAAATGGCAGCTTACACATGCATATATATATACATATACTTACACAGCAATAGACACACACACACACATATATAAATATATATATATATATTGAAATAAATATTTGTGTATGTATATATTAAGAAAATTGACCAGATCTGTTCAATGTTAAATCTCGATAAATGTGAACATTTCACAACAGAGCATATATAAGTAAACAACGATATTTAAATTCCAATGATTCATAATTTTACTTGCCTAAATTCAAACAAAATCCAATGTAAATATTGGTAATTCTTTACTTGCCGATATTCAAACATAATCCAATGATGAAAATCTTGACAATTCTTTCCCGCAGAAACGAACAAAAAGTAATAAACACAGAATTACTAAGATCTTTGTTTCATGCAGCTAATCAGAAAAAAACGTCAGATCACTTCCAGATAAAAATCTTAAAGCCAAAAAAAAAACACCAAAAACCTTTTTTATGCATTTCCCACAGAAAACTGTTCTCTAAAGAAACCATAAGATTCATTAATAGACAACCAGCCATTTTTATT
>OY744517.1:156061474-156108974 GCA_963556195.1 Sepiola atlantica
TTTAACCGGGATATACATGTTGACTAGGGCCGCATGTGAATTTGTATTCCCCATAAACTACCACTTGCAAATGAAGGCGGAATGCCTGACGCTGGGCGAATACCATAAAAAGTGGTATTGCCGGTTGTTCATTCATATGAGAAATGGTTTCACTTCGACCAGTCGTTCTCACCTATTTAAGCTCGCAGATTTAGATCATGTAGTAAAATATATCTCATATTTTCACTCTACTTTACCATTTTCGTGCTGCGTAAACTAAGCATTTCTGTCTCTTCGTATACCCCGGTATTTAGTTACTACATTTAATTTATCAAGAGTTACCTCCCTTGCAGTTATAACTTTTTTTATAAGATGTAAGCAAATTACATTACATGAATCAAATTTAATTAAATGTATGGTCTTTAACAACCTCGAGGCTTACCCGCCATTTCCCAGGAAGTATGGAGACTCAGTGCACTCCAACTTCAAGCTCTTAAACCCTTATTTACATTTCTTTCTTTATTTTATTTTTGTAATTTTAATGATTGTCAAGTTTAATAGAAATTAAATTAAAATAAAACGTCGTATTTTCTTTTTATGGCTGCCAACCGCAAACGGAAACCCAAAGATAATGATGTACCCCTTTTGATCACAGTGAAATTTACTGATCCAAGTACCCTGGATAATGTGGCTTCAAAATATATAAATTGTTATGAAGTGGTGTAATTTAAAAAAACCTAAACCGACAGTAAATACAACTTTATATATATATATATATATATATATATATATATATATATATATATATACACACACTTTAATATGAAAAAATATTCGGGTCTTTACAAAGAACATCCGGGCGTTTGCAGAGCACATCCAGGCGCTCACAAGTCCACGAATCATCCATTGGACAGCACTTGTATGACAATAAAAAGTGCGATGAGGCGTACTCCGATGGATGTTTTCGCATTGTACACAAGGCCCGTTCCAAACACCATCTGAAGGTGTTGGAGGCAGTGAGTGTTACAATGCGAAAACCATCGCTCTGTAGGCAAAAAGAGTTGTCTCACAAATTAGATTTATTTAGAGACTTCTAAAAAAAAAAAAATGGCGTGAATCAATCTCCCCCCCCCTTTTTTCTCTCCACGTTACTCTTTCCCCCGCTTTTAAGCGATATTCGCAGACGTTTCTCTTGACAATGTGTCGGTCGAAAGGTACCTTGAGAATTAGGTTTTATTCTGTTAATTTTAGTCGATCTGTTTATTCTTTTTAAAAGTTTCTAGTCGACGATTAAATATATTATTTAATATATATATATATATATATATATATATATATATATATATATATATATATATATATATATATATATACTAGAAACAAAGATGTGACCTTTTGTGTTACCTAGTGAGCTCGGGTTAGATAGTTTGAATCAGGAAAAGTTCACTTTTTAAAAGAATTAAAGGCAGAAATAAAAACAATAGTCTCTTTCTGCTCGTTATATCTTTCTTCTCTTTCTGTTTTTCACTTTCAAGCTACGGATAAAATGGCATTAGTACTTGCGATGATATTTGCTTTTGTTTAAAATGGACTATTAAAATGTTTCATGCTTTCGTTTCGTAATTACGTTATGACTGTTAATAAATGCACGGACAGAGAGAGAGAGAGAGAGAGAGAGAGAGAGAGAGAGAGAGAGAGAGAGGGGGTAGACCCTGTATGAAATATAAGCAGGAGAGGAGTCAAACAGCATACAGTGAGAAAGGGTTAAAGAGATAGATAGTAACTTGAGAAGAAATGTGTGGCTTTGTGAATTAATTGCAAATTGCGCTTAACTAGTACAATTATAATGGAAGTTTTTAAACACATAACTCAATCCCCAAAAACTTAGGAATATTTCATGCATGTATTTTATGTCATTAAAAAATATATATATATATATATATATATATATATATATATATATATATATATATATATATATATATATTCCTTAGGGAAATAAACGTTGGTTACTCTGCTTCAGTATATATATATATATATATATATATATATATATATATATATATATATATATATATATATATATATATATATATATATATATATACATATATATATATATATATATATATATATATATATATATATATATATATATATATACTTAATGGACACTGTAGATTACTATGGTCATTCATCGCTATCTACTTTTTTACAGAAACACTGGAATCTCAACCCGCAAGGTTGAAGATACCAAATGTGACGTGTTCATCAGCCGATGGACAAAACGCCAACTCGCCATTCGGCTCTGGGTTGAGTTTCCAGTGTTTTCGTGAAACCGAAGGTACCGATGGATGATCATAATAATGATAGTGTCCATTAAAAAAATATATGCTCTTGCAGAAGTAATCTTCTTATTTCTCCTATAACACTAAATCACACACACACACACACACACACACATAAGTAGCAACGTAGACTCGGACAGCAATCCGAAGAAGAACAATTTAAGTCGACATCCCGCTTAATTATTATTCTAAATAAACGAAGGCCGTTTTTTTTTTTTGGGGGGGGGATAAGAGTTACTTCTTGTAATAAGAGAGTCTCTAATGAAGTAAGGGTTGCGCAACCGCAATTGATTATGTCGAGAACGACTGAAAACAAAGCCGAGATAAAAAAAAAATATTTAAAAAAAAAGACAACAACAAAAAAAAACGGGTTGCATGGCAAATTTGATACTATTTAATCAATAGCTGGAGGAAGGACTCATCCAATTCTCAAGAGTATTATTGAAAATGATACAGTAGCCCTGGCAGTATTGGAAACTGAAACGTTAAAACTACAGTCACAGTCGTTACCACTATATCATGCTTACTAACGCGTAACAAAAAAGGGGTTCTCCCTTCGTCCTAACTTCTACAGCGCAACATATCATGACGTATGGGGCAAGGGGGCTAACTCTAAAGTTAATATAAGAGTTATTTCCCTTACTTACTATCTGAAGCCACGGTAACGTTTATTTGAAATACAGTCGTTTTTAAAACTATATATCAAATGTTGCATTTTTATTTATTGGTATAAAGTTATAGCAGTTTAATGAACTACGCCTGTTAAAATATAATTAAAGGTGTACTGTATCTTAAAACGGCAATTATTTTATACTAATTGTGTCTACCCGACGTTGTCCAGTAGATTTTTTTACTTTTATTTTTGCTCGTTGAACACTTTCACAATTTTGCATTTTCTCTTAATTTCTTCTAAGAAAATATTTCCATTTTTTGTAAGGATAATTAAATGAGGAAATATATGTCATAAAACCATAGGTTTGGTACTTTTGAACTTTTTTGACTGGAGCAATGTTTCGATTAATTTGTGTTTTTGTATTACCTAAGGTGTTACGTTATTTTCGGCCCTTCTTCATGTTGATGTTGTAAGGGAGATAACTCATCTCGATTTTATGCTTGTATTTTTGTAATCATTGATTTAAAACATTTTTCCATAAAAAAGAAAAGAAAAGAAAAATGGTTGTCAAACTATAATTTACAGAAATAAGAAACATGTCCTGCCGGGTTTCTAAAAGTTTCCGTATTTTATTCTTTCCGTGTGACCAAGAAAAATTGTAAATCTATTTGTCATATTTAACATCTAAAAATTTAAAATATTTAATTTTCAATTTTAATTATTTTTAAGCATTTCAAAAGAAGACGAGGTAAAAAAAATTGTCAATTTAAAAACATTAAATATTTTTTTAAATGAAAAATGTTTGAAATCAGTTGTTACAAAAATACAAGCATGGAATCGAAATAATTTATCTCCTTTACTTAATAATGTAAAGAAGATAAATTATTTCGATTCTATGCTTGTATTTTTGTAACAACTCAAGAACTCAAGAAGGGCCTTATTTCCTTTACCTTAAAAAAATTGTAGATTAACACCCTAAAATAAGATTCTACTATACTTAGGTGATTACGTGTAAACACCATAAAAAAAACTTGGCGGAAAGAAGAAAAACAATAATAAAATAATTTAGAATATAGAGTAGGGGATCAGTTTCGTATACAAATGTAACGTCAATGATCTCCTTTTTCGAGCCATTCTAGCGTTTTAGGACATTATCAAATTTATTACCACTAACACTGAGTCCGAGTAGCTGCTAATTAGGTTTAGGTCAGGTTAAGGTTTAGAAGACCGTAACGACTGTTCTGAAAAATAATTTATTGGAGAAAGAATGTCTAAAAAATAATACATTGGAATGTTTCAAAAAATAATTTATTGGAGAAAGAATGTCTAAAAAATAATACATTGGAATGTTTCAAAAAATAATTTATTGGAGAAAGAATGTCTAAAAAATAATACATTGGAATGTTTCAAAAAATAATTTATTGGAGAAAGAATGTCTAAAAAATAATACATTGGAATGTTTCAAAAAATAATTTATTGGAGAAAGAATGTCTAAAAAATAATACATTGGAATGTTTCAAAAAATAATTTATTGGAGAAAGAATGTCTAAAAAATAATACATTGGAATGTTTCAAAAAATAATTTATTGGAGAAAGAATGTCTAAAAAATAATACATTGGAATGTTTCAAAAAATAATTTATTGGAGAAAGAATGTCTAAAAAATAATACATTGGAATGTTTCAAAAAATAATTTATTGGAGAAAGAATGTCTAAAAAATAATACATTGGAATGTTTCAAAAAATAATTTATTGGCGAAAAATAATTTGTTGGAATGTTTTCAAAAATAATTTAACTGAGAAGAAAGAATATGTGAAAATAATTATCGGGGAGGATGAAATGAAAATTTGATCGAACGCGTTCTTGTCTTTATGATTTTGTCGCAAGAGAAATAATTACTATCAGATACAAAATTGACTTATCGGCGGTAAGACGGAGACAATACAACATGGAGAATAAACGAAACAAAATTGCTCCAGTCAAGATAGTTTACCAGTACAGTAGGTTATGCATCGATAGAACGTTTTACGAAATGTTGAAAATTAAATCACATAAAAACTTTCTTGAAACGATGAAATGGATTTGGTACGAAATAATAAATATATTTATTAAACAACTGTTGCATCCTGGTCCTTTTTTTTCTTATATTACATCGCATTTTTGTGTAGTCTAATTCAATTATTAGCGGTAATTATTGAATAAAATTGTTTTAAATTATGACATACTTAACAAAAACAATAATTTTAAAATGTTTGAATATGAATTATCATAGCATTATTATTCAATAGGAACTGGGATTTAATTAAGGCTTCATATATATTTTAACAATATTTGGCTTCTTTTAAATAATAGTTCTAATCATCAATCTGACCATTTCCTTGCGCGAAAAAGCTAGAATACAAGGGAGATAATCGTGGTTGACATATTTGTCTGGTATATTATTGTCAATTGACCGAAACTGATAGTGACAGCTTACCTCCATTTATTCAATCAATAAGTTATATATTTTACTAGTTGTACATACCTGGCGTTGTCTGGGAGTATTCATAATTTCAATTTTATATATATATATATATATATATATATATATATATATATATATATATATATATATATATATATATATATATATATATATATATTATTGTTTCATAAATATACTTATACTAGACAAAATACCCGTCACGAGACGCTTAAAATTAATTCTCTGCCCAGAAGAGTTTTGCACCATTTTTATATCTCCTTACGAAGATTAAAATCAAGATTTATATGCTACTAAAAATTATGTTTAGAATTTTATTCATATGTTGATCAAAATCCATGACATGATTTTGATTCTAGAAAATGTCTTGAATTTAAGGAGGCTTAAATAAAAAAAAATAAAATTCAGGGTATCTGTCTAAATTAGTGTCTAATGACTGTGGATGAAATTCAGTGGAAATGTGAAATATATGATCTCTCAAATGGGAAGTAATGACTATATTAGGCATTTTAAACTCTTCAAATAACCAAAGAAACTTAAATTTGGGATTATTTATTAATTGATGTCTAATACTTATTGTCAAAATTTTAACAAACATCAGAGGTATTTGAATTTTCATGAAAGCTTCTACTCCCTATTTGCCTACTTTGCATAAAACTAAATTACACTTAATATAGCCCACATTTGACCCCCTTTACGCCTATCGGCCATGCTCCCAAATTCATAATGATCGGTTAATCAGTTTAGAAGTGAACCTATACATATAAATATATATATGAGTAGTATTGACACTTTCCTATTACATTCAATCGCTGTGATAATTTCTGCGATGGAATGAAACACGTTTTTGTGTAGTTTATTTGTCATAAGTCTATTTTCTTACGCTCTCTCTCTCGCTCTGTATATATGCACACACACACAAACACACACACACACAAATATATATATATATATATATATATATATATATATATATATATATATATATATATAGAGAGAGAGAGAGAGAGAGAGAGAGAGAGAGAGAGATTTAGATTTTTCACTTATAAAATAGATCATTCAGTGAAGACCGGGGTTGTTCCAATAAAAACAAGCTCGATGAGACTCGATTACAGAGTACAGAGCATTTATATGTGATTTTATGAAGGCGTACCAAAGCATTCCTTTCAGGACACCAATGATCACCATTAAAGATATTTTTTCTTACAAATATTATTTATTCAAATTAAATGTTAAATGTTTAATTTGAATAAATAATATTTGTAAGAAAAAATATCTTTAATGGTGATCATTGGTGTCCTGAAAGGAATGCTTTGGTAAGCCTTCATAAAATCACATATATATATATATATATATATATATATATATATATATATATATATATATATATAGAGAGAGAGAGAGAGAGAGAGAGAGAGAGAGAGAGAGTTACGCGCAAGTGTTGACCACTCTAGACAACAATAACACTTCCTCTGCCTCATCGGGAAAGTGTATGCTAATTTCGAATTACTGTCTGTGCTGATCGCCTCTAGCTGTGTAGTTCCGAGCGTTTGTCTTGTAATTTTAGCTTGAATCTACGAACTACGTTCGATCCCATGCGACTGCATACCATCACCAAATAAATATAAACCATTAAAATATATTGTTAAAAATATTAAATTAAATTGTAAATCATTATTTTAAGGCAATTCGGATCAGTTGATGTGAAATTGATCCGTATGCATTGGCGAGATAAAACTAGCTTCCATGCATCACTGTTTTGAAAACTACCAACATTCTTTGTTGAGAAGAAAAACAAACACAGGCCATTTTTATTTTTTTAATAGTACACCTTACTCGATTGAGTCTCAACTTCTATACAGTAATCTAATGTGTGGAACCATCTCCCATAAAATATGTCGAGATAAGATCTCCTTATTAAAGTAAGTGTTTCAAATCTCTTGAAACTCGTATTGTCTTAAGAAATAGCGATATTGTTTTCGTTTGCATTGCTGCAGTCAATGGCACAGATCGCAGCAAATCGATTTAAATGTTTAAAATTATGAAATCATACCCGTTAAATTTACTATCGTTATATTTATTTATGTTAAGTTATTTGATGTGTGTTACGTTAAGTTTAATTAGTTGTTATGATATTAATTTATTCAATGTTAAAATTGAAATTCAGTCCGTTTACTATTTAACAAATCTAATATTTAATATTTAAAATGTGTGCAGAATAAGGACAGATAATTATCAAGAAAAGAATATAAATTTGAAGAATATGAATAATTGAAACATGAAAATGGAATTGTTAAATATGTCAAATACTAGCGCGACCTGTTCAAATAAATTTTATGTTAATGAAATGTGAGAAAATTGAGATAAAAACGTGGCATAATACAAATTTTTCTGAAATTATTACACAATTCTCTAAAGATCGATTAGATAAATTACAATGGAGCAGTGGCCGGTTTCATAGTAAAATGGAAATAAATCGATAATGCCCGGGAAAGTGTGGGAATATTTGTAAGTGTTAAAAAATATTACTATGCTTTCAATAAACAAAATGATTCTGAAAAATTAGAAGCGAATCAAAAATTGAAACATAACAATAGGATTGTTAAAATATTAAATAACATTACGTTTGGATTTTGTTTAAGACGGAGATTGATAACTTGTAATAAATATATATATATATATATATATATATATATATATATATATATATATTATAGGTTCTCATTGTTAGGATTTGAAACCGACGGTACCGATCTTGTTCTGATCTTCTGTAATACATGTATAAATATGACGTCTTACACACACACACACCCACACACACACATATATATATATATATATATATATATATATATATATATATATATATATATATATATATATATATATATATATATGTATATATGGTACTTATATAGCTTTTGAACTAGATAAAACCGAGGTTTGCTGACGCAGAATTACGTAAATTACGAAATTAGACTAAAGAGTTTGAGGATAAGAGTAAATGAGATTATCAATTGGTTTGACGAACAATACTATGAGAGGATTGAAAACAATGAGTGGAAAGGGTAGGATTTGCTTACTTAAATGACTTAAGAAGGCGGTTCGACAAGTATTTGTTGATATTAAACTTGAAAACGACCATGCTGTAGTCAGCAGAGAATCAGTCCTGTGGTTTGTGTTTCACAGATGGGAAGTTCTTAGAGAAAAGCTCTGTTCGTGGAAGTTCCGTTCGATAATAGGTACAGAGAGGAAGAGCGAACATTTCTTTTGCACTTGTGGTAGATAGACGCGTTCTTGCTGTGAATTTTTTACAGGGAGCAACCAAAGATTGGAGCTCAGTCGAGCACCTACCATGAAACTAACAATAGAGTAAGAAAGATCAGAAACGTCTCTTCTGTGAGAAATGGAAGGAAGAAATGATATCACCGCTACTAGTTTTGTAATCAACATAGTTTCGTCGATGATAAATCGTCATTATCTAATATTTTGTGAAATGTGGATCTTATAAACGATAGAGAAAGAGAGAGAGAGAGAGAGAGAGAGAGAGAGAGAGAGAGAGAGAGAGAGAGAGAGAGCGTAAATATATTATATACTAGCAGGGTTACCGGCGTTTCCCGGGTTAGAACGCGGGATAGCATCATATGCAACATACTATTCAGGAGAGTTTACTTTAACAACAACAACCTTGGTTTTGTCAGCTAGATATTTCACCCACTAAGCTATTCAGATAAATGTTAATACTCTAAACCTAAGGTTATAATTAGATTAATGTTATTATGTAACATGTTATAAAAGTCATTCGCTCCTTTAAGGTTCAGCTAGAGACGCAGAACTACATCTATTATATTCACATGCAAATTGTCCATGTGAATATACTTATATTTCAGGTACAGTCCCGAGTATGTCTTCGTTTTTAGAGACATACATGCACATAGAGAGAGGTGTTCTCCTTTATATATATATATATATATATATATATATATATATATATATATATATATATATATATATATATATATAGATATAGATAGAGAGAGAGAGAGAGAGAGAGGCAGAGAGAGTAAGGCAGAGAGAAAGACAGATAGACGCAGAAGCGTTATGTACTAAATATACTAAAATGATTTACTTACATTTCATTATATTGTAAAAAAGAAAAATATATTCTTTGATTTCATATCATTTTATTTTTTATAATCGAAACTGCACACACGATGTTTTCAGTCTGATAATTTCCTAACTGAACAATGCAGGCATTTGTCAAGTCGGCTATTAAGATATACGTATTTGAAGTTTTCAGGGGATTCTGTTTTCTATACATTACTTATAGGTGGGGCCCGAAGATATTCGGCACATAGAGGGTAACGTAGAGATTCAGGACAACTTTCATTGTCTTTCATGGAGAATTTCATACATGTATAAATTTAATAAAAAATATGATATATTCGAACTTTTAAAGCTCCCTTAGATCAAGAGGTCACTTAGAAATTTGGGGTCACTTCCGTTGTCTTACCCGGAAAGTTTTATACATAGGATTAAATTCTTATGAAAATAGGATACATTTAAAGTTTAAATTGCCCTCGTAGAGGTGCCCCTGAACATTCCGGAACACTTCCATTGTCTTCCGCGGTAAATTTTGAATACGAATAAACTTTTAGATTTCATGTAGATTTTTAACCTTTCTTTCTATAAGGATCACACACACATCACTCACACATACACACATGCCAACAGACAATGAGTTTTATTTATAGAAATTTGTATTTGAGCTAAGCATTTCATACGGAATCTTATTATCGTTTATTACTGAAAATGAAAGACTTTGGTATTGATACCAAAATAGTAAACCTTTTTTTTTTTTGACAGATTAAATCATGAAGGTAAAAATTGATGACATTATTCTGATTCACAACATCTACTCTCTTGTGTTGTAACATTTTGGCTCCTATTATACTTTGCGTGAATCACATGCGAACGTTTGTTAAGGTCCTCAAACGGTTAGGCGTGACGTTACTTTTATCATTATGTGTCATGGAACCAATATCTTCGTTGAGTATTCAACGTTACATACCACTGAAAAAAACACTTATATCTTCTTCCGCAGGCTTATTCACAGATGAAGATTCGAAAACACAAAAATAATTTTTCGTTTCTTATTTATATTCTTGGTATAATGTTGATATTATCTTTTTCTTACACTCGTCTTCCCATCAGCCGTGGGTGCCTCACCGACACCAACAGTGGAAGCTAGCAGACAGAACATCGTTATGACTCGATGACAATCTGCGCTCTGACATTTTCGATTTCCGATCGGATTTTTGAAAATTGTTTTCATGCATTCCTTACTCCAAACACGAAGTGACAATTTATTTTTGTTTCGAATCAACTCTTACTTCATGATCTGTCAAAATAACACTCTAATTTCAAAAGCGCATTACGACTCACATTCCAATTCTGACCTACATTCAATCAGCCAACTTTTGCAACTCTAGTTTTCGTCATGGTAATAGCTATTACTAATTATTATCATCTAACTAAGTGTTCTCACACAGCTAACTATCAGTAATTGCTGACTGATAATAACCGTTGGTGTTTCCTGAAGTCTGAGTGTCAAGAAGCTTCCCCAAATTTTCAGTACTCTAAATTTTATTCATTAACTATTTTGTAGATGACTGTGTTATCGCAATAGTCGCTTCTCATTGATTTCTCGCTAGCAACGACCATTGGTCTTCTCTGGGATTTGTGTGGCAATAAGCCTCCCCAAGGTCTCAGTACTCTTCACACTCCTCCAGTGGAGGTCTGGTTAGTGATCTCCCTACCTAGGTCTTTCTATTCGCCTTTATAACTATTTTCTCTGGTCTCAGCCAAAGCTGATGTCATCACTCTATTTTTTATTTTTTATTTAGTTTATTTTATTTGCAAGGGGGGGCGTGAGGGATGTCAGTTTATGAAATTTCTTGCAGTTTCAGTTCTCTTGGGTTAATTTTGTGGTTTTCTTTCTATATTTTGTTTTATTTATATTGCAACTTTCATGTGAATGGTTATCGTTTGCAATTTATATGGATTGGTTTCCGCATTCGAGGATTAAAAAAAGAAGATTTCAACTGTTTTTTACATTGCCGTTCGTTGTATAGTTTTAGTCTTCTCTTTTTATTTCAATTTCCCTCAGTATTTTTCCAGAACTTTCGGAACTGTTCTTCGTGCTTCTATGATTATTAGCATTATATTGACTGTCTTTATGTTCCACATCCCTTTTAGTTTTCTGGAAAGTTCCGTGTATTTGCTTCGTTTTTCTGTCTCATTGATCTCCATCTACGAATTGGCAGTTTTTTTCCCTTCTTGTTGATATAACATTATCTGTTTGTACATACACGTGTCAGATAATTTTGCGATTTTCGTTTTCCAGTACTGTCTCCGGGTTGGGTCTACTATTTGTCTCCATGTTCAAAATGAAGTTTTTTGCATAGTTCCCAGTGTACTACCTTCCCCACACAGTCGTGTCTGTTCTTGTATTCTTTTGGGGACAATTTGCTGCATTCACTTATGCGTTTTACTGTTTCGCCTCTCTGTAAACAGAGTCTGCATTTACTGTTTTCCTGCGTTTTGTCTGTATTAGTTAGTTCTACAGACATTTTCTGTGCAGTTGTCAGTAGCGATTTTGTTTCTTTTTTCCAATGTCTTTTTCGCAGCCTTGCCCAAATGTTTTCGTGAGTTTCTTTTTTTGTCATTCTTATGAATCATCCATGTAGCTGTTTCTCTTCCCACTTTTATTTTCTACTTTTTTCGTTTATCGTTTCGCTGTTCCATATATTGTTTATGTTGACGGTGTCTATTGATGCTGCGATCAGCCTTTCTGTGCTTTTGGTTATGTATTTTCCAATTTTTTTTTGTGTCATCCAAGCAGTTTTCTATACTTACCAATCCTCCCTCCCTTCTCTCCTTTTCACGTAAATTCAGTCAATATAACCTTTCGGTGTATTGCATTGTTCTTGGTCATTAGATCCCCAGTCTTCTGGTTAATATGCCTAAATTCTTCTTTTGCCCAGCCTATGAATGGACCAGAATATCTTATTTGTGATACTGCATGGGTGTTGATTACTTATATTATTTCTACTATATGTTTTTGTTTCTAAGAGTTTTCTTGTTTTTCGTGGGTATTCTTTTCCAATCTTCTCTTTCATTTCTGCTGATTTGAGTGTGTCTACTTCCAGAACTCCTAAATATTTATAGCTGTCATGTTCATCAAGTTCCCTCATCTCCTTTTAGTCTCCAGTTTTCCCCTGTTCATCTCTAGCATTCAGAATTCAATTTGAATCTCCTGGCTGAAGATTCTGGTCGTGTTTATCAGCTATTCCGGTTCGTTTTTGCTTTCTGTAAGTAGCTTCAAGACGTCCATATACACGAGTTGGTTTATTTTTTGTTCTGTGTCTGTTCACATGTATTCGGCATCACATTTCTTTAGTATGTAGTTGAGTGGCATCATGGCTATGATAAACAGTAGTGGTGAGAGAAGATCCTCTTTAAAAGATGTCTCTCTGTATTCTTACCTCAGTCAGATGTTCTCCTCCAGCTGGCAGTTCAAGTCTTCGTATTTCCATTGTTTTTTAATAAGATTAATAATCTTGTCGGATATCTTATACATTCTTAGGTATTCAATTATCTATTCTTGAGGGATTCTGTCGTATGCTTTCATGTAGTTAATTTATGTCATGGCTATGTTAGTTTTTTTTTGCTTTGACTATCTTCAGGTTCTTTTTATCTATGTATGACAAGTAATGTGTCCCCTTTTCTATCTTTCCGGCACCATTCATGTTCCTCGGGAAGTAGTTAATGATTATTATTTGTACTCACTAGGAGTTCTCACACAGATCATCGTCAGTGGTTGCTCACCGACAACAACCAGTGGTATTTCCTGGAGTCTGAGTGACAACAAGTCTCCCCAGACTTCCAGTATTCTTCACCTCTTTTCGATAACGATGCGGTATCGCAACATCCTCTTACCATTCATTTCTCGCTGGTAAGGACAATTGGTCTTCTCTGGGATTTGGGTGGCAATAAGCCTCCCCAAGGTCTCAGCATTCTCTGCACTTTTCCAGTGGAGGTCTGGTTTCTGCTGTCCCTCCTCGGTCTTATCATCCTCCTCGACCCTCTACAAATATGTTGTCTGGTGTCAGCCTAGGCCGGCACCAGTTAAAAAAATAAAAAAATAAATAAATAAAATAATATTTCTTTAAATTATTATTATTATTATTATTATTATTATTATTATTATTATTATTATTATTATTATTATTATTATTATTATTATTATTATTATTATTATTAGTAGTAGTAGTAGTAGTAGTAGTAGTAGTAGTAGTAGTAGTAGTAGTAGTAGTGGTGGTGTTATATTTCAGATTTCTAAAAAAGTAATTACAAGTTTTTTTTACTGGTTTCATAGTTCTTCCTAACATACGCTTTTTCGCATATTTTACCTTAACGTATGTGTGTGTATGAGTGTGTGGCGTGTTTATTTATCATGTATGCGGGAGAGTAGTCAATCATTAAATTCTCTTAACTATCCCTTTCTTTTAAATGTTACTCAATCGGCATTATATGTAACGCTTCTGAAAAATCGAAATGTTGAAACGTTACTACAAAGTCTTTAAACAATTTTTCACAGTTCTGTTTTAGTTCTTCTTCACAACGTATTTGACCTCATGTATGCGCCTTTGCGTGTGCGCGTGGACCTTAAAATATGTCGTGTTTCACATCTTTTACGTATAGGTGTGTGTGTGTGTGTGTTTCAATCGTTATACGCTGATAGTTCTTTTACGTGTACTGCCCTTTTCTTTTGTTTCTTTTCTCTGTTACATATAAAGTGGGTACTACTCCAGGGTTTGCGCCTAATTTCCGTGACTGCTCGGCCGCATCGATCCGACAGGTCACGGAAGCGTCCGAGACCTGCCGAGTCGAAAACGCAAAATGCGTGAAAAAAAAATGGAAGGTTGGCAGATGACAATATAAGACGATGAATACGGAAAGAAAGAAATGCTTATATTTGTATTAAAAAATGAAAGAAATGAACAAACCCATAGCTGAAATAAATAAACTTGTTTTTTTAACCATTTTTTAAAAACTTTTTTTTTTAATTAGGCAAGTCTTTTTTTTTCAAATTAGGCAAGTCTTTTTGTTTTTTATAGATTTTTTTATGAAGGGTGGGGGGAATTCTGTATCTTTTCCCGGAGAGGTAGCGCTTGTTTTTTTTGTTTTTTTTTTGGGGGGGGGGGTTAGCGAAAGACAGGCAGAAGAGGAGCCTGGGACCACAGGTAGATCATCTTCAGTATGGTCGCTATCTCCAGATTTGACCGCGAAAAAAATGTACCCGATCGCAAAGACACCCCAAGCCCTGCATTCCTGGGTGGGGCATCTCCATGCATATTTGTCCGATATTGTTTGTCTTGCCGTCAACCGGCAAAGTCGTGCGCATCGCCTACACCGCATTCTGGTGGGCAGTAGAGATTTCTGATGGCAGAAATTCATAACCGGCTCCGGAGATTCTAGGCTCTGACACAATTGCTGAAAATTCATTTTTTGTGTTTGGCTTAGCGTCTCCTTCCAATTCTTATCGGCTGCTTGCTATAAACTGCCTTGCAGCATCCTGATTGATCAGTTTTTTCCCCAGTTTTGTTTACAGCCTCGTTTTCGACTCGGCAGGTCTCGGACGCTTCCGTGACCTGTCGGATCGATGCGGCCGAGCAGTCACGGAAATTAGGCGCAAACCCTGGAGTAGTACCATAAAGTGTTCTTTATAATGTGTGCGGGGGTGAGAGTGTAACCATCGTTAATATCTTCTAACGTGTATAAATGGGTGTGTGTGCCGTGTTGTTTTGATCTCATGTTTTTCTCTCTTTTCTCATTTTACATGTAAAAATGCTCATTACAAATCAAAGCGAAATTTACCTGTTACTTTTCTTTGTTTCTTTCTTCATTCATCATTAGCCGTCGTGAATCGCCCATTTTTTATTTCTTCGTGTGCCGTGTTTTTTTGTATATTTCTTACTCTTTTCTCACATAAAATGTTCATTAAAAATCAAAGTGAAATTTACCTGTTACTTTTCTTTGTTTTCTTCTTCAGTGGCCGTCATGATTCGTCTTGTAGATTTTCTTTTTTCTATTTCTTTCTTCGTATGGCTGCGATAATATCCCTTTCAGCCGTCTCTGTTATACCGTGATCGTCATAGTCCTAGCTGTGAACAAATTTTTGCATTTATCGACAGAAAGGAGTCTAAGACAGATTTTGAGACGTTTACAGTGGTTTTATTGATCTTCTCTTTATTAAACAACTTCGAGAAGAGAGGCTGTATCATCTTAATACTTCTGTAAAATTTTAATATCTTCAACTTTTAACTTATTAACTACTTGCTTAAGTCTAAGACTGTTTTATACTAGACAGACAGACAGGGGGATTTGTATTCGGTTCATACCGACTTAACTTAAAGTTTCAGCATATCATTTTCCACGTCTACTCGACCCACATTCTTATAACTATCGTTTATTTGTGTCTGAACAACAGCAACTTACGTAATCGCGTCTCGATCTGTATCTGTCGGTTTCTATTCTGACCCCAGTCCTTTGATCCCTTACTCATACGTGAGAAAACAAATTCGTCTCCCCCAAGTTGATGTCAGTGTGACATGCACCCAGCTAGATAATTCTGGCCTCAGTGACAATCCATATTAGCTGAAGTACACTTTTTCCAAATAAAGCCTCTTACAATATAACAGTAGTAGTAGTAGTAGTAGTAGTAGTGGGGAGAGAATGTGTCTCTGCAAACAACATGTATATCGGCATGACTAGAACTAGCATATCACACGGACTAACTTGCCATCTCACCTCCCCTCAAAGTTCCATCTACTAATACTTAATAACACATAGCATCCCCAAAAATGAATTCAGGAATATTTTAACCAAGAACACAGCCATTCTTGGGATCTCATGTTGCAGTGTTCGTCTCCCCATAACAGAAGCGTTGTTTATTCAAGTACATAAACCTAGTATCAACCATGTTTGTTATGAGGGGGGCGAAGATATGTTGAAGTGTTGTTGAAGTAGTATTGAAATGTTTTTTAAAAAACGTCTTCTTAATAAATTCACCAATCTTTTATTTTGCATACTCATTCATCTGCCTGAAGATGACCGACGTCGGTCAAAAACGTTCGCGAAAATATGGCGATTTTTTTATACAACATCGACGACAATACCAAATCGGTTGTGCGACGAATCGAAAAAACGAATCAAAAAATAAATAAACAGAAGCTGTCGCTATTCTTTAACCAAACATGCATATATATATATATATATATATATATATATATATATATATATATATATATATATATATATGTAAATAAAACTCAGACGATTCTGTGCATATTAATTGCCATAAATATATTTTCAGACCTTACTACAAAGATCTACCACCGTATTGGGCACTGTTGAAGAAAATACTGGAAATCTATACACGTAATATAAAATCATCTTATATATCACATTATAATAGTATACGTCTATACATTAAATAATATATATATATATATATATATATATATATATATATATTGTTTTGCTTTTCTTTTTTTAAATTTTACTTCAACTGAAGTTCTACGAAATCAAAGGCAAACAATTGACCTCTATATGAGATACATAGATATTCGAATGTAACATTAAAGTTATCCTTTACCTCTCAAGCATTGATTTTGTAGAGAAGTTAAGAACACTATTTCTTTTGGTCTCATTGTCCTACCGGATTCCAGGACAATAATTCATTTGGCCTGGTGGAGTATCCAGTTAAATGCTGTTACTTGAGATAACACCACTAGAAGAAGGTGCACCATTCCTCGTATAGGCGTGTATCTAAACCGATATCTTATGTGGCCTTTTGTTATTTTGAATATTTGGTTAGGGTTTACTTGTAGGGTAGAGTATCCTGATGTCAGGTTTTCCTGACAAAACCCTTTTACAGAGAGACCGAAGACATTCGAGGATGGTGTCTAGTAAGTATGTGTGTGTTTGCTACTTTCGTCAGCTAATTTAGTTTCATTTGTTCGCCTTTTACGAACTGCTAACCATTAAGGTTGTTTATATCGAAAGATGCTGATCACGTGTCAGTGGTCGCCCCCAGAGACACAGAGAAGACAGATAATCGGCTTTAATGAAAGAATGATCGAAAGGCCAACCGTGTCGAATCTGACGAGACTTCTGTGCCGAGCAGTCAGGTCCGAGCGTCGACATGATTGTCCCTAATCACTACGTTGTGTTAATCAATCCAAGTTTGCTGCTCGAAAGTTCTCGGGGCACCTGCAATGGCACCAATTTATGTTCAGCATTAAACTCAACAGCTGGTGAGTTATTTGTTTTCTGAACACAGAATCAGCGATGGTTATTTGATTACTTTGTGCTTCTCCAGATTAGGACTTGAGCTAACTTAGACCCCGTCGTTAGGGGTAGAGTTAAGTTTAGGGTCAGTGTAAGGGTCCTGGTTGGGGGCAAAGCACGAGTCCTAATCTGAAAAAGTACAGATTATTTTAATAATAATTTAACTCTTATCAATGCACTCGAGAATAAAGATTAATGAAATGTATCGATTGTCAGTTTAATAATGAAGAATATTATGAGTATTGAAATTGATTGATGGAAAGAGCAAAGTTTTATATGGACGGTTTCAAATAAGTATTTGTTGATATTAAATTTGAAGCATACCATGTTGTAGTCTCTAAGGAATCAATTCACGCGATAATGTGTTTCACAGATGGGAAGTTCTTATGAAAATATCTGTGCATTAAAATTGTGCTTGACATTAGCCCTACAGAGGAACAAAGAGAGTTTTATTTCATTTTTGGTATGAAGACGAGTTCTAGCTGTGAATATCTTACAAGGATGAACGTAATGATTGGAGCTCAATCTAGAATCTGGAATAAGTGATAGAGAAAGACTAGCAACGTCTTTTCTGTGATAAAAGGGGTTTTATGGAAAGGAAGATATTATTCCCCACTAGATTGCGAATCAATTTGATACTCTGTTAAGGCAAGGAAATCTAGATGTGGCAGTAATACTCTATTTTAGGACGTATCTGACTCTAATACAGATAGAGATTTGTGTCAGGAATTACCTAATTTCTAGAGCGGTGGAATGATCCAACTTTTTCCCAACAACATTAGCAACAATTTGGATATATGTCTTCCATTTTAGATCTAGAGTGAAATTCAGCCCATGGAGCTTATCAAAACACCGGGGCTTTTTCAAGGATATAGACATTGATTTCAACTAGAAAAACACACAAGGATCAGAGAATTCGTGGTGAAAAGAGAGAAGCTTGCTTTTAAAGGTATTAAAAGGGACAATACACTTTTTTCTGTTGCATCACCTTCTCCAGATTAGAAGAGAAAGATTCAGAAAAATCTAGATCACCAATGCTCTTTAAAGTGCTGCCATAGACAGTTGTGTCGTCTGCATATATGTCAACACATGATGTTAGTTTTAGACAGGGATATATTTTTCTGACATTTTTCAGTTAAAACTACTTATAAAACAATTATGATAAATTATAATCAATTATTTAAGTTTCAATTATAGGTTTATTTGAAAGATATTAGCGTAACTATCAGCAATAAAAAAGGCGAAATAATATTAAATCTCTTAATTTATTTTTAACATTTAAATTCATATGTAAACTTATTTTTATTGTATGTATTGTAAAGATTTTAAAACATTTTAAATTAAAATTCTAAAACCTTTCAATGATATTTGATCGAAAAAATATATAATCCGTATACGTAACAATATCTACATATGCTAAAGTAAAATAAAGCAGTATGAATCAACAAGGTACCACTTTGTTGACCGGCTTGGTTCTGTTTTTGGAATTCTTGCAGGAGGGACAAAGTTCTTAAGTGAAAGTGGTACTAAAGAACCGATTCGATTCGTACTTGGCGAGTGATTAAAAAAAGAAGATTTTACAACGAGGTGTCGAGAATAACGTCTATAAACAACTTGTCCTCCATCTTGTTACCAGTCATGTTTTCATTTTTATGAAAGCTTTAAAATGATTCAATGATTTTCTGATTGAAACTGATAAAAAATAAAAATAACGAATCCATATATGCAAGAATATTTACAGATGCTCAACCACGAGTGATTGAAAAAGCATTTTCAGTCGAGATCTCAAGACCCTAATTTATCAACAACTTGTTCATCCATCTTTTTACAGGTCATTCTATGATGTGACGCGATACACATGTACAGTAATGTAAAGATTAGCAGTAAAACTGGAAAAAAATGCGATAAATTAGTTTTAAATCGGGACTTTACAATTATCACTTGATTTGGACACTTCTGGGCTTTTATAGATAGTTTATGTATCTTATATAAATAGAAATTTTGTCCGTCTGTCAGTCACAATTTTTCTGTCAACCACATTCTTTTATAAACGTAAAAATGCGGAATTTGCATCATTTCAAAATATCAGACATCTAAACGACTAAAAAAAGGGAAACTATTGCATTAATAATAAATAATAAATTCCAAAAAAATACAGCGGATGCCATGACCGGAAATTGAAACCGAACCCTTGAGATTTAGACTTTCCGATAAATAGAGCTTAAAACATTACCATAACAAAATAATTATATCTTTAGCGTGACGTCATAGATGTATGTTTTACGTCATTGTCTAAAAACATGAATTCAAACATAACTGATAATGAAAAAATAAATAAGGCCTTTTGGCCAAAATCAAAATGTAGTATCTGTTCCGATGGATACTACACCCTATAGACAGGTATCGTCTCGGCCTTCGGGTTTTGATTCCGCCGATCTGTGGGTTTGTCCTGTGCAGTTCTAGGAGGTCCACCCTTCAGGGCTTTGCCTCCCCTCTTTGGGGGTGAGTAAGTTTATCGCTTATTGCCTGAGACACCCCAACCGGGGAAGGCCGACGAGGTATTTTTTGTAGGCCAGAGTGCTCATCTTCTTTGGCGCTGGCTTTTCAAATCCCACTTTCCAGACCTTGTGTCACATCTTACCGCTGTGGGAGGAAGATAAAAAAAATAAAAAAATTAAATATAAATGCGCATACATTATCAAATATAATGTTTTAGCAAGAGAGCAGTTCAGTCTCGCTTGCCGAAGTCGGAAAATGCTGAAAGAAAGATTGAAGACACAGAAGACAGAGATAAAGGGAAATATGTATAATATTGTTAAATTAAATAACACTACAGAAAATTCTTGCAAAACTAATTGAGTCTGCGGTTTTAAGAAGTCCAACTAAAAATGAAAGTTTTTTACCGTCCAAGAAAATTAGGCGGCCCCACAATTTCTCCGATTCCAATAGTCATATTCAAAATAAGGAGAAATATTCCTTACTTGTTGTCAGGACAGGATCATATTAAGAAAGAGGAAGATTTTTTTTTTTTTTTTATATTCAGTCGGCCAAATTTAAGTGTCTGTTGGTTGGTCAAGGAAAATCGCTTTGGCCAATCAAAGGGGAATTTTCAGAACAAGAGGGGTGTCGTGGCGGACAAGAAGAGACCAACTCAGGAGAAAGGGAGGCAATCATTTTTTTATACAATAGCGTTGGAAATTATTAAAATAGTGCAAACAATTTATTTTGTGTTAACTACAAATTGGCATTAAAACAATTTCAGATATATTAGAATTTTGGCCCGTAGGGCTCATAATTCTAGTTAAAATAAACAAAAATGATTTCTAAAATGTAGTCTACCATTTTCTTTTAATACAATATATATTTTACTAAAATTATTCTTAATTTAAGTAATATTCGCATTTAGAATAGATCACACTAGAAGAAATGCAAACTCTCATTTTAAACTGGGTGCTTGTATAATAAAAGTCCGAAAAAAGTGTTTTTTTGCCTTTTACTGTTTGAGGGGTAAATAAGGGGCAGGTACCTCTTACTTCGAATATTAAGCTAGATTTTCGGTACTTGTATAATAAAAAGCCGAAAAATATTTTTTGTCTTTTAGTGTTGGAGAGGTAAATAAGGGGCAGGTAACTCTTCAAAACAGCTCTAGCTTTCGAACAATATTTTTCTAACCCTAACCCTAAACCCTAACCCTAACCCTAACCCTAAACCCCAACCCTAAACCCTAACCCTAAGCCTTTTATGTCTCCTTGCACAGTAGCACATGTGCAAAGCCAATTAAAGCCATCAGTTTTGATTACTGGGAAACCGTGTTTAAAATTCGTTGTAAGAGTTACCTGCCCATTATTTATCTCTCAAACAGTAAAAAAACAACAAAAAATTTTTCGGACATTTATTATACAAGCACCTTAAACGGAAATAGTCTATTTTTAAGCAGAACAAATATCAATAAAATATTTTCGCCTGGTAATATGAAAAAAATAGTGTATTTTGTAAAACCCTAGTATTTAAAGCTCTCAAGACATTTAAATTCGTTTTTACATTTAAATTTCCGATTTTTAAGTATCATTTGATAAGAAGAGCTGCTACGAAAACAATCATTCGTTCCTGTAGTGTGTTTTCTCTTTTGAAGGTCGTCAGTGTGTTTGGACTATGGATAGAATAAGACGTATTCATTCCTTAAAATGGAGACATGGTAAAGTAATTTTACTGACATAAAAGAGTCTATCAGTTTGTTCTGTAACGAAATAAATACCTTATATTAACATTAATTTATTAATTAATCGATACTGAAAATTTAATCAAAATCGGATAATTCTCTGATGTTTTCGAGATTTTTCTTCAATCAGTATTGTAACAGCAAGCAAACTGGAGCAAAGATCTCGGACACGAATTACACTGATGAATATGTATTTATTTGCGCGCACGTGGCCAACGCTGAACTATTACATCCTTTCACAGTAAAACTCTATTTTTGCCAAGCTACTTGCCCCAGAGCCAACGTCTATCACAAGCAGAACAAACGCCCGACTCCCATGTTGACCGATTCGAAAAGACCGCCTCTCGGCAGACAGGCGGAGTACAAGCCGACAGTTACCCCGTGCGCATGTCTTCCGGAAGAGGACAGTGCTGAATACAAAATTTCCCCTTCCTGAATTATGACCGGCCAACATTTGAAACTCCTACGTTTACAAGTATTATTCAATTTTGGATTAAAAAGCAAATAAGTTTCACTTTGATAGCTCATCGCTATTGTAAACTGTTTTCAAAATTGTATACAAATCGAGTTAAGTACGAAGCCAAGGAAAACGCAACGTTTCGGCCGATGTAGCATCATCCTCTATCTTTTGCTGTTCCCCAAATCGAAGGTGTTACCACAGAAATAAATAAAATATAAAAAATAAGAAATTTCTTTTAGTTTACAATTTATTGTATGTAGAATGTCGACATTTCGTTTTTAACACTCGATTTATGCTTACAATTAATTCTTTGACCCCCAAGCTGGTGGAGCTAAACGGGGAACGTCTACTCGCTTCGATCGTCAAGTCTGTTCTCTTGCTTTCCCCGATTCTATGTTGATCGGTGACGTATGTATGCAATTGATTTTGTTACATTCCTGAATCAGCATAGGTGAAAATGAAAGCAAAACGAATGTCTAAAATTAAAATTTTAGCTTCCAGCTAGCGATAATCAAAACAATCGCAGTCGCATTCCAAACGTAACGCCTACACCCTAACCTTACACTACGTAACGCCTACACCCTAACCTTACACTACGTTACCGTCTATCATTTCATCTTTTCGAACTCGAAAATCTGTATGTTGAATTCGGGGACCTATACCGAATTCGGAACTGAACCCTTAATTTAATAAATACGGGTTGATTGTTCCCGTTCACTTGAGTCGTGTGAGATTTTCATTTTACATATTGTAATATGTTTTGAATTATTAAAAACGTTAACGGGTCTGAATTCTTGTTATCAAAGATCTCCTAAAGATGCATCGATATTATCTTCCCTTATCGCGATGGTCATTCAAACTAGCAATATGATACATATACATTGTTCTACAAATATGTGTTTATAGTTTTAAGATGACAAAGAAATAAAAGGGCAAATAAGTTCTTTGTGTTCAGTGATATTTGATATTAAACGAATTTAACACCAACCGAATTCGTTACGTTACTAAAATGTGTCTGCGCCCTTTCGCGAATATTTTTTGAAGGGTTTAGAAGAAAAAAAATCTTGACATTTTAACGGTACTGTTGCAAGTCACGTTTTGATTAAAAGTCACGGCGACAACGTGTCGGGTATTTCTGAAGATGAGATAAAAGTATTTTCGGATAAGTGCGCCTTTGAGCGTCAGGTAGTGGATACGAGCTAGGATATCCATTTCAGTGCGAACGTCGCATATTAGCAGCAATAAACAGGATGCGTGAGGTATTTGAGTACACGGCGAAAACCATGAGAAATACAATCACATCATACGAACAGCTACCTTTTGGATTATTTGTATTATTCGAACTACTACTCTTATATTAGTTGTTACATTCACAACGTTTTGGCCGATGTAATTTCCGACCTTCTTTAGGTGGATCTTTTACAACTTGGGGACGTTCTAGTCGAACTTGGGAATCTTTATCTCAAACTTGAGAATCTTGAACAAGTTCGGTTAGAAGCTTCCCAAGTTCGAAAGGATGCACTTGAAGGAAGTCGAAAGCTCCCACGTTGTGAATATAACAACGAAGACGAAAATAGTAGTCCGAATAAGCGAGATAATTCAATTGATTAATTCTAAACAAAAATCGAAACAACTAGTTTTTCATATAGAAAGAGCCAGATAGATAGCTATAGCTGTGTCGCGTTTAAAAATGATAATAAAAATTAAATAACAGATGAAAACGATTAAAACAATGAAGTATAATTCAAGGGTATTTATTTAACTGAAACGTCAAGGCAAATGTGCGTGCGAATAATCTGCTTGTGACAAATTTAGCGTTCGTACATGTGTGGGCGAGAGTTTTGTGTATGTGTGCGAAGAGTAGTAATAGTAATAACGATATGTCGACAGGGCTAGCTTGTTCACATGAAATGTTGGAACTTCAGAGGTCGTTTCGTCGTTCTTGTGTGAAGTAAAATGTTGGATTTAGCTTGCTGATGCAAGTTGTGGATATGCAGATAAAACTGAAACAACTATTCCGCCACAGAGATTCCGAGATTTGAAGTGCGCGAATCGTGGCGGGAAAAATGGAATTCGGTCTGACGTAGCGTTTTTGTGTTTTGCTGGCGTCCGTTTGACGAATCTGATCAAGTCGTCTAAGTGCAGTCTTTTATAGCTGTTCATATAAATAGAACGAAAGCTAAACGTTTTTCCTTCGAGCTTAACGTACCGGTCGGCCAGTTGTTGTGTGGGTGTTAGGTTTCCCACATGCGAATTGTCGGGCTGATAACATCAACTTTGGGTTAATGCCGACTGCTGGATATGGTACGGGTCAAGGGCAATCATGCAATATAGTTAACAACTGAGATATCGAAAACCAACAAAATATACAAAAAATAACTTTTACTAAACGCATTAAAATTTAGTTTTCTACCGACATTTATTAAAACATATATTACCTTTGAATATGTCATGGTAACTTAGACTTAGCTAAACACGAGTTAATCAAAGACTGTATTTAATTTTGTTTGGAGATCGTAGCAAATTTCAAACTTAAAAGATAATTAAAGTAAGGCTTACCTACCACCAACCCTAAGTCCGGAGGGGATTGCCAGTCGAACTTGTGGTGAGTGGTAAGGTAAGTCATTTTTGTAAAACTATTTTTAAAGTATGGAATACTAATAACGATAGATCGGTCGACTATATACGATTTTTACTGTATCCGAAAAACAAATATCGACGAAATTTTATATTGAAATTACAAAAAAAACAATATTTAATGAGTTTCAGAATTTAAAATTTATGCACGTCGCAAAAATTACATTTAATTGCGTTGGTAAAATTTACTTCTAAATTTTGCTTGTTTTATATTTATGGTCTGTTAAGTATATTGCATGAATGCTAGGTCACGTTTTGAGGAACACTGTGACACACGTTTGTTTGACGAGCTTATTGTCTCTCAGGGTATTGGCTTTCTTATATATACCGTAAGCCTTTGGTGAACATTCTCAAACGTTGCGAAAGCAGGTGTAAAAGGCTTTGATGTGTTCAAAGATGCATATGTGCTTTTAACGGTCACGTGCAGAGCATTTTTCTTGCAGTCGATATGAGTCTGTCTATGTTGCAACTTCCGCTTATATTAGGAAGAAAATTACAAATTATCTAAAATACTGTGATATTATTTCATGCCAAGTGTGTGTGATGAAGAATTAGATTATCATATATTTCAATGTATAATATATATTAGCAGGGTTAACCAACATTACCCAAGATTGAGTGTGAGATAACATCATATGAACCGTATAGTCAGCCTGATGTCTTAACCACTCAGCTATTCAGTTATATGTTATTACTCTTAAACTAACGCTAGTAATAATTACGTTATCAGCTAAATTTCCGCCGTTTTCAAAATTAAAATAAAAAAAGTTTAATAAAAAATAACAACTAATTAATAATATATTTATGTGTTTTTCACTTTCGTCCCAACGTTCAACAAAATTTTCAATACCTCGTTGGTAGAAATCAAATAGGAAAAAATACATAAATAAATAAAAGCAAAAATAAGGAAGTTTCGAAAATGTTCATTTTTCTGAACTTGACATTACATTTTAATGATCTTGAAATAAATAGAAGTTAAATTAAATTAACTCGAAAAAAAATGGATTAAAAAATGATTTCAAAATAAAGTTCTGGCAAAATTTTTTTTCCAAAGTTTGAAAACACAATAGATTCTAAAATTAAAAAAAACAAACAAACAAAACAAGCGGGAACTTAGTTGCCAATCCAATTAATTTCAATGTGTAACATGTTGAAAAAGAAAGTTCATTAGTTTCTTAAAGTGCCAGCTGGAGACGCAGAACTACTTTCATTTTGTCCGTGAGCCAATTGTACATTAGAATACACTTTTAATTGTACCCTTCCTATTCAAGGTACATTTCCTATTTAAGGTACACTCCCTATTCTGCCTTCAAGTATTTTAAGTACGTTCTCTAGTTTGTCTTTCTGTAAACGGACAGACACAGACAGATGTTCTCATTTATTATATATAGTAAGATCTGTCTCCCTTTATCTGTCTCTCCATATATATATATATATATATATATATATATATATATATATATATATATATATATATAGTGAGATAGAGAGAAAGAGACAGGACTACAGACAAAATATACTAAAATTCTTCACTTAGAATTGTATTAAGTTAAAAAACAAAAAAAATATTTTATTTGTTTTTATTTTTCAAAAGCAAACGCTGTATTTTTCCAGTTTGATTCTTTCCCAACTGAGCAATTAAGAGATTTGTTAAGTTCTTTCAAAATAACAATAATAAATAAATTTCTATTTAATGTGCCAACTGTTGGGACGGGGCCCATAGATTTCTTAAGAAGGTACATATAGAGCAATGACTACTTTTATCATTTTTCTAGACAAATTCTACATGTGTATTATATTTCAGCTACATCCTCGATTCTGTCTTTCTATAAACAGACAGACTGATAGACAGACACACACATATATCCTATGTTATCAAATATATATATATATATAAATATATATATATATATATTAATTAATCAAGTTAAAATATATTAATAAAATCAACATGAAACCAATATTTTTTCAAGAGTGCTCAATATCAAGTAGAGCATTTATAAAATTGAGCATTCATAAAGTATATATTGGGTTAACGACCATTGACTGATTTTCGCCTGTGTGATCTTTGACTGGATGTGATTGTTTCTTTTCTTTGCTCTTCTTTTCTATGTCCAGTTTTTCTGGCGGTGACATTAATACGAGTATATCTTTTTTCACTTTTTATTTGTATTTAGATGTAACGTTATCGAAACGCTGGCTATTTGACGTAGACTGTAATATGGTTTATTTAATATATATATATATATATATATATATATATATATATATATATATATATATATATATATATATATATATATATATATATATATAATAGTCCTGCAACGTGTGTCCACGACGTAATGGATATACTTACGGAACGAACAGCTACACTATTCCATAGCAGGTGTAGCTAAACATGGATTAGCATTACAACATGGATTTTTTTTGTTTGGTTCACGTTGATATAGTGCTATTTGCTTGACACTTCCCCAATTCGTTATTTTTTTTAGTGAAAACGAATCAAAATGGATACGTAGACAAAGAGTATCTCATAACATTGAATAAACATGGTCGGTGTGTTACATAACGAGAACCGCCGTTGGAATGGGAAAGTTTCAGTGACACCTTAAGGATCAGTGGTAACCTCAGACGGAAGTCAATGGAACCACGTGACTTCTGGACGGTAATTTTTCTATCTCTTGACTGGCGAGATTTCAAGCAGGAAAGTTGTGTCTGTGGTACTGCCCAAAATGGGGGCGGCGCGCACAATGTTAATAGATGTAACAGAACGAACTATCCGTCTATCTATTTGTCTGTGTCGCTTACCCCCCCCCCCTATGCGTACGAAATCAACATGTATCTGATGTTTTCTGTGACTGTTTGTCTCTTTGTAATAGATATTTTTATGAACATCGGCGTCCGAGTGGGTTTATTCGCAGACGAATAGATTCAGAGTTCCTGACGTTATAGAATGGTTTTAACACTCAACGGTAGGTGAACACGTAACAGGTGTTCGATACTGTGAAATATTCTATTGCAATTTATGGTAAATGTTATTGTGTAATAATTTGTTCATTCATATTTCATCAACATAACACAATAACTTCGTTTAGGTCGCTGAGCGTCATGCGTACGTCTGACAATTTTTTGCTATCTTTCTGACCGAGGATAATTTTGCTACGCACATCTTTTCATTCGCTGCTTGTTTTTAGAGTTGAACCAAAAAGCCGCAGAACTACGTTCTTACATTAATTATGAAATTAATTCTAACAACATGTTTAAAAGATGAAGTATGTATTTCACCACATTAGAGTATAAATGAAATTCCATCACTAGTGAAGCTTACCGACCACAAATGATCGCGCCATAGCTGAAAAATAAAAGATGGG
Source organism: Sepiola atlantica (assembly GCA_963556195.1). Lineage (NCBI taxonomy): Eukaryota > Metazoa > Mollusca > Cephalopoda > Sepiida > Sepiolidae > Sepiola > Sepiola atlantica. The sequence continues at coordinate 156,090,004 of OY744517.1, forward strand.
AGAAGGAACAAGAGAGGAAGAGTGTGTGCGTGTGTGTGTGTGTGTGAGAGAGAGAGAGAGAGAGAGAGAGAGAGAGAGAGAGAGAGAGGGAGAGTTAATAATGTGTTAAGCGTATTTTTAGTATATCATAGTTTGTTAGACCATTTTAAACATGGCTTGTCTCATTGACGCCACCACGAAAACTGACAAGAGCCTCGTCTACCACACTCTCTATCGTGCATATCTGACGTCATATCGGCCTTAATTTATTGATTTCCCTTTCCAACAAATGTTGGTGCATAATAATCTTTGTGACATCTTCGGGGCCCCTAACTAAAATATTTCCTGTTTTCCAACATAATCGCCATATATCTCATCTTATATGTACTATCAGAACACCTATCCACATCACTATTTAAAAATACGTCGTTCGCAGTCATCAATTCATTCCCAAAAGCCACGAAGATGAAATGAAAGATGGCGCTTCTAACTCCACTTTGGATTCAGATACCCCCTCTCCCCAAATCCACATTGCGGACCGAAGCCACACTTGATAACCTCGTCATCACCCCATCCCAGCTCAGAGACATCATAAAAACCTTGACACCTCCAAAGCTTGTGGGCCTGATCTTATACCTGTAATAGTAATAAAGAAATGCTCTGCTGAACTGGCCCCTGTCCTCTCCAAACTCTACAATAAATGACTAGCTGAATCTTGCTTCTCGCTGGAAAATTGCCTCTGTGGTATCAGTCTACAAGAATTATGGGAATAGAACCGATCCTCAGAACTACCGCCCAATCAGTCTACTGCCGATAGTTGCTAAAATCTATGAATCCTTAATCAATCTAGCCATAGTACGGCACTTAGTTAATGCTAAACTTCTTTCTGACCGCCAGTATGGATTTAGACCATCACGACCTACTGCAGACATCCTAACGGTCATCTCTGAATGCATGTATCATACACTCGACAAGGCAGGAGAAGCTAGGGTAGTGACGCTTGATATATCCAAGGCCTTTGACAAGGTATGGCATGAAGGGCTTCTCCTGAAAATACGCTCATACGGTATTACTGGGCAATCACTTAATATAATTAGATCCTTCTTAACCAAAAGAAAAATCCAGGTTGTCCTCGATGATCGTTCATCTAAGCAACATGACATAAATACTGGTGTAACTCAGGGATCTATCCTTGGACCTTGATTGTTCTTGATCTATATAAACGATCTCCTTGATCACATAGAGTCTGAGATTGGTTTATTTGCTGACGAGACCACGCTCTATCTCTCGCCATGTTGGCAAAACAGACGCGATCATATCGGAAGCAATCGCTGAATCCTTAGCAAATGACCTCCAGGCTGTAGTGGATTGGGGTCATAAATGGTTGGTAACTTTTAATGCCGCAAAGACAGAGCTACATTCCTTCAATAACTACAAGAAACCTCTCCAACCACCGATTGTCATGGCAAATAACACCCTACCTGAGAGTTCATCATTCAAACTCCTCGGCCTAACCTTCACAGGTAACATGAATTGGAACAAATATATTGAAGACATTGCCAAGACTGCCGCAAAGAAGGTAGGCTCCCTCTACCGTGCTAGTAAAATCCTAACGCTTGACATTATCCTTTATCTATACGAAGCCACCATCCGCTCAGGCATTGAGTATTGTTGCCACATCTAGGCTGGTGCATCATCTACTAGTCTCTCCCTCCTTGACAAGGTCCAAAAAATTGGAACAAATATATTGAAGACATTGCCAAGACTGCCGCAAAGAAGGTAGGCTCCCTCTACCGTGCTAGTAAAATCCTAACGCTTGACATTATCCTTTATCTATACGAAGCCACCATCCGCTCATGCATTGAGTATTGTTGCCACATCTAGGCTGGTGCATCATCTACTAGTCTCTCCCTCCTTGACAAGGTCCAAAAAAGAGTCGCCAACCTAATAGGTCCCTCACTGTAAACCAAGCACCAGTCCCTGTCCCATCGCCGCAATATAGCATCCTTGTGCTTGTTTTACAAATACTTCAATGGATTATGCTCCGATGAATTAGCTACTCTGGTGCCCCCTCGACGTAAATTCACTAGAGCAACTCGACAATCAACTAAATCCCATCCATTCACTGTGGAGGTACCCAGATGCCGGAGAGCCTTCTACTCAAATAGCTTCTTTACTCGTGCTGCTGGCCTCTGGAACTCCCTTCCTGCCCCCTGTTTCCCTGACAGTACTGACATGCAGAAATTTAAAACTAATGTAAACAGACATCTCGCTGCGCAAATCCCAATTAAGGTTAACCCCCCAACCGTCTTCCTTCTTTTCTCAGTAGCCCCTTACGTCTACAGTGGCGGCTTGCCTTGTTTTGGGTGAACTATGTTTAAAAAAAACACAGCGAAAGAAGACACCTTAATGCGCATGTGTGAATTTTATCACCGCCTTCCTGCGCGTTAGTCGCTACCTGTCGATCGTTGAGTTAGGTGCTACACAACGTGTTCGTTAAATTTCCGATTCTCTCAAGATGACTGAACGTGTTGAGCAAATATACTGCATCAGATTTTGTCAAAAGCTTTGTGATTCTCAAAGCAAAACAATTCGTAAGATTCAGCAGGTGTTTGGAGAAGATGCGATGGGTGAAACACAAATTAAGGAGTGATTCAACCGATTAAAAATGGCCGCAATTCAGCTGAGGGTGACCGGCGTTCTGGCAGGCCCCAAACTGCTGGGAGTGCAGCTGTTGTTTAGACGGTGCAAAATCTGGTAATGGAAGATCGTCTTTCAACCGTGCGAGAGATCGCCGAAGAGATCGAAGTGAATAAAAATTCCGCACATGTAATTTTGCATGATGATTTGAACATGCACATAGTGGCTTCGAAATTTATGCCCAAGTTGTTGTAGCAGGAGCAAAAGGACCTCCGTTTTTAAGTTTCACAGGACCTTCTGGAAACCGCCAACACTGATCCTGGATTTCTGAACACCCTGATAACTGGAGATGAATAATGGATGTACAGGTACGACCCAGAAACAAAAATATAATCGTCACAATAGAAGCATTCCGAGTCTCCAAGGCCAAAAAAAAAAAGCGCGACAGGTGTGAAGCAAAATCAAGATGATGCTGACTGTCTTCTTTGAAATCCGTGAAATTGTGCATCACGAATACGCACCGGAAAGACAGACAGTGACTAAGGAGTACTATCAAGATAGGCTCCAGCGTGTCCGTGACGAAGTTCGGCGTAAAATACCAGACGTGTGGACGGCGAAAAACGTGCAAATGCATCACGACAACGCCCCCGCACATTTATTCCAATTGATCTAACATTTCTTGGCCAAACATGGAATTCCAGTCGTTCGCTTACTCTCCAGTCATGGATCCTTGCGACTTCTGGTTGCTTGAAAAATTGAAAACGCCACTGAAAGGTTCCCGTTTTGAGACTAAAGAAGAGATAATGTGGAACGCGACGGCGGAGATGTACACCATTTCAAAAGAAGACTTCCTAAGGTGTTTCCGGTAGCGGATGGATCGGCAGGCTAAGTATGTGCAAGCACAAGAAGCCTACTTTGAAGGGGATTAATGTCCCAACCTCGTCGGTATTTGAAATATTTTTTCTGATCTAAGGTCGGATTCTTTTTAGACAGGCCTCGTATATTCAATATGTTACTAATGTTGCAGGGAAAATGATTGGATTATTCCATCGCTCTAAAAAATATTTGACTCGTTATGCAATCATATGCCTATATAAGAGTCTGGGGGATGATATTATAGCCTATTTATCACCGAGAGATGTTGCTCGTCTATCAGTAATAGACAGTAGTTACCTGGGTTGCGATCTCTGGTTCTTTCTGATAAGACATTCATCGCAAAAGCGCTTCTGGCTCTCACGACGGCAAATAACTTTCATTTCTTCCTCTGTGTGCCTAACATTACACAGAATTTCCATAAACAAAGTTTAATACCCCGAATTTCTCAACTGCGGAGCACGTTTTTACTAGATTGCTTCTCTAACATGATCATCTTCAAATCAAATATCAATAAACATTTTTTTAAACTTTAATTCCCCCCTAAACAAGACACATTGCCACTGAGACGTAAGGATCTACTGTGAATTTGGGGCCATATTTATAGGAGCTTTCTAAATGGAAAGTTGTGCAGCAATATGTTTGTTCACATTACATTAACATTTCTGCACGTTAGAACAATCAGGGAAACAAAGAGCAGGGGGAAATTCCAAAGACCAGCAGTTCGAGGAAAGAGGGTCAAAAATAAACCTTCCTTTATTAATTCCATTTATTATTGCAATCCTTTCATAATATTGATCATCATTCAACTGATAAGCTATTAATCCCATTAACCGTTATCCCCGAGTGTTTTTTAGGCTTGGTAAATGATTACTGATTATTAAACAAATCCCACCTAGAAATTACTAAACGATCATACCCATATCAACTCCTTCCGAAGATGAGTGGGTAAAGGCTACGTAGAGCATTGCTGGTCGAATCTGATAATAACCATAAATCAACATTATCGATTATTGCAGACAGAAACAGTTTGATTTCAGGTAACAATTTATTAGATAAAGGTGTTGAATATCATAAAGACAGTTATTTGTTTGCAATCCCCCGGCAGCTGTTCGGAATATTGTTTGGTACATTAAATAGCCATTGTCATCCAACTGATACCTTACAACAATGGAAAGAATATAAGAAAGGAATCATTGAATATCATCGGAAAGAAGACCAATAAGAGATCAAAAAACGAAGCCTTGCATGTAATCAATATCATCCTAACCAGAACCATGAATTGAAATTACCTCAACCACGTTGAACTGAGGCGGAAGTACATTCAAAACGGAATATTGATCAGTTAAAAGCGTCTGAGATAAATTGATGTGAGTTATAAACATATCTGAGTGAGTAGATTCTTCACAATCCAGTTCTTTTTATATTAATGCCACACAGGTGGCCATCGGAGAATATTTGAAAATGTTATATGCAGCGTATGGTCGCAAGGGGGCAGGTAAAACAAATAGTACTGATCAAATACATGAAACATCAAAATAAAATGTCTGTATATTTCGGTGAAAGTCTTATTATGGCATGATGAATTGGATTGTTGTGTTTGTTTTATTTTTTGGCAAGTAATGTGTGACGGAGACCTGATTCTGACTGGCAGCTCCTGTATTTGCCGTATGTACAAAAACGACCAAAGTGAAAAAGTTGGAGAGGAGATATCCTAACTACTTGCTTTGCGCGTGTGCAAGAAACTGACCGCAGTGAAAGGTCGGACAGTATGAGAACCGTTGCCACGGTTGGCGTGTTCATTACAATTGATCAACTGGTGTGAAATGTGCTGTAACAGGATGATGTCGAAGGCGTCATGCTCGTTGGTCACTCCTTGTAGTTTGCGTGTGTGCGCGAAATTTGAGGCGTATTGCTGACCGGTTGCTGCTGTCTTGGTAGTTGCATATCTTTCTGACTACTCTGCATTGTTGAGGCTTTTCGCTGGGAGCGTAGTTCTAACGGCTGTTGTTGTTAGATAGTCACCACTATTATTTGGCCATGGGCTAATAGGTGATGGCACCTAGTCGCTAGTCTCACATTTAGACAGGAGAGCAGCGAATTCATTGGTTCAGAAACACAAAACCTCGATTAGTTACCAGCTCATTTGGGGTTGCCGGTTTGACATCAGTGACACCTGTCACCTGATCTGTCATCCGTTTGACAAATCGCTTCAAATTATGCCAAAAATAGGAATGAGATCATGTGAACAGAATCTGAATGAATAAGTGCTAAAGTTGGGCTAATTTCTCGGAAGTCAAAACACCCTATTTCAAGTTTCGTTAATTCAACTTAACAAAATAAACGCACAATCTTTTTTTTTTTTACATACAACTTATGCATATGCGGTATCAGTCGTAAGGTAAACTTATTTGCATATTGGTTTAAAAAAACAAATTAACTATTACTTGTAATTGCTTTTTTATTTAATGATCGTTTTGATTTTAATATAACAAATAGTTATGTTTCGCACTATTGTTTTACTTTTATTCATTTAATACGATGTTATAAGGGCATTTCCGACAAATATTCCACAGGAGAATTTGAGCCAAAATAATTCTACCCAAATAATTTGATCCACCCAATATATTGTTTCTTAACACTGAGGGTTCTTTTTTTATTTTTTGGGAGGGGGCATGTATTTTTGCATTAATTTGTAGGACATTGATTGGATATCTGACGCGGAATACATTTATTTATTGATATCTTTCGGCCATCTTATGGAAAATATATTTTCTGGATTAAAAAAAAAATTCATCAAATAAATTGTCAACACATTGGTGGTATCTTAAATGAGATGATCCGTAGAGTAAATGTGGTATTGTGATGACTTAAATATTTATAGTTAAAAGTAAGATAGTGTAAGATCGAGGATGACCAATAGGTAGTAGAATAAAAGCCCACAGGACAAAAACCCACCGGACAAAAGCCACCGGACACAAGGCCACCAAACTAATTCAAACACGGACAATAGTCCACCAACGTAAAAATAAATACATTTTTAAAAATTAAAAATATAATATAGTGAATTTTTTTTACAATTAGCAATAACTCTTTTTTACTTCATTTTTTTAACTTCATTTTTAAACATTTTTCCGTGCTTCGTAAATACTGCATTTTTTAAAAAGATTACATCATAAAAAGCACGCATCCTTTTTACTACTAACCCAAAGTCAAGATGGTAAAACGAAAAATACATTTAAAAAATGTATGTGTTGTATTACTCATATTTTGCAAAAGAAAAAACAACAGCAATTTTATAATGCAGATTGCATATAATTTTAACATAAAATGATCTACTATTTCCGGGCCATTCTAACACTTTAGGACATTAACCAATTTTCTTTTTCGATGGGAGATACATTCTGTGCATTGTTTTCCGGACGGGGCGAATGGTTTTACTTTTTAAAGCGATTACGTGAGGTTTTACGACTTTGTCGGTCGGACTTAAGGTTAGTAGTAAAATAATTTAGTTAATGCCCTAAAAAGTCAGAATGGTCGATAAGGGGGAGTCATTTTACGTGAAATTTATATGCGCAACTAATCTGCTACTCTAATGTAAGGGATAAGTGTTTTATTCTTAAGTGTGTTCACACGTAATCATCTAAAAATATAGAATCTAATTTTTTTTTGTGGTCGGTTACTTTTACATTTCCCCTTTTCGAATTGTATCCAAGATTTTGATTTACTCATTGTGAGATTTTCATCCATCTTTTTCTTTTGCACCATTGTTTCCTATTTATTAACTTGTACCATTTTTACCGGTGCAATTTTTACGTAATTCAGCGAAAATAGCGATTTCAGAGATAGTTTAGCAGTCACGAGTTTTCAAATTCTCCATTTATTGAACAGTTATTTAATTAATTTTAAATGGAAATAAGCATTTATAACCAAAAAAATACGAACAAACTTTAATTATTTCAGAGGATATACACGCGGTGACCGGACAAAGAGCCAGGGTGAGTGCAGCGCCAGTGAAAAAAACTTATCTCCAAAACTGTGAACTCTGAGAGGCGTAATACAATTTTGTTTCATCCATTCACAACAATTAAAAAACTTATTTGTGGCGTCTTTGTGTTAAATTTAAAAAAATATTTAATGTAAAATATAAGCACACTAAGTTACTGTAAATAGTGGTTGTGAGTAAAGTAATAAGCGTCATACAAATAAATTGTTTTTGACCAATTTTTCAACTGTATTTGATAAAAAAAAGCATAAGTAAAGCACTAAATAAAACTTTTAGAGCTCCTCTTTTAGTAAATAATAATTACGAAATTGAATCCAGTATAAGCATTTTGGTTTCTTCAGAAACAAATCAGTCATTTTGATATTTTCTTAATATTACGAATAAAAACATAGATTTCGAATTAGTCGTGTTTTACTACAATATTTGTTTGTTTAATATATAATAATACAAAAATTAATATATCATGTACACGAAAATATGTGATCATTTTCTGTTTCGTCTATTGGTGGCGTTCTGTAGTTTACACTTGTTTTTCGGTTGTAAATTCTTTAAACCTAATGCTTATTTCTCGTTCAAATAATTAAAAAAAATGTTAACTAATGGAGAATTTAGAAAACTTATGCCTGTTAAACTATCTCTAAAATCGCTATTTTCACCGAATTTAGTTAAAATGGCGCCGGCAAAAATGACACAAGTTGATAAATAGGAAAAAGAGTTCCAGAGAAACATGTAGATGAACATCTCACAATGAGTTACATATTGTATCCAAGATTTTAATAAACTCATTGTGAGATTTCCATCCATATTTTTCTCTTGAACCATTTTTTCCTAACTTAATAGACTTTACAAAGGAAAGATTAAGTTCCCTGATTCCCAAGAACAATATATTAATTTATCTGAAATACAATTAAGTCCACATCAAATAGAATTACTATATCACGGTTCCAACTGTCACTTTCAAAAGAAATTTAACACAATCCCCAAAAAGTCGAAATTGAACCCCTGTATCAAAATATCATAAACCTAACAGAAGACAATATAATTCAAACACGTCCTGACATTCGAAATCTCCTTAAAGCTGAATCTATCAAAAATAGAGGCATCTCCAAAAAACACATTTACTTACTGCTAAACCAAAAACTGCCGCCACCGAACTAAAAAATAACCCCGACATAACTATTAAACGCGCCGACAAATACAATACTTTTGTGATAATCCCCATAGAACAATATAATTCAAAATTAAAAGAAATCTTATCTTACACCTCTAAATTAAAAAAAATACAACGAAATCTCACTGACTAGCTTAAACCACACATCAATAAACTAATCACAGCGAATAATGCACATACTGAGACTCCATAAAACTTAACAAAATCATAGGTGAATACAAACCAGGTTACATATACGGAAACGTAAAACACACAAGCCAAACTATCCCCTTCGGCCCATCATATCTCAAATCTCTACACCCATACACAAACTCGCAAAAACTCTCAACAAACTAATAACACCATATTTACCCCCTAGCTATAGACTTAAATCCTCTGAAGAATTGCTCGATATAATCGCCGCCGTTCAACCCAATAATGAACTTTTAGCTTCGTTGGAAGTCGTGAATCTATTTACTAACATTCTAGTACATGAAACCATTAATATAATCATTAACAATGTATATAATCATCCAACTCTCCCCGACATCAAGATTAACTATAATACCCTACGTAAATTACTAATTTCTTGTCCCACCGAGGTTCCTTTTCTACGGCCCCAATGGAACTTTATACAGGGTGGGCCAAAATAAGGGTCCTATCTTTAAATTTGAATAACTTGAATTTGAATAACTTCCACAAAATAAAAGTTAAACTCACCAAACTTTATGTGTGTGTAGACTGACCCTTCCGAGATTTTTTGAAATAAACAAAACAAATTTTAGCCGAAAAACACTTCTTAAAACTTACAAAAACTAAAGTATTGTTTTTTACACTGTTTTGAGTTTTTTAAGCAAAAATAATGTTTTCTAAATGAGGGTACGTTCCTTAGGGCTAATACGGCTCATGCTTGCTTCGGAAGGGGTCCTTTACTTATTCTAAAAAAAAAAAAAATCAATAAATAAAAAAGTTATGAATTTTTAAAAATAGGACCCTTATTTTTGCCCACCCTGTATATCCAGATTGACGGAGTTTCAATGGGATCGGCTCTGGGGCCATTGTTCTCTGAATTTTACATGTCTAATCTAGAAAGTAACACATTTAATTGCATCTCTAAACCCTCCATACACGTCAGGTACGTCGACGACATTTTCTATTAACTGAACACTTAGATAAATTAACCTTAATCAAAAATACATTCGAAAATAACTCCGTATTAAATTTCACGCACGAAATAAATAGAAATAACAAAATACCCTTTCTCGATATAGAAAAAAAACCCGACACAGATAAGTTCACCACATACCCGCACAAAAGAATTACAAGCAAAGGCTCAAGCTTGCTTAATTTTAAAAGTGAATGCCCTTATAGATATAAAATAGCCCTAGCGAAAATCTCATCTACTGAGCAAAACAAAACCCATCCACGAATAACATATTTTATACTGCATTTACTGACATTAAACAAACACTAATCAATAATAACTTCCTTAACTATATCATCGATCATCAAATTAAACACTGTTTAGCCGCCATAACAAATAATAATAATAATAATAATAATAATAATAATAATAATAATAATAATAATAATAATAATAATAATAATAATAATAATAATAAAAATATAAATCTATACTACTGCAACCAAATACACCCTAATTACCAAGTAGATGAAAAAATAATAAACAATATTATACATAAACATATCTCCCCAACTGACAAAAACTATTAACTCCGTTTCACTATTTACTATAAAACATTTAAAACAACTAACTTATTAATAAGAAATAACCCGACGCTGGGGGGCGGTTTACATTCAACTAGTAATACTGTATATGTATTTAAATGCCTAATGGGAGAATGTGTCTCCAAAACAACACATATATTGGTATGACTAGGACTAGTATCTCTCGTCGCCTTACATGTCACCTCTCCTCCCACCATAGCAATATTAACCAACACCTAGTAGAATACGACACAAAAAAAGAAGATTTCAGGGACATATTAGTAAAACACACTGCCATCCTCGTTGTCTCAAATTGCAACCTGCGTCTCCTCATAATTGAAGCCTTACCCATTCGAGCAAACAAACCTACCATCAATCAAGCTCGATATGAGGGGGGAGGTATACTGAAAAAAAGTTTTAATCGAGTTTTTCAATAAATTGCACCAGTTTTAGTTTGCATAACTCCTCACGTGCTTGATAAAGAGTCATGTGAGTTGAAAACGTTTGCAGTTTTGGTGAGTTCCTGTTCACACTCGAACATAACATTAGATCATTAGTCTGTCAACATGAAAAGATGGATAAAAAAGAAACAAACAGGAATTTTCCCTGTTGTTTAATCAAACATGCATCAATGAAGAAATGCTGCCTAAGTATACAAATATACATATAAATATATATTCATCCACATACAGACTGTTTCGCTGTATCACAGCTCTTCAGTGCGGCTAGACTCGCTAGTGCCTTAAGCCGGACTGAAACTCAATCATCGAGATGACAGTCGGCGCCCCTACTCCTACACTATCATGCGACACTGGCTGAATATAAGTAGAATCTTAATGTAACATTGTCAAATACCAGTAGCTCGAATTCGTTTTATTCCATGAGCTATGCCTGTTCAGCTAGTGGCAAATCGCGATTCTTTTGTATCAGCTTGATCTGAGAATTGGAGCTTAAATAGTCATCCACATACAGAATATTTCGCTGTATCACATCTCTTCAGTGTGGTAAGACACGCTTGGTCCATATATATATATATATATATATATATATATATATATATATATATATATATATATAGGGTGGGCAAAAATAAGGGTCCTATTTTTAAAAATTCATCACTTTTTTATTTATTGATTTTTTTTTATTTTTTAGAATAAGTAAAGGACCCCTTCCGAAGCAAGCATGAGCCGTATTAGCCCTAAGGAACGTACCCTCATTTAGAAAACATTATTTTTGCTTAAAAAACTCAAAACAGTGTAAAAAACAATACTTTAGTTTTTGTAAGTTTTAAGAAGTGTTTTTCGGCTAAAATTTGTTTTGTTTATTTCAAAAAATCTCGGAAGGGTCAGTCTACACACACATAAAGTTTGGTGAGTTTAACTTTTATTTTGTGGAAGTTATTCAAATTCAAGTTATTCAAATTTAAAGATAGAACCCTTATTTTGGCCCACCCTGTATATATAAATATATATATATATATATAGTTATAGGAGTGCAAAAATATATGTTTTAGCATATACCTTCTATTCTTTATGTATACCAACGCCTTCGAATTTAAAGCTCGATAATTGTCAACTTACAACAAGAACGCATATATCAATAAATAATATTTTGTAACATTCCAAAATCCAAGATTTTATTTATCTTACGAAATATTCAAAACATTCAACTTATGATACTATTTTACGGTTCCGTTTCGTTCCACAGGAGACCAACCAACATTGGTATGTCAATAACGGATCTTTTTCTTCGAACTGCTCAGAAAAGACAAGCAAAGATCTCAATTTGATTAAATAACACAAACGAACAGTAGCAACCTTAGTTGAAGTCAGTGTCTTAATGATGCTAGCTAAAACAGAGCTCAAAGGGAAAAGATTACGATTACGAACTATCAAGGTCTTATGTACGACATGAAAAAAAACTGGAATGTCAGGAAAATCTCCATCATTCCCATAATTATAAGAGCAACCGGACTAATTAAAAAAGATTCAAAAACTACCTGCCGAATATACCCGGTGAACCAAGTACATAAGAGATACACACAACTGCACTTAAAAGGACGGTAAGAATCTAAAAACGAACTCTCGGCTGGAGTGTCTGAAATAGCGGGTGAATGTCTAGAATCCAGTTGGATGCCTCATCTCCAGCAAAAACAAAAGAAAAAGAAAATTAAATATATATATATATATATATATATATATATATATATATATATATATATATCGAGCACTGTTGAAGTAAATACTGAAAACTGATACATAAAAATTATATCTCCTTATAATATTTTATGTGGATACATGAAGTACTAATATATATATATATATATATATATATATATATATATATAAATATATATATATATATATATATATATATATATATATATATATATATATATAGATATAGATATATATAGTTAGCGACTTTTTGTATAGGTCTGTATAAATGAAAATAATTATATAAATAGCTCTATTTACTATTGAGCACTATTGTATAAGCTCGGTTGAAACTCTTTGGATTTGTATCCTGTGGATGATTACTTTATATAGAGCACTATATATATATATATATATATATATATATATATATATATATATATATATATATATGATCAGAATACAGCTGTATTACAGTTCTTTAATACGACTAGACTTACACCCGCCTTTATCTGAGATACAACCTCAAACAATATAGTTGATAGTTAGCGATTCTAACCATTTGACTGTGACACTGCTAGCAAGTCATATCTAAATGATTTCATATAAACATAGTTAGCCACAAAGACAGTGCTTTATTTTTTTTATTTACAAAGAGTTTTGCATTACGTTTATCGTAGCTGACAATAACACTAATCAGAGTGCTCCACACGACAAGATTCACTTATATAATCATCTGCAAACAGACTGTTGCGCTGTATCACAGCTTTACACTGCGTATATATATATATATATATATATATATATATATATATATATATGTATTTATATAGTATAAAGTTTTATTTAAACAAACATTGTTGGTTACATATGTGCATATATGTTTCGGGTGTACTCTTCATAAAGACTCAACCTCTTTAGACCAATTCCTGGTTTTGGTCTGAAGAGGTAGACTCTTTATGAAGAGTACAGCCGAAACATGTATGCACATATGTAACCAACAATTTTTGTATACAAAAGAATTTACACTAAAGAACAGCTCTACTTCTTATTGAGTACTTTTGTTATTTCAACAGATTAACATCAACAGACACTACATAATACATGTACTATATATATATATATATATATATATATATATATATATATATATATATATATATATAACGTAAAATATAATAACACGAAATTACATGATTGTCGATGCAATAATTTATTTCAACCTTGCGGTTTTATTCAAGCATCCAACTTAACAATTACATTTTTGATACTGATAGAAAATTGAATTTATCCTCGGCACTTCAAACACAATCAGAGGGAGTGGTGGTAGCAGCCGGTTTGAACACCCAACATAGAGCGAGTAGGAATTAACATCTTATATTTAACTAAATTAATCTAAGGGGATCTTATGTTTTTTTTTGTTTATTTTTATTAAATAATAACGTCTGAGTTAAGCGCACATATTCTTTCTACATATCCGACCTGGTGACATACGCCTCCATACATACGCACACATATATCTATTCTTAACATCACACACACACAATTTTTGGCTAGCCCGAAATTCAGCTTACCAAGGCCACCGAGATTATTTACCCGGCAAACGAAACGAGAGAGTCTCGTGTCATCAGCCGGTTGACACTTCTCGTGCCCTCATTTTCACTAGATTCGCGCGTCAGAATTAATTTGAAAATTAAAAATACTCTGATTTTCACAAATTCATCTTACGTTAGTTTATAATCTATGGAAGCCTATAATCTATGGAAGCCTATAATTAATTCTAATCTAATATTGTCTAGTGATAATATTATACACTTAATTTAATTCGCTATCTTATTTTAAGTAAATAACATCTGCATACATCCCTACATATATACACATCTATCTCTACACACACCTACATGTATACATACATATACACACACATACATATATACTTACATCTACACACACACATATATATACACACATACACACATATACACATATATATATACACATACATACATACGCACCCACACATACATACATATATACCCCCATACCTACTACCTTGAATTAAAAATTTTTTAAGACATCGAAGATAAATGTGTTTCGTCTTTAAGTATTCATTAAAGAACATCCCTACTAAATGAATGCATACCTACACACACACACACAAACATATGCACATACACACACATACACACATATACCTATACACACCTATATACGCACATGCACACATAGCCACAGATGTGCAAAATAGAGATACATATATATGTATACATAGACATACACAAATGCACACCTGTACACATACCTATATACATACTCAGTCATACGCATACGTACACACATACCTATACTCATATACTCGCACATGCCCATACATGCACACATACACCTGCACCCATGTATACACATATATACCTATATACACATATATATATATATACAAAATAATATATACGGCCTGGAAAGTTTTAAATTGCATATACATACCCATAAGTAAAATAATACATACGGCCTGGAAAGTTTTAATAACCGGGGTAAGAGTTTAATTAAATATACGCACACATTGATAAGGCAAATATGCAGTACATACATACACACACACACATACACACACCCACATACATGCTAGCACATACACAAACACATGCATGCATGTACACATATATATACATACAAAAACAAATGTACTTATATATACGTTCCTATTCTTATCATACATACATATACACTAATGCCCGCATACACGCGCATCCGCACGCGCATGCATACATAGCAAATATAATGCTATCTTATTTCAAATACGTACACTGAATACACGAATATCTTAAGGTACACTCGTATATGCATACATCCGAAAAACAATTATAACTAATGTCACCAGGTCAGTAATTACATGTTCATAACAGATATTAATGTAAATATTTATGGGGGTTTACCGTAACTGATCTATTTGGTATCTAACCGTTACAAGTTTAGAGATCTATCAGATTGTTAGATATTGGTAATTTTAAATTTGCATTTATGTCTGCATTTCGCCATCAATTCATCACGTTTGTTTAAAAGATTATTGCGGTCGTATTTCAGGATTCTTATTTTCTCCTCTAAACATAAATTGCATCTCTGCCTAAATCCATTTGGGATATCCGAAAAGCATAGTATTGACCACGAAACCACCGGGGACCGGTTCTCATTTTTCAGAAGCCACCATTGTTTCGCTAATTCTGTTTTGTTCTTGAGATCTGGGTTGTTAAAAGAGTGTTTGTGGTCATAAAAGCGTTGTTTCCAGTTACCCGCGGAGATGCCGATGTAGACTTTATTGTCCCTGTTATTATCTTCCGGATGAATAGTGGTCTTATACACCACACACTCAACTTTACAGTTACCGTCCAGTGGGCAGTTCTCTTTAACTTGGCAATTACATTTATCTACTGTAACCTTATTTTTACTAGAATTGTTTAGTAATTTACGATTATGGGTGCTGATTATTTTATCCATGTTTTTGGTACAAGAGTAACTAATTTTTATGGTTTTTCTATTAAATATCTTTCTGAGTGGATTATTCATGCTAAAATGCTTATCTACTAGGTTCAAGAATACTTTCCCGATGTTGATGTTAGATAGTTGGCAGTATGGAGGATTGAACCATGTTATTTTACGTCCTCTATTCCTGGATTTATTTTTATTTTCTTTCTTGATATATTTGAGTTTCTCCTTTATTCAATTCGATATTATGGAATTTTACCCCTCGATTTCCAAGGAGTTACTTACGAACAGCATTAACTATGCTAGGAATTTCGTGGATATATCCGATGAACAGGTAAGAATAATTATGGCATGTCGCAGATCCATCCTTACAAACAACCACGAAACATGGATTAAATTAAACAACAACAGGTTCGATGTTCCGATGGGTGCCTTTGACTCAGCACAGATTGCCGATCTGGTGGGCATATTTATAATGCACACACTCAGCAGAATTGTAGAGCCTAATTTAGTTGGTTTATACAGGGATGATGGACTAATTATCATCCCTAATAGCGACGGCCCCATGGTATCCAAAATACATAAAAAAATAATAAGAGCCTTCAAATACCTAGGATTTAAAATAGACATAACCCCAAATTGTAAAGAAGTTAACTATCTAGACATTACACTAGACTTAAAAAAGGGGACTTACAAACCCTTCAACAAAGATAATCACACACCATCATATATCAATATTAGATCTAATCACCCAAACTGCATAATCAAACAAGTACCTAAAACGATTAATACTAGAATCAATAAACTTTCGGCTAACAAGGAAATTTTTGAAACAAACAAACATTTATTCAATAGAGCGCTAGAAAAAAGTGGATATAGCGATGAACTCAAATATATCAAGAAAGAAAATAAAAATAAATCCAGGAATAGAGGACGTAAAATAACATGGTTCAATCCTCCATACTGCCAACTATCTAACATCAACATCGGGAAAATATTCTTGAACCTAGTAGATAAGCATTTTAGCATGAATAATCCACTCAGAAAGATATTTAATAGAAAAACCATAAAAATTAGTTACTCTTGTACCAAAAACATGGATAAAATAATCAGCACCCATAATCGTAAATTACTAAACAATTCTAGTAAAAATAAGGTTACAGTAGATAAATGTAATTGCCAAGTTAAAGAGAACTGCCCACTGGACGGTAACTGTAAAGTTGAGTGTGTGGTGTATAAGGCCACTATTCATCCGGAAGATAATAACAGGGACAATAAAGTCTACATCGGCATCTCCGCGGGTAACTGGAAACAACGCTTTTATGACCACAAACACTCTTTTAACAACCCAGATCTCAAGAACAAAACAGAATTAGCGAAACAATGGTGGCTTCTGAAAAATGAGAACCGGTCCCCGGTGGTTTCGTGGTCAATACTATGCTTTTCGGATATCCCAAATGGATTTAGGCAGAGATGCAATTTATGTTTAGAGGAGAAAATAAGAATCCTGAAATACGACCGCAATAATCTTTTAAACAAACGTGATGAATTGATGGTGAAATGCAGACATAAATGCAAATTTAAAATTACCAATATCTAACAATCTGATAGATCTCTAAACTTGTAACGGTTAGATACCAAATAGATCAGTTACGGTAAACCCCCATAAATATTTACATTAATATCTGTTATGAACATGTAATTACTGACCTGGTGACATTAGTTATAATTGTTTTTCGGATGTATGCATATACGAGTGTACCTTAAGATATTCGTGTATTCAGTGTACGTATTTGAAATAAGATAGCATTATATTTGCTATGTATGCATGCGCGTGCGGATGCGCGTGTATGCGGGCATTAGTGTATATGTATGTATGATAAGAATAGGAACGTATATATAAGTACATTTGTTTTTTTTGTTTTTTGTATGTATATATATGTGTACATGCATGCTTGTGTTTGTGTATGTGCTAGCATGTATGTGGGTGTGTGTATGTGTGTGTGTGTATGTATGTACTGCATATTTGCCTTATTAATGTGTGCGTATATTTAATTAAACTCTTACCCCGGTTATTAAAACTTTCCAGGCCGTATGTATTATTTTACTTATGGGTATGTATATGCAATTTAAAACTTTCCAGGCCGTATATATTATTTTGTATATATATATATATGTGTATATAGGTATATATGTGTATACATGGGTGCAGGTGTATGTGTGCATGTATGGGCATGTGCGAGTATATGAGTATAGGTATGTGTGTACGTATGCGTATGACTGAGTATGTATATAGGTATGTGTACAGGTGTGCATTTGTGTATGTCTATGTATACATATATATGTATCTCTATTTTGCACATCTGTGGCTATGTGTGCATGTGCGTATATAGGTGTGTATAGGTATATGTGTGTATGTGTGTGTATGTGCATATGTTTGTGTGTGTGTGTGTAGGTATGCATTCATTTAGTAGGGATGTTCTTTAATGAATACTTAAAGACGAAACACATTTATCTTCGATGTCTTAAAAATTTTTTAATTCAAGGTAGTAGGTATGGGGGTATATATGTATGTATGTGTGGGTGCGTATGTATGTATGTGTATATATATATGTGTATATGTGTGTATGTGTGTATATATATATGTGTGTGTAGATGTAAGTATATATGTATGTGTGTGTATATGTATGTATACATGTAGGTGTGTGTAGAGATAGATGTGTATATATGTAGGGATGTATGCAGATGTTATTTACTTAAAATAAGATAGCGAATTAAATTAAGTGTATAATATTATCACTAGACAATATTAGATTAGAATTAATTATAGGCTTCCATAGATTATAGGCTTCCATAGATTATAAACTAACGTAAGATGAATTTGTGAAAATCAGAGTATTTTTAATTTTCAAATTAATTCTGACGCGCGAATCTAGTGAAAATGAGGGCACGAGAAGTG
>OY744517.1:156113974-156293974 GCA_963556195.1 Sepiola atlantica
TTATTTCAGGTCATCATGACGTCAGAGAGTGGCAATTTTCCTTTCTGTCTTTTTTCCCTCTCACACTTTCTTTCTTAATTATTAATAGACGCTAATATTCCCCCCTCCCTCCCTCCCTGTGGCCGTTCTGTTATCATGATAGGAATTACCTCCTCCTTTCATGCCAAATTGGGGGGGGGGGTTACGGTATTCGCCGGTGTGAGCATTACCTCCTCCTTTTTTGAGAGTGTTGAGGTAGGGTAGTATCGGTTCCGTTGTCATGATGTACTGATCCCATGAATTACCTCCTCCTTTTTTGAGAAGTGTTGAAGTAGGGTCGTATCGGTTCCGTTGTCATGATGTACTGATCCCATGAATTACCTCCTCCTTTTTTGAGAAGTGTTGAAGTAGGGTCGTATCGGTTCCGTTGTCATGATGCCCTCATCCCATGCATTATCTCCTCCTTTTTTGAGAAGTGTTGAGGTAGGGTCGTATCGGTTCCGTTGTCATGATGCCCTCATCCCATGCATTATCTCCTCCTTTTTTGAGAAGTGTTGAGGTAGGGTCGTATCGGTTCCGTTGTCATGATGCACTCATCCCATGCATTATCTCCTCCTTTTTTGAGAAGTGTTGAGGTAGGGTCGTATCGGTTCCGTTGTCATGATGCCCTCATCCCATGCATTATCTCCTCCTTTTTTGAGAAGTGTTGAGGTAGGGTCGTATCGGTTCCGTAGTCATGATGCACTCATCCCATGCATTACCTCCTCCTTTTTTGAGAAGTGTTGAGGTAGGGTCGTATCGGTTCCGTTGTCATAATGCCCTCATCCCATGCATTATCTCCTCCTTTTTTGAGAAGTGTTGAGGTAGGGTCGTATCGGTTCCGTTGTCATGATGCACTCATCCCATGCATTATCTCCTCCTTTTTTGAGAAGTGTTGAGGTAGGGTCGTATCGGTTCCGTTGTCATGATGCCCTCATCCCATGCATTATCTCCTCCTTTTTTGAGAAGTGTTGAGGTAGGGTCGTATCGGTTCCGTTCTCATGATGCACTCATCCCATGCATTATCTCCTCCTTTTTTGAGAAGTGTAGAGGAATGGTAGTATAGGTTCCGTTGTCATGATGCACTCATCCCATGCATTACCTCCTTCTTTTTTGAGAAGTGTAGAGGTAGGGTAGTATCGGTTCCGTTGTCATGATGCACTCATTCCATGCATTATCTCCTCCTTTTTTGAGAAGTATGTGTGGGTACCCTTCGACCTGACGAAGTATGTGTGAGTACCCTGCGACCGGACGAAGTATGTGTGGGTACCCTGCGACCGCAATAAGTATGTGTGGGTACCCTGCGACCGCAAGAAGTATGTGTGGGTACCCTGCACCCGGAAAAGGTATGTGTGGGTACCTTGTGTCCGGAAAAAGTATGTGTGGGTACCCTTCGACCTGACGAAGTATGTGTGGGTACCCTGCGACCAGCCAAAGTATGTGTGGGTACCCTGCGACTGGACGAAGTATGTGTGGGTACCCTCCGACCGGACGAAGTATGTGTGGGTACCCTGCAGCCGGACGAAGTATGTATGGGTACCCTGCGCCGGGAAAAGGTATGTGTGGGTACCCTGCGCCGGGAAAAGGTATGTGTGGGTACCTTGCGCCCGGAAAAAGGTATTTGTGGGTACCCTGCGCCCGGAAAAGGTATGTGTGGGTACCTTGCGACTTGACGAAGTATGTGTGGGTACCCTGCGACCGGACTAAGTATGTGTGGGTACCCTGCGACCTAACAAAGTATGTGTTGGTACCCTGCGACATGACGATGTATGTGTGGGTACCCTGCGACCGGACGAAGTATGTGTTGGTACCCTGCGACCGGACGAAGTATGTGTGGGTACCCTGAGACCGGACGAAGTATGTGTGGGTACCCTGCGACCGGACGAAGTATGTGTGGGCACCCTGCGACCGGACGAAGTATGTGTGTGTACCCTGCGACCGCAAGAAGTATGTGTGGGTACCCTGCGCCCGGAAAAAGTATGTGTGGGTACCCTGCGCCCGGAAAAAGTATGTGTGGGTGCCCTACGCCCGGAAAAAGTATCTGTGGGTACCCTACGACCGGGCAAAGTATGTGTGGGTACCCTGCGCCCAGAAAAAGTATGTGTGGGTACCCTGCGCCCGGAAAAAGTATGTGTGTGTACCCTGCGCCCGGAAAAAGTATGTGTGTGTACCCTGCGCCCGGATAAAGTATGTGTTGGTACCCTTCGACCTGACGAAGTATGTGTGGGTACCCTTCGACCTGACGAAGTATGTGTGGGTACCCTTCGACCTGACGAAGTATGTGTGGGTACCCTTCGACCGGACGAAGTATGTGTGGGTACCTTGCGCCCGGAAAAAGTATGTGTGAGTACCCTACGACCGGACGAATTATGTATGTATACCCTTCGATCGGACGAAGTATGTGTATGTACCCTGCGACCGCAAGACGTATGCGTGGGTACCCTGCGCCCGGAAAAAGTATGTGTGGGTACCCTGCGCCCGGAAAAAGTATGTGTGGGTACCCTTCGACCTGACGGAGTATGTGTGGGTACCCTTCAACCTGACGAAGTATGTGTGGGTACCTTTCGACCTGACGAAGTATGTCTGGGTACCCTTCGACCGGACGAAGTATGTGTGGGTACCCTGCGACCGGACGAAGTATGTGTGGGTACCCTGCGACCGCACGAAGTATGTGTGGGTACCCTGCGCCCGGAAAAAGTATGTGGAGGTACCCTACGACCGGACGAAGTATGTGTGGGTACCCTTCGACCTGACGAAATATGTGTGGGTATCCTTCGACCTGACGAAATATGTGTAGGTTATTTTATCTAACATACACAGACATGAAGAAGTAAATACACACCCTTATTAACATTAATAATGAAGACAAATATGGGACTTTAAATAGAAATGTTACATTTTTTCTCCAGGGAATGGAGAAGTTATGCAGAGTTTAGGGGAGGCCGGATGTAGTGTAGCCAGGGTTAATTGGCAACCAGGTACGTGACATCTTTTGACCCTGGCAAATGTAGAAGAGGTGAACCTGACGAGGGCAACACAGACGAGACAGCTTTGGCTGAGGGCAACGGGTGTAGTGTCCAATGGGGTAAAGGAGGGCGACTGGAGAAGAGTGATCCCCGTGCAACACCGATTGGTACGTATATAGTATGCGCACCGGGGCGGTGATAGGTACATATATAGCAAGCGACCCGGGGCGGCGATAGGTACGTATATAATATGCGCACCGGGGCGGCGATAAGTACATATATAGTATGTGCACCGGGGCGGTGATAGGTACATATATAGCACGCAGCCCGGGGCGGCGATAGGTACGTATATGTTATTCGAACCGGAGCGGCGATAGGTACATTTATAGTATGTGCACCGGGGCGGTGATAGGTACATATATAGCACGCGACCCGGGGCGGCGATAGGTACCTATATAGTATGTGCGCTAGGGCGGCAATAGGTGCGTATATAGTATGCATACGGGGGCGGCAACTGGTACGTATATATTATGCGAACCGGGACGGAATATGTACCTATATAGAAGGCGCATATAGAGGCAGTACTTTTTATAGAAATATGTCATACTTTTGCCCTGGTCTACGGAGGAGGAATGGTGAGGAAGTGACAGCTTTCGCAAAAGGCAAAGGGAGAAAGCTGTCAAATGGGGCGACCAGGGAAGAGAAAAATAGAAAGATAAAGAGACGGCTATAGAGAGAGGGAGAGAAATAGAAGTTTGAATATAAAGATCTTACACAAGCGATTTTTCTACAATTATGTGTTTTTTTACCCCGAGCAACGCCGGGTAGCCACGCTAGTATAACATAAAATATAATAACACGAAATCACACAATTGTCGATGCAATAATTTATTTCAACCGTGCAGTTTTTTCAAGCATCACTCAGACAATTACATTTTTGAGACTGATAGAAAATTGAATTTTCTATCAGTCTAAAAAATGTAATTGTCTGAGTGATGCTTGAAAAAACCGCACGGTTGAAATAAATTATTGCATCGACAATTATGTGATTTCGTGTTATTATATTTTATGTTATTCTTGCTCTGTTTACTACATTGAGCTCTCATACCCAGATTTCCTCCTGGAATTATTTCATTATAACACAAATATATATATATATATATATATATATATATATATATATATATATATATATATATATATATATATATATATATATATGTATATAATTCTGAAGTCTCAGAGAGTAGAGCTCATATCGGACTAACGTTTTCACTATAATCTAATGATATACAGATGTCTTTCCGCAATCTCATCTGCCACAAAAGATATTAAAATGAATTTGGCTGTCACCTGTATTACAAACCAGATCTGCCGCTGAAAGGGATGATAGTAGGGGAACGTATCATGCAACGAAATAATATATATATATATATCTATATATCTATCTATATATATATATATATATATATATATATATATATATATATATATATATATATAAATATATATATACATATATATGTATATATATATATTCCATGAGAAATGCCAGTATACTGAAATCATATGCCTTTAATAGGGTTAATATGAAAATTCATATACACTAAATGTACAAAAGAAAGGAAATTCCCAAATGTGTATACTTTTATTGTCATTAAGGGTATGCGAGCACAACAGGGCTATGCATTTTACTGGTAGGAATATTTCTTCAGCGCACCGCACACACTTCATCCACTCATGCATAGAGATTTATACTGTAGTGATGTGATAATGAAATGGTTTGGTTGATATGTAGTCATACCGTTAATGACAATAAAAGTGTAAAAATTTCGGAATTTCTTTGCTTTTGTACATTTAGTGTATATTAATTTTCATCTTGACCCCATTAAGAGCATATGATTTCAGTATACTTGCATTTCTCATGGAGTGTCACTACTTTTGTAGTCTATGCCTCAATACAATGCCTTTTCATAAGTTTTTTTGGAATTTTCTGGAAAACAAAGGTATATGGTAAACTGAAATTAAAATGCCGTCACCTAGACCTTAGAACCTCTATATCTGCCAAAAATCAGCTGAATCCATCAAATAGTTGATGAGATACAGGGTGGCACATACGTACGTACACACAGTTAACATTATTTCATGATTTAACTGTCTGGATATCTGTGTTGCCTTGACCAATGATGCTGAAATTCTACACACTTATAGACCCTATAAAATAAGAATTTTGTGCAAAGTTTTAACTAATTTGGTTTATTGGTTTTTGAGTTATGATTGATCACAGAAATGAGATTTCCAGCATAGGCCATTTTTAAATTCTAGTAAGGAATAGAGCGCTCAAGTGCAGTTGTTTGTAATCCCCTTTAATACAGCCGTCTCTAATAATAGTATTTGTCTGCAGCAGAGGCTAATGTTTGGATATTGTAAAGAAAACTCACAATGGGTCATTTAACGTCACTTTAATAGCCTGGCCTCGTAAATTACAGACTCTACTATAGAAGAATGCGTATTCTGAAGAGATTAGAATGTTAGATACATCCAGGCTTTAATGGAACCTAGCAAGAAGAAACGATAGTGAAACCACACTAAACTGGGAACATTTGAACAAATAAACTGCGATGTATATATATATATATATATATATATATATATATATATATATATATATATTATTTCATAATTCAACATAAAATCTTATGATGAAATATTTTTATGTATCGATTTTCAGTATTTACTTCAAAGTGCTCAATGCGTGAGTAGAGTTAGGTAGTAAGTTAAAAAAATATATTTATTGTAATTAAGCTACACGGAGGCTTGCGCGTTTCATCCCCGTAGAGAACCGTTAGGCTGAAATTCATTTTAGCCTGACAATTCCCTACGGAGATGTAGCTTAATGGCATAAATATATTTTCATATCTTACTATATATACTGTGATCCGTTTGGACAACTATTGAGCTCTTTATCCCTATATTTTCTTCTTTCTTTTTTTTCTGTCTAACTTCTCTCTTTTTTTCATTCTTTATTATTGACTATTCATGTTATTCTATTTCGAAAACAAATAATAATAATAATAATAATAATAATAATAATAATAATAATAATAATAATAATAATAATAATATAAAAACATGCACATGAAGAAGCTTCTAATATTTTAAGCACAATGTACAAAAGAACAAACAAATGTTTTATTTCTTTATCAAGATTAAGACGTTGCGGAATGACGTCATAATAGGCGTGGAATTTCCTCGGATGATGGCTACAGAGATGCGTTGGACCACCTAAGCGGTCTCTCGGGTTTCGTTTCCTCAAGTGGCTCTCATCCATCCAAGCGGTCTCGTATGAATCGTGTAGTACTCGGGCCGAGGAAGCCTGACGTTTCCATTGAGATATGCTGTAGAATTAAACTGTCGATTAGCTAGCAGTATTTGTTGGTTTTTCTTGTTTCGGCGAACTGGTCTGCAGTGCTTGAGGTGACATAGCTTCCGTAATTCTTTATGGCGCGAAAGGATCGTGTCAGTGGTTGTCTGGCGCGAAAAGCCAAAGTTCGGTGAGTATCGCCTTTATCTAGGCCGACTGGCTGGAGAATTGATGCAAATCCGTCAGAATTGAGATCTCGTGTGACTAATTCATTCAGCTAAATAGTACATCTACTCATGGTGATATTTCCTATAATTTATATAACACTATCCGAATATAGTGTTTTATAGTCAGTTTCATTGTTTTTAATATCAATAAATACAGGGATAGAGAGATAGAGAGAGAGAGAGGTGGGGATATATATATATATATATATATATATATATATATATATATATATATATATATATATATATATATAGAGAGAGAGAGAGAGAGAGAGAGAGAGAGAATTGAATAGAGAGATGGGGAGTGGGAGAAAATGTGTGTGTTTATTTATTTCCACTCTAAGAAGTTAGACACAAGGTCAGGTGTGAGTGTAAAAAGTCAGCGCAATACGTAAAGTGCACTCTGGCTTACACAAAAAGCTTGAGCAGCCCCGTCAGCATTCCATAGTAGGGGCACATCGGGCGATTAGCAATAAAATAACCTCTTCTCAACGAGAAGGTAAAACCTGAGAAGGTGGACCTCCTACTATTGAACAGAACTATACCTCAACCTCATAGCAAGCCACTGTCAAACTTATTATCCTCGACTGGTATGAAAACACCCTGAGAAAGAGAGTGGGTGAGGGAGTTAGAGAGACAATCGTGATAGTCATGGACACCGTATAAAATAAGCGTCGAAGGTCAAACAGCATACAATAAAAGAGCGTGAAAGTGATAGACCAAAGCGTAGTAAGAGATGTGCCACTTAGTGAGTGTAAACGTCTTTCTCGACTCTCATAAAAACAAATATAATTGATGTATATTTATGACGAAAACAGTATCCCTGAAAGCATTAAAAAGAAAATATTTACTTTTAATATTTATATATTTTTTTAGATTTATCAAGTAAGATGAAGTTCGAATATTATTCATGATCAAATAAATAGACTCGTACATTTAGACTGAGCCCGAAGTCTTGCCTATATCTAAACATCACCGATAAGCCCTGCCACACTCGACTTCCTCAACAGACGATCGTGACTTGACTTGGCTTTATAAGCGCCTCTCCATCGTCACTATTCGGGGTAACGCATTGAGTCTGCTCTGGGCCTACCAAACCAGCGGGACATCTGATGAAACTTCCTGATATTGGCATATTGGTTTCGAAACAATACATTTTATAAGTTAACTATTATTTGTTGTTAGATTCTTGAAATGTTATCAACGTTGGAAATTTTCACCTTTTAAATTAATTTTTTTCATTTGTATTTAATAGAATATACTGATCCATTTAGTTATTCTATCGGCTAAGTTTTGTTTGAAAGAAAAACACTCATTCCATTTAATAAACTAATCACACAATTTGAATTCTAACATCGTCTTATTAAATGCATATATATATTTGTAAATTATGAATGTAAACAAAGATAAACTATTTCTGTTATTTTAAAATGTCTAAGTGTAGCAAAATAGTATGTTTAATTTTAAAAGTCAAAATTAGGTCACGTAAGAATAGAGAATTCCCGCTAGAAATTCAGATTAAAAATTAAGCCGACGTGTTCTAGGAAGTTATGTCACTGACAAGAAATCTTAATATAAGACGGAAAAGGGTAGTCGAATCTGCCCTCTTTTATATCTGAAAAAGAGAACAAACGTGTTTCGGATAATCTCTCTCAGCTCTCGTGTCGGAGTTAAAAAGAATGGAATATTACTATATACTGTAAAGATGCTAACACCAATTAAAGAAAAACTAATTTAAAAATGATATTAAAACTCAGAATGTGTACTGTTGTTATTAGCACCTATTACAACTGATCTAACGAAGAAGACAGAAAAACCTTTACCAGCGGCATGACTATGACAGCTACAATGAAAAAGAATAATAATAAAGAGAGAGGCAGGTGGCATCTACACACGGTCAACAACTATTTCTGCTGCTACTACGTGTCAACAACAAGACTTCTGCTACTAGATTTGCAGGTCATATGTTTGTTGTTGTCCGAAGAAGACGAAGGATCGCGACCGTAAGCAACTTAAAAAATTAATAAATATTATGAAAATATTTTTTAGTATATAATCAAATTAGGTAATTCTTAAATTTTACATAAAGGTCATTAAAATAAATAATAATTTTGTAAATTCTGCTTGAAAATAATAAATATTTAGAAAAGCCTGTCATTGTGAAATTGTTTTCGGTTCGATTAATGGCTATCTATAATATAGATTGTAAGATTCCGTGTCATTGGTAACCACGTGAATACTTTGATGTCTGCGCAATGTATTTACGTGTATACGAAAGGTAATCAAAGTACGCACGTGTGTGTATTACATGTTGTTCAATTAAACTGCGTCAGAAATTAGGGTACCTCACTTAATACCTTGTGGTGGTGTCAAAGCAGAAACAGACACAATACAGCTTTATAGAAATAAAAGTATTTTAATAATCACCATATTCGTAGTCATATTAGTCTATAAGAGGTATAAAACAGCGAAGCAGAATTTAAAGTCACCGTCTGGATATGCTTGTTTGTAAAAGCTCGATCTATTTTCTAGTGTTTCTGGCTGCATGCATTTCTTGTTTGTTTTATCAAGGAGAAGTGCTTCCCAACACCTTGGAAAACCAATATTTAAAAATACTGGTAACCGGTCCTCTGTACAGACCAATCAGTCTCCTGTGCGTCATGAGTAAGTTGCTTGAATCTGTGAAAAACCAAGACGTTGTTAAACACCTTAGAAAAAACAGCCTACTCAGCGTCAAGCAATATAGCTTTCGTCCTGCAAGATCAACAGCCGATGTGCTGACTGTAATATCACACAGGATCAGTGTATCTATTGACGGGGGCTTCGTTTCTAGAGCAATAGCTCTAGACATATCAAAGGCTTTTTACAGTGTTTGGCATAAAAGGTTTACTTCACAAGCTTGCTAGCTATGGAATATCCGCAAATCTATTCTCAACAATCAAATATTTTCTCTCTAATCGATTTATGAAAATAGTCGTTGATAACCAGAAGTCTGAAGCACACAGCATTAAGGCTGTCGTGCATCTGGGTTTCATCCTGAGCCCAACCCTCTTCCTGATCTTCATAAATGATCTCCCACACCACATTCTAAGGTCATTCGTCCACATTTATGCTGAAGACACAAACATCTATGGAAACACATCGAAGAGCTTTAATGATCAGGTTCTTTCTGTCTCTCTCTCTTCCGACCTGCATCAAGTGATGCAATGGAGGAAAAGGTGGCTGGTTACTTTAAATACGTCAATAACCAAGCTCCTCTCCTTTCACCACCAACGCTTCGATCCCCACTTTGTCCGAATTGAAATAAACGGCCCCTCCACTGCTTTAATAAACTCCTGGGACTGACCTTCTCTTCAGACTTGAAATGGAAGACTTACATCAAATTTGTTGCTAAGACCGCTTGAAAACTGGTTGGATCATTCTACCGCTCCAAAAAGTATCTCACGCCCTACACTATCCTTTACCTGTACAAGAGTCAAATACGTCCTAAGATGTAGTACTGCTGCCACATATAGGGAGGTGTAGCTCAGAGCACTCTTTCCTGCTTTAACAGAGTCCAAAACCGACTTCGAAATTTAGTGGGGTGTCCTCTTCTCTTCCCTACAGTCACTCTCTCACAGGGGAGATGTAGCTAGTTTTTCTTTTCTTTACCGTTATTTACATTGCAGGCGCTCGACTGAGCTTAAATCTATGGTTCCCCTTGTAAAACATTCACAACTAAAATCCACCTAGCTACTTCCACTGCAAATGATTTCCCTTCCCCCCTCTGCGTGCCCAAGACGAACAGATAGTAATTAACAACAAATTGTATTATCAGAAAGTACTGAAGTAATGGGTTTACTGAGGCGGTTACTCACTTTAAGCTCTTGCTGATTGTTTAAGTCGACTCTATGCATAGAGTCAGGAATAATCAATTCAGTAACAGAATAGGGTAGATCACCATAACACTATCATTAAACTGGTCGTCGCTTATTGTTATAAACGAACCACTTAATATCACGATGGAGAAACACGACGTTTTTGTCTGTAAAGGAAACGCTACTAACACCCAAAACCGATGGTTTCCTACGTTGAAGTTAATGCGGCTCCTTGATTTGCTCACTTGATTAAGTGGATCCAGAACATCCGACGTCCAGATTTACCTAACGTCTGCAACTCGTTATTCGCAAATGCACGCGGCCGCTCAAAACCTTCTTCATATTTAGTTTTGTTATATTTCTTTGATAGACTTTTTTATACAAATGTTTGCTGACGGTCTCTTAGTCGAATCTTCTTTTGATATTGCGAGCCGTCTACACTAATTTATGACGAAGTTTAAGCTTATAATTGTTCCTAATTGTTTTGTGCCGTTATTTTCAAGTTGACAACATCTAATCCGCTGAGTCAGCCATTGAACTCTGGTTTAATTGTTTGAATCAGGAAAACCCGAGATTGAAAATCCAGTTAAATATAAAAATACAAAGAGAAAATACAAAATTAGCTTCTGCTCACTATCTATCTACATTTCTTTCTTTCTCTCTTTTCCTCTCCAACTACGGTTTAAATAATGTTACTGCTTGCGGTGATATTATATTCTTTTTCTAATGGATTATTTGAATCTGATGTATTATAGTTTGTTTTGTAACTTTGTTAATAAACACACACAGGTAAAGAAGGTTCTGTAGACTGGCCCAAAAGAGGATAGCTTTACTATGATCGTTAGGCTTGTAATCTTTCCTTCCTTTTAATTGTATTGCGTGAATGTGTTTGTTCACGAAGCAAGATATTTAATGAAAAACCATTCTGTTTGCGAATCGTGCGAATTAGACAGCGTCAAAAAATATCTCAAAACAATTTACTAAAAACGGAGAGCTAATCAACAGGAATGGTTAGATTATTGGCAGCTGCGGATTAAAGTAGATTAACATTAATAAATAAACCCTGAGAAGATTAGCAAGGGAAAGAAGGCGAGAGAGAGAGAGAGAGAGAGAGAGGAAAAAGAGAGAAAGGGAGATAGCGTGTTAGGGAAAATAGTGGTTCCTTACCTTTCAATGTTTTCTGGAAGACTGAGAAAAACTGAAAAACAATCTTTTGATTGTTTTTATATATATGTAGCTCACTGCACCTACCTGGTGTTGCCAGGGATCAGCTTCAATTAACATATTCCGTTCGTAGTTGTCAATACCTAGCCATATTGAATTATCTTACCTAGACACCGCTATTCCGAATTCGTGGCCGTGGGTCGCCATCAGTGGACTGTTTCTCTTGTACGAAACGAGCATAAACAACGTTTTAAGTGTAATTTAGATCGTTTTAAACCGATATAAATGATTGCACACTAAAAATAATAAAAATTAAAACCATCAATTTTTTATTCGAGTTTTTTTATGGTTTTCAGTAGTCATGTAAAAATTTCATTTTTATTTCATATTTAATTTGAATGTAAAAAATTATTGCAGCAAATTCTAATCAATTTTAATTATAAAAAAATATTTTATGTGATTTAATATATATATATATATATATATATATATATATATATATATATGACTGTTTGGCGCAGGAGAGGCAGTTTATTGATGGCGGTTTGTTGTGAATTCGGAATAGCGGCGTCTAAGTAAGATAATTCAATATCGTCCAATACTTTCTTCATATCGAGTGTTGTAATCTTTTTGATGAACTCTTAAAAATAAACGGTGTAGTGCACATTCACTGATGATAAATGCCGAATGCCGTCAAACGTATATCTAGCTGCCACAGCCAATTAGGGGTTTGTACCAATACGAGATACGTCCTCGACGATCAGTCCGACAGAAGATGCTCCGTTGTGACATCTTCTGGCCCTGCTCCGTTTGACTAAGGTATGACTCTGTTCAGTCGCAGGGAACCCACTTTCCCAGGCTTTACGTTCTCTTTGAGCATGGGTTAATTTATTGCTAATCGCCTAAGGTGCCCGTTCCGGGTAAATCCGACGGGGTTGTCTACGCATTTTTTTGTAGGCCAGAATGCGCTAATTCTAGTGCGCTGACTTTTCAAAACCAAACCAACCTTCTGTCTAACCTCCTGCATGTTAATGAAATAACAGAGGATTCCCCGAGGAAGCTTTAAGTTTGGGTTTGTGTGTTTTACGGCATATCAACTATGTATAGGTTATTTAATGGCGAATAAAGGTGTCAAATATAATTCTATATGTAGGATAATTATTTTATATTCCTCGAATACATTGCTCTCAGATTACAATACTCTCAGAATACAATGCTCTCAAATACAATGCTTTCAGAATAAGTTGCCTTCAGAATACATTGCTCTTATAATACATTGCTCTCGGAATACATTGCATTACTCTTAGTAAACAATTTTACAGAGAAAGTACCATTATTACTCTCAAACACAACCTTCGCAATACATTGCTGTCAGAATACGTTGCTCTAAGAATATATTGCTATCAAAATACATTGCTCCCAGAATACATTGCTCTCATAATACATTGCATTAATCTTAGAAAATATTTCTCCTGGATAAAATACTGATAGAAGGAAATTTAACAGAGAGGATACCGTAATTACTCTCAAACACTACTCCCAGAATACATTGCTCTCAGAATACATTGCTCTCATAATACATTGTTCTCAGAATACATTGCTCTCAGAATACATTACTCGTAGAATTGAAACATTAATCTTGGAAAACATTACTCTTATAAAACATTACACCAGGAAGAAAATTTTACAGAGAGGGTAGTGGTAAAACTACCAGAAAACTTCAATCCGAGAAAACATTACACCCAGAAAAATATTACTCTTTCAAGACATTACTCTTTGAAAACATTACGCTTTGAAAACATTACTTTTTGAATACATTACTCTTTAAAAATACTTATTGACATTGTTACTCTTCTTTGTTCTCAACACGATTAGCCTTTAGCCACTGCCTTCTAGTATCTATTTGGAAAAAAGTAAAAACACTGAAATAAGGTTTTGATTTTTTGAAGAATCAAATTAAATAATACGGTTCGGGATGAACTTAGAGATATTAGGACATGACGTAACCAGCCGATTGATCGGATCAGTCCTCTCCGATCTCCCGTCTAGCCGAATTAAGGACCGAAGTGAAAGAATGGCTCATCTACCAAGATCTCGTCCTAAGGTATCACAGGTCGCCACCAATGGGCTACAAGTAGGCCCTATTTTCAGGAGAGGGGTACCCCGTTGCATGCGGTTTCAGTAGGTGAATTCGGGGCCCCGGCGACAGGTCGAGGAGGTTTTTTTTTACATAAAACACAAAGATAACGTTTATTTAGAATAATATAAAAAAATGTATTTTTTTAATATAAACGTAATAATTAAAAATTACATGTTTATACAAAAAAAATTTAAAGAATTATATTTTTTACTTCAAAAACTGAATTTCTTTTAATTGGAGAGCGTTGAATGTGTTTGTTCAAAAATAAAAATATTTAATGGAAAAACGTTTGTCGATCGTGCGAATTTGACAGCGTCAAGAAATATTAAAAGACAATTTACTGAAGATGGAGATCTAATCAACAAGAATGGTTACATTATTTACAGCAGTGGATTAAAGTGGATTAAGATAATGACAACTAGAGGAACTGAGAGGATTAGAGTGAGAGAGATGGGATAGAGATGGAGTGTGTTAGTGAAAATGTCTTCTCTATGACTGAAAAAAAAAACTTAAAAAGAAATGTGTCTATGTTTTAATTATCTAGCTATACATACATGTGTTACTAGTTTTTTGACTATACAGTTTGTTCTTTTATCAAATAATTATGACATTTAAGATAGAATTTTGTAAATACACTTTATTATAACGGCATCGTTTGGTCAGTAAAGTATTAGACCAAATCTCTTCTTATATGAAATTAGGTATTTGTATATGGTTATATATTTCTATACACATGATTCACTCCTAAACTAATTAACCGATCATTATTAATTTTGAAACACATCTGCTCTGAGTAAAGGTCATATAACGGAGGATATATTTAGTTTCATTTTCATGCAAACGACGCAAAAAAGGGGGTAGAAACCCTTCTTGAAAAGTCAAATACCTCCGATTTTGTGAAATTCTTACAACAGGTATTAGGCATCAGTTTAAGATATTACTCATATGTTAGTTTCCTTGTAGCATTTTAAGAGAAATACCATTTGAAAATTCAAATATTTTCGATTTGCATTAAATTTGATCCATGATCTAATTATGCTAGATTTCTTGAATTTCAATTTCTCATTAAGACCCTTAATCTTAAGCCTTAATTTCTAAATATTTCTAGAAACGAAATCATATAATGAATTTAGATAAAAATTCGAATCAGGATTCTAGACATATGGTGAGTTTAGTAACTTATATATTCATTTTGATATTTTTAATGAGACCTTAATGTGGTGACAAAAACTGTTGCATCTGTGGAATTAATTTTACTCACCCCAGATGGGTATTCCTCTCGTTGTTTATAAAACTATAACTAATTTCATTAAGGTAACGTTGTTTTTTTTATGGAAATCGCCCCAGACAAGGTACAACGCCACTTAATGTAAAGAGCTAAAAAAAACTAGCCAACGATAAGTGTAAGATGGACAGGTTCCGACCCAGAAAACAGCAATTCTTCCCTCTTTGTTAGAAAATTAGCTCATGGAATGTGAGGACTAACGGACAAAATAAGAAAAGCGAGCGTTACAAATTTGCCGAAAGTAAACCCAAAGTAAACTTTCTATTTCCCTTCTAGTATCTATTTGGGAAAAATTAAAACAAGTAAAATAACGTTTTTATTTCTTGAAGAATCAGATTGGATAATACGTTTATGAATGAACATACAAATCTTTATTTCATCTCGATTAATAAAATAATCGGATGTACATAACTTCCAAAACGTTCAATCGTTTAATACGCGAGGGTTTGCAAAGATGTTTTAAGCCAGAAATAATTTTCTAATCAACATTCAAATACCAATGCGTCACGAAGTAATTCTGGAACTTATCTCCATAGAAACAAAATAATCGTTTAAAAGAATCAGCTACATTATCTAAAGGTGTATTAGAACGTGTGTTTCCTCGTCGCTTCTCTTGTTCACCGTTTAATTACACAAAATCCGAGCTAAATCTTCGTTGGATTTAGGATTGAGTTATAGTTGAAAAGAAAGTTCTCATATCAAACGATATCTGTCACTCTCGCTTGTACCACTTTTTCTCTGTTTATCAACAGTCGAGAGTAATAAAGATAGAAAATAATAAAATGATTCGAATAGTCCATTATAAGCAAAATATAATATAACGACAAGTAGTAATATAATTTAAACCGTAGCTGGAGAGAGACTACTATACCGATCAACTTTTTATTTTCTTCTTTTAGTTTGTTATAATTAATTTGCTTTAGAAAATGTACGTTTTCTTAATTAAAACAATCTGCCCCAAGCTCAATGAGCTATCCTGGTTTGAATAAATTCCTATACATTTTTCAAAGAATAAAACCCATTATCAAGTCTCTAGGATATAGTAAAAAGCTGTTCACACCCGCAGTAAAGTTAAGCTCAATGATCAATATTTCATATAAATTAGATCTTTATATATTAAAAGTGTACGTTTCAAAAGTTCAAAACATATTAATTATGATTTAAAATATCTAAAACATGCTCCAGTAATCAATACTAACATATTATTTTCCGTATACTCACGTTTCTAAAAACATTTACATTAGTAAAATTACATTTAAGTAAAGATACATAATGTAAATGATTTTCTTCATCAGTATATTACACAATTTCCCAATTTTCAAACATACTTACATACCATAGATGTTCAAAGAAAAATTCTGAGTTAAGAGAGAATATAGATTAAATCACAGATTTCAATGGATTCTTTATAAATGATATAGATTAAAAAAGTAGTTCAAATGAATTTTTTTAATAAAACAGTTTATTTTTTCTAATAATATTTTAATAAACTCTTGTAAAAGTTTAATCTAAACGAGAAAAGTTAGAATCAGACATCTTATCTCATCGTTCATGTTTTAATTTGATAGTGTTCTTGAATGAAATATCGATTAAAAGTAAATAACATGCTGAGTATTGATCCCCGGAACATGTTTTAAATATTAGAAAGCATAATGAATATGTTTTTAACTTCTATGTATTATAATATATATATATATTAGTAGTAGTAGTAGTAGTAGTAGTAGTAGCAGTAGTAGTAGTACTCACAAGGAGTTCTCACACAAGTTATCGTCAGTGATTGCTCAACGACAACAACCAGTGGTGTTCCCTGGAGTATGAGTGACAACCAGCCTCCCCAAAGTTCCAGCACTCTTCACCTTTTCGATCACCACCGTAAATTACCTTGCGTTATCGCAACAGTCACCTTCCATTGTTTTCTCGCTGGCAACGACCATTGGTTTCCCTTGGGATTTGGGTAGCAATAGGTCTCCCCCCACATCCAAACACTCCCGTACTTTTCCAGTAGAGGTCTGGTTAGTGCTGTCCCTCATCGGTCTTCTCATCTTTCTTGACCCTCTACGACTATTTGTGAGGTGTCAGCCGAGGTCGAATTTAATTATTATTATTATTATTATTATTATTATTATTATTATTATTATTATTATTATTATTATTATTATTATTATTATTATTTACTCACTAGGAGTTCTCACACAGGTCATCAGTGATTGTACACCGACAACCGGTGGTATTCCATAGAGTCTGAGTGACAACAAGTCTCCCCAGATTTCCAGTATTCTCCACCTCTTTTCGATAGCCACCGCAAATAAATTTGCAGTATCACAACAGCCGTTTACCATTCATTTCTCGCTGGTAAGGACCATTGGTCTTCTTTGGGATTTGGGTGGCAATAAGACTCCCCAAGCATGACCCTATGCAAATATTTTGTGTAGTGTCAGTCTAGGCTGGTACCATTTATTTATTTATTTATTTTTTTTGGGGGGGGCCGGGTCTGATGGTGTTTCTTGCTATTTCTGTTAATTTGTTCAATTTTGTGTCGTGTCAGTTGAGGTCGGTGTAATTTATTGGGGGAGAGCTTATAAAGTTATGTTTCTTGCATTTTCTGCTTCTTTATTCGTAATGTGTTCTTTCTGTGGTTTTGTTTTCTTCCTGTAGTAGATTCCGTGTGACCCTTCGTAGCTTATGCGGGTTAGTTTCCGCATTCAATGATTTTTCTTAAGATTACAGCTGTTTTGATCATTGCTGTCCTTTGTATAGTTCTAATGATCCCTTTGATTGCAATTTCTCCCAGTCTTTTTTCCAGGTATTTTGGGATTGTACCTAGTGTTCTCTACAATTATTGGTATTATACTGACTTTCTTCATGTTCCATATTCCTTTAGGTTCCTTGACTAGTTCCGTGTATTTGCTTCGTTTTTCCGTTTCTTTGATTTTCACTCTGATGTCTGCTGGAACGGCGAAGTCTACGATTTAGCAAGATTTTTCCTTCTTGTCGATTATTATAACATCCGGTCTCCTTGCTTGTATGAGTTGGTCTGTTTGTATATCCATATCCCAGATGAGTTTGTGTTTTTCGTTTTCCAGTACTGTTTCTGGTTTATGTTTGTACCATTTGTCTGCATATTCGAAATTCAATTGTTTGCACAGTTTCCGGTGTATTACTTTCCCCACACAGCCATGTCTATTCTTATATTCTTTTTAGGCTAGTTTGCTACATTCACTTATTATATGATTTACTGCTTCGTCTCTTTGTCCACACAGTCTGCATTTATTGCTTTCCTGGGTTTTATCTATTTTAGCTTTAATATAGTTTGTCCTAATTGCATTGTTCTGTGCAGCCATCAGTAAAGATTCCGTTTCTCTGTTACAGTGTCATTTTCTTAGCCATGTCCAGCTATTTTCGTTGGTTTCTTCTCTTGTCAATTATCTGAAGCGTCCATGTATTTTTTTTCTTCCCACTTTTCTTTTCTTGTCGTTTTGTTTCTGGTTTCGGTGCTTCCCGAGTTGTTCGTTGAAACGGTGTCTCTTGCTGCAGTGATAAAGGTTTCCATGTGTTGAGTTATGTATTCTTCCAGCTCTTTTTTTAGTCTTCCACACAATCTTCTATACTTACCAGTCCTCTTCCCCCTTCGTTTCTTTTCATGTAGAGTCTATCCGTATCGTCTTTTGGATGTAGTGCGTTGTGCATGGGCATTAATTTATTATATATATGTACATATATATATATATATATATATATATATACATATATATATATATATATATATAAAATATATATATACATATATATATATAAATATATATATATATATAAATATATATATACATATATATAAATATGTATATATATACATATATATATAAATATATGTATATAAATATATAAAATATATATATTATCATACATATATATATAAATTTAGATTGACCTTGCATCACAGAGTTAGTTACTTATATTTCTTATACCGTTCTCATTCGACCCAGAACTGTACCTTACTTGACCCTGTCTCTAAAAACTTAGATAGAGCACTCTCACTCGACTCGAATGCTCAAATACATGTACTTGGGGATTTTAATGCACACCACCGTGACTGGTTGGGATTCTCCAGCGTTACTAATGCAGCTGGGAACTCTACTTTATATTTCTTCTCAGCTCACGACCTCTTACAGACTGTCACTTTTCCGACCCGCCTTACTGATCGTGCGGACCAGTTCTTGACCTCACTACCCAGGGCTTTTGTGGCGAATGCCCATAGCCCGCTCGGAAACTCTGATCACGTTGTGGTAATAATACTTATCACTTTACAACCTCTTCCAAAAGCTAAAGAGCCATTACTGCAAACGACGAGAAACTATGAGCAGGCTGATTTTGAATCCCTCAGGGATCACATCAGCGACACCTCATGGGATGAAAACTTCTCACTCCCTGCTGATCAGTGTGCAAATAGGCTAACCGAATGGGCGAAAGCAGGCATTGATGCTTATGTCCCCACACGAACATTCTTCAGCAAACCCCACTCTCCTCAATGGTTCACCTCAGAATGTGCAGCTGCTATTGCTGAGAGGCAGAAGGCATTCCGAAAATTCGAATATGCGAATAGACAAAAATTTATAGAGGCAATACATGATTGCAAAGTATTGATAGATTAAACAAAGGGAAGGCATACAGAGATAACAAAAAAAACAAAAAACATTTAATCACAGAAACTAGGTACGCGCGATTTCTTGAAAATCTACAATAGTGTGATGAACAATAGATTATCAAATCACAACGATTTTGTTTGCACGGTAACTGATGAAGCTGAACTACTTACCCAGCGTTTCGCCTTAAACTCCACTTTGGACTCAGCAAACCACCACCTCCCTAAATTCACATGTCGGACAGAAGCCACACTTGAGAACCTGTTCATCACCCCATACAAAGCTAGAGACATCATAAAAAACCTTGACACCTCTAAAGCATGTGGGCCTTATCTTATACCAGTAATAGTAATAAAGAAATGCTCGGCTGAGCTGGCGCCTGCCCTCTCCAAACTATACAAC
Source organism: Sepiola atlantica (assembly GCA_963556195.1). Taxonomy (NCBI): domain Eukaryota; kingdom Metazoa; phylum Mollusca; class Cephalopoda; order Sepiida; family Sepiolidae; genus Sepiola; species Sepiola atlantica. Next base: position 156,134,038 of record OY744517.1, read on the forward strand.
AAATGCCTTGCTTAATCTTGTTTCCTTGATAGTTGGAACATTGCCTCTGTGGTACCAGTCTTCAAGAATTCTGGAGATAGAACTGATCCTCTAAACTACTGCCCAATCAGTCTACTCACGATCTTTGTAAACATCTTTGAATCATTAATCAATCTAGCGATCATCAATACGGATTTAGACAAGAACGATCTACTGCAGATATCCTAACGGTCATTTCTGAACATATATATTATACACTGGACAAGGCAGGTGAAGCTAGGACGGTAGCGCTTAATATATCCAAGGCCTTTGATAAGGTCTGGCATGAAGGGCTTCTCCTAAAACTGAACTCATATAGTATCACTGGAGAAATATTTAATATAATTAAATCCTTCCTAACAAAAAGAAAGGTCCAGGTTGTCACTGATAGCCGTTCATCTAAGAAACATGACATAAATGCTGGTGTATCCCAGGGATCCATCCTTGGACATCTACTGTTCCTGATTTTCATAAATTACCTCCCTGATGTCATTGAGACGAGATAGGAATATTTGCTGACGACACCACGCTCTACCCTCGTCATGTGGGCAAAACCGACGCGCACATATCTGAGGCAATGGCTGAATCCTTAGAAAATGATCTCCAGTCTCTAGTAGAATGGAGTCAAAAATGGATGGTAACTTTTAATGCCGTAAGGACAAAGCTACTTTCCTTCAATAACTACAAAAAACCTCTGCAACCACCGATTGTCATGGCAAATAACACCCTACCTGAGAGGTCATCATTCAAACTCCTCGACCTAACTTTCACAGATAACATGAATTGGAATAAATACATTGAAGACATTGCCACGGTTGCTGCAAAAAAGGTGGGCTCCCTCTACCGTGTCAGTAAACTTCTCACACCTGACATTATCCTATATTTTTACACAGCCACTATCCGTCCATGCATGGAGTATTGTTGCCACATCTTGACTGGGACATCATCCACTAGTCTCTTTCTCTTTGACAAGGTCCAAAAAATAGTCGCCAACTTGATAGGTCTCTCACTATCCACCAAGCTCCAGCCCCTGTCCCATCGCCGCAATGTTGCTTCATTGTGCCTGTTATACAAGTACTTCAATGGATTGTGCTCTGATGAGCTTTGTGCTCTGGTAACCCCACAGCGTAAATTCACTACACTAACCCGAGAATCGGCTAAATCCCATCCATTCACTGTGGAGGTCCCTAAGTGTCGAAGAGCTTTCCTCGTGCGGATTGACTCTGGAACCCACTCCCTGCTCCCTATTTTCCTAACGGGACTGACACGCAGAAATTTAAAACTAATGTAAACAGACATCTCGCTGTGCAGCTCCCAATTAAGGTTGACCCCATCCCCAACTTTCACCCTTTTTCTCAGTATCCCCTTACGTCTACAGTGGCGGCCTGCCTTGTAACCCCCCACATATATATATATATATATATATATATATATATATATATATATATATATATATATATATATATATTTGTTTGGCTTACACAACTGGTGTTGTGTTTCATTATTGCAAGTATATAAACCACAGAAATCGATTTTTGTCTATATAAGCGACAATTATTCCTATCGAATTATTTTGCAGGACATTACAAAGAAGGTAATGCTAGACAAAAACAAAAACAACACCGGATAATCACGATAATCACATCTGGTCAATAATGTCACTGGTCAAGTTTCCGCTAAAAATAAAATAAACAACAAACGCTATGAATACAAAGAGTTTATTCAGATTCTTCATAAAATTTCAAAGAAAATTTCATTTCATTAAACAATCCATTATCAAAAACAATCATAATAAAGATTGGCATATATATATATATATATATATATATATATATATATATATATATATATATATATATATACATAATATATGTATATATAAATACATAATATATATATATATATATAAATAGATTATATATATATAAATAGATTATATATATATATATATATATATATACATATGTTTCACTAAAACGAAGTGTAAGTTTCTTTTTATTCTGTTTTTGATCCAATTTTCCGAGTTGCAGACCAATGATCTGATGTTATGTTATATATATATATATATATATATATATATATATATATATATACAGAGTGAATCACAAATATCCAGTCAGTCAATGCTCATTTATTTTAATAATATATTACCTAAATATCAATAACTTTTATTAAATGTTTAAAAAATATGATGTCTGCCAAGTTACTTCTGACTTCAGATTCGGCTTCAGGCCGGTTGTTCTCTTCCGGGTACTCGCGTATGCACATTGAACCTGTTTGCAGATATATATATATATATATATATATATATATATATATCTCAATTAAAAAACTCAACTATTCTGCATTGTTTTTATTATTATTTATTTAAAAAGGGAGTATATTAAAAACAAACATTACAGGGTTTTTTGTAAGCAGAATGTATAAATAAACTAAATAATATTTAACAAATTCATAATTTTATTTACACAACAGATTAAACAAATGAAATCGTACACGCTTCACCGATTTTTTAATTTAAAATGTTACAAACTTTTTGCCTCCCTACTAGGGCAGATTAGACACATGGTCAGTTTTTAATGGAGAGTAAATCCGGCTCCCCAAAAGGGTAATCTTGATCTGGATGAAAATAAAAATTGCCTCAGACTGGAAAAATATTGATAAACAACGCAGAATAGTTTTGCTTAAAACAAAAGGTTAAATTTAATAAAACATTTTTCCTGTAAGCATATAATATAATACTCTAATCTTATTTTTTAATTAAAACTATTCTGCATTGTTTGTTTTTGATTCGTATTTATTTAAAAAAAAAAGAAGTATATATACAAAAACACATTGCAGAGATTTTTCTGTAATCAAAATAAATAAACGAAATAACATTTCCCTTTTTTTAAATTAAAATTACTCTGCGTTGTTTCGTTAATATCTTTCCTGTTCTCGGTCTTTGAACAAGAAATTCTTCTTGACTGATACATTTTGATTTTTGTATTAATCCATATAGTCCCTTTTGGGGATAACTAGATTTTCGCTACATTAAAATCGACCTTAGAAATTCATCAAAAGAATACATTTTAAATCTCAAACAAGTTACACACCTTTTGCCTCTCCATTAGGACAGATTAGAAACGAGATCGGATTTTAATGTAGAGAAAAATCCATCTCCCCAAAGATGTGCTCTCTGGTGCGGGACGAAAGTAATAATTGCGTCATTCTGGAAATATTTTTCTTTCACCTATCGAGGACAGAGTAGTTTTTATTTTTAAAAGTTAACTGTTATGTTGTGTGTTTATATATTTTGATTACAGAAACAAATTCTGCAGATTAAAATTTTTTTTTTTTAAATATACGCCCCTTTTTCTTAAAATAAATAAGAAAAAACAAACAAAGAAATAATGCAGAACAGTTTTAATTAAAAAAAATGTTTTGTTGTGCGTGAGTAACCGGAAGTGGAAGCAACCGGTGTCAAACCGAATGTATCCTTTTATATTTCCTTGTTTTTCGGTGCGTATAATATAATTGGTCATAAATGTGCATATATCTAATAAAATAAATGTATATATATATACTTGCTTATACATGTACGTATATATGTATGTGCATAGATATATGCATATATATATATATATATATATATATATATATATATATATATGTCTCTATATGTAAGTGTATATGTATACATACTTATGTATAAATATGTATGTATAAATATTTTTCTCTCCTCTCTCTCTCTTGATATATATATATATATATATATATATATATATATATATATATATATATATATATATATATGGAGTTTCAACCGATTAACGTCTATAAAAACAAATATAATACATGTACTATATATATATATATATATATATATATATATATATTCACCTCACTCTTCCTCTAGAGTGAAAATTCCCACCTTCCGACCTTGTGTCACATTCTACTTTGTGGGACGTAGATAAATAGGTATATATATATATGTGTGTGTGTGTGTGTGTGTGTACGTATGTGTGTAGAGATTCATTGGCAAAACGGATAAAAAACAATCCAATCAGGCCTACTCATATTGTATCATATTTTATCCAAAGACTTCATCAGCAAAACTTCTGGAATTATTATTTTAAAGATTTTTACAAACACGACATAGGTATGAGAGAGAATGGGTGACCAAAAGAAAAAAAGAAAAATAGTGTGAAGCGATTAAATAACTAGTGGGGATCTCATGTTCTTTTTTAATCTACAATGTGACAGGTCATTTTTGAAAAGATGAGAGTTTAAGTAGAATAAAACGTATTAAAATTGGGCATTTTTCTTCTTTTTTTTCACTTCTCGATCACGCGTTTTGTACAAAATTAAAAATAGAATACGTAACTGATTTCTGAGATGAAGTCGTTTGTTAATAAAGACAAGCCCGTCTCACCATATGAATTGATTTGATTGTATTGCTTGATCTATCTTCTTTATCCATTTATCTTGACAGCTTAGCCGTGTTTCATCCAACATTTTTCTTTCTATATATATGTATATATGTATATGTGTGTGTGTTTTAATGGGAATTGATTTACAACACTATACAGTATATTATGCATTAAGCTGTTTTGTTTTTTATGCTATTGTTTGATCAGATAATATTATTAAAGAAACGATCACTTAATCCGCGGTGCTGGATATAAATAAAAATACCATAAATTAAAAAAATGTAAATCGTACATATTAGAATATTGTACGAGTCTCATTTTTCAATTCGTGGTATTCCTTGCTTTTATATAGCACTACAGACTAAATACCGCCCGTTTAGTTATATTATCTGCGCAAATAATTGCATCATAAAGCAGCGACTTAATACATAACGCATACACACACACACACACACACACACACACACATATATTTATATATTTCTCTCTCTCTCTCTCTCTCTATATATATATATATATGTATATATATATATATATATATATATATATATATTATACTATGCTTATACAAAATATTTCAATAGAATTCTTAATGACTTTCATTCTTTATTATTTTTAAGTCACATGTTTCTTTTAAAGAAATGCATCACCAATGTTTATAATCTGTTTATTTTTAAATGCACTCTATGACCTCTTGTTTAAAACTTAATAACACATGAACAATATATGAAAATAACAAAAAGCAGGAAACTCAAAACAGAAAACGCTTTAGCTCCTTACATCAAGTTGCTTCATGCCTTGTCCGAAGCGATTTCCATCAAATAAAACAATGATTAAATTAAAAGTAACAAAATGAAACTAAACTTCCAAATAAACAAACAATATATTAAATGGTTTATACATTTGATATATATATATATATATATATATATATATATATATATATATATATATATATATGTGTGTGTATATATATATATATATATATATTATGTATTAAAATTATATATATATACATAGAAATCATATATATATAGTATATTTTAAATATAAAATGTATATATGAAATATTAAATACATATAATATAATTATCAACTATATATGATATACCTATAGATAAGTATATCATGTATGGCAATAATCACATTGACACACCTGTTCCTGTTAGATCATCGGAGTTAAGCGACATATTTATACATGTATATATATAGAGAGAGAGATATTAAATATATATGTTTAACATGTACATGTATATATATATATATATATATATATATATATATATATATATATTATATACATATATTAAGAAATTATATCGTATATATGTGACAATTATACCATATATATTACGTTATATATATTATCTGTGGTTATATATAATATATATATATATATATATTCTATATATAAAGATATCTCGTATATACAGCTCATATATATATATATATATATGATATATCTATATTATATATATAGTATGGATATATTCAATATATATAGATATACTATATATAATATATTACTATATAATATGTACTAATAGATATCATATATATGTATGTAATAGTACACGGCTTAAAATACTGTATCAAAGGATTATAGAAATAAGAACATACATTTATTTTTCTGGATATCAAATAATAGTCATATCAAATATATTGTACTGGATATCAACTAATATTAATATCAAATATATCATATTGGATAACAAATAATATGTATATCAAATATATCATATTGAATAAATAATAATATGGATTCATCAGACCAAAAACAATAATGAAAATATTGTTATACAATTTTTCATGAGGCAATAATTTTTTTATATTGTGTGTGTTTATTGAAGAAAATATCACAAAATAGGCTTACCGTTCGGTAGGAACCGGCGAACAGAAAAAAATGGTGTGTTCTCTTTTCTTTTCAGAGAATTAAACGATTTTATAAGCTGTTAACACTGAAGACAGAAAAACTGTCATCTCTCTAAAGGTTTCGTGGGCATTTTTTTTACACGTAGATAGATAATTTCATATAAGTATATACATATGTACAAACGGTTGTACAAACGATTTCCCTCGACTCCCAATGTAAAACGTATATTCATAGACATAAGAATATTACACATATGTAAACAAACAAAAAGATATATATATATATATATATATATATATATATATATATATATATATATATATATATATGTGAGTGTGTGTGTGTGTATTACAGTACATCAGAACAACATCGGTACCGTCCGTTTCAAATCTAACAAAGGGGACCTAGAGTTGGTCTCTTATGCCGGATTCTCTTCAGCCTCTGTTTATGTCTGTCTCCGGAAAATGGCGGATCGCGCGCTGTGTGACTTTTCTACGGTATTTCAATCCTCAACATTATTTTCATTTTTGTTATTTTTTTTTTATTAATTCGGCATTTCTACCCGCAAAATTTTCCCGATATATACATCATGGACAAATAAAAAAAATAAAATAAAATTGCCAACTATAAGGAGTCCGGTATAATAGACCAACTATTTGCCCGCTTTGTTTGGATTTCAAACCGACTGTATCGATTTTGTTCTGATCTTCTGTAATACATATATAAATTAATATTACGCTCTTTTTAAAAAATATTTCTCAATAATTGAGCACTCTGCTGAGGTTCTCTCCCATTAACCTTAAATAAATATATATATATATATATATATATATATATATATATATATATATATATATATCCCATTAACCTTAAATAAATATATATATATATATATATATATATATATATATATATTATTCAACAATATGTTTCAGACAAATATTCTCATCAGTATTGGTATTTATATCTAAATACTACTAACACCTTGAAAATTGTTGTTTATTGGTTTATTATCTTGATTTTCTTTTTGGCGTCATAAAAGATGACATCACTAAAAGATAACGTCATCCATTAAAAGAGGGATGGCAGATACAAGTGCACAGTAGATGACGTCACAAAATCATAACATACATCACATGAGAGAGAGAGAGAGAGGGAGGAGAGAGAGAGGGTGAAGAAAAAGATAGATGGGTAAAAGAACCTTTTTTAGACAGACCGTCAACTAAAGAATAACGGATTGTCTAAAACTCCACGTATATTGTTTGCATGCTTGTGTCTTTGTTTCTGTGTTTGTTCCCGTGCACTATGAACGACGTCACAAAATGATGACGTAATCTATTAAATCAGAAACAGAGGTTGGGAAGAGTTCGTTTATAACGTTCTATCAAGACGTACCCTGACCCTTCGGTTCGTCTACCTTTTGGGGTCTTGTTTATACTACGTTTCAGATGATGAACTCTCCCTTCTTCGAGTGGAAAGTTCGTCTATGCATTGCAATATTATTCCCGCATTCGAAAATCATGTATGCTGATTATCTTTTGGCTAGGATCAAAGTAGAGTATATTGTCTGATACGATACTTTATCTGTTCTCGACTCGATCAGTGAAGACTGGGAACATTTTAATTTTTGTCCTATTCAGAGTGGAGCTTTATGGAGCTTTATTTCCCCAACATTATTAACCAACTTTATGTCTAACACTGCTCCTCTCGTGGGGATATCAATTCAATATAGGAACCATTGATTACATGTTGGTTGATGGATTTTATCCACCATCGTTGAGGCATTTTATGTCGACATTGTACATGATTTGCATACGGTTGGTTTGTAGGTTAATTTGTTTAGGGGTGTGCACCGACAGTGTGAGAGAAAAAGCAAGCGCTATTAAATTCCTGCAAGAAAGTGGTATTTTTCACAAAGCTGAAATTTGTGATGTTGGACATATTATTTTTCAAAACGTTCTTTCTTCAATTAATTATTTTATTTTAACATTCGTTGCGGTCTTCTAACCTAATCGTAAACCTAATCATAACCTGCCAGCCACTCGGACTTACGGTTAGTTGTAATAAATTTTGTTAATGCCCTAAAACGCTAGAATCGCCCAGAAATGGGATAATTTTACGTTAAATTTATATACGAAACTGATCCTCAACTGTAAATCGGAAAATAATAAAATAAAATAATCGCTTAAAAAAGTAGAATCTCATTTTTCTATTTGAGGCGGAGTGATTCAGTGGAGGGTGTCAATCAAGAAATGTAAACATTTTGTAAAAATAATTACCATTTTCAGCTGAATATTCTTTAAATATATAAAACGAATATGTCTTTTCTATATTTATTTATTATTTAAATTGTTGCAATTTAATTATTTTATTACAATAAATATGTGTTTGTCTTTCTGCCGTAACAATAATTGTCAGGTAAATATTCTTCAACGAATGTCACTTTTGAAATTTATTTATTTAAGACTGCAGTGTTTTAATCGACGGGACGACATCATTTGATTTTGGAATAATTCATTTTAAAATGGGTAGAGTAGGAATTTATTTTACCTCGGCGACATCAGATTAATCACCAATCAAATATCTGATCGGACAATCTCATTTTTTTAATTGAGTGTGAAAGGCGATAACGGACGTATGAAACGCCTAAGCATATTTCTATATAAGTTGTTGTTATTATTATTATTATTATTATTATTATTATTGTTATTGTTGTTGTTGTTGTGATGGTGGTGATTTGTGTGTGGGTGGGTGTGTATATCAGGTTGTAACAAAAGAATGGTGGAAACTTCTGAATTAGATATAATTAATCTTTGTATGATATTTATCGATATTCAAACCATATATAATAGAGTTATGGAACTTAGCGGACATTCCATTGTTGTGGAAAATGGGTTCTACATGATATGTTAGATGAGATGACGAGTGCCAGTGACTTAGTCGTGATGGAATATCTGTCTGTATACTAGAACGATTAGTAGATGTTTGAATATTCATGATACCGTTTATTACGACAATCAAACAATAATAAAACAATCACAGCCTCAAAGTTCACTCGCAAAACTAAGGCATTTAAAGGCAACTTTAGGAAAAAATAGCAAAGAATAACAACAAAAACAAGGCAAGAAACAAAACAACAAGAATAAATACCAACTGTTTGTTTCTTTACTCACAGGGATCAAACGACATTCGCAGTTAAAAAGCCAAAAATATGATGTGCTCCATTAGGAAAAGTTGTCATTGTTTGTTTAAAAAAAAAAGTAAATACTTTTAACTAAGAGTAAGTAAAATAAATAAAATAGTCGACCGTAGTCGGAGGCGACCCGAATGCTTCTTTTTCATTAGCTACTACACCGAGATGTAGGGGAGGGCGTCATACTTTTCTCATGATTACTTATGACCTTATAATGTTAGGTGTTTAACCAATGGAGCATCACGTACCATTTATCGAGTCTTTGGTATGACTCGACCGAGGATTGAACGCCGCTTTTCCGACCCACTAGCGAAGACCGTAATCATTATGCCCAAATAGGCAGGTTTAAAATAATATTAATTCTTTAATGGGGATAGCTATGTACAATTGGAGGATTATCGATTTTATATTTTGATAATATCAGCGGGACTCTGTGGAAATTCCACGCTGCTTTCTTCATCAATCTCTATAATTTACTGTTAATAATATTTCTTTTTAAATAATAAATATGTCAAGAGCAATACTCTCATGAAAACATAACTTTCTTCTTCCATAAAAATAATTGTTGCTGTCAACTAGATATTCTTTGAAAAAGTAAAACGAATATGTCCCTTCTTTCATTATTCATTTATAATTTAGTTCGTTTTAAAACAATAATCATTCTCTGTATTCGTACAGTAAAAATAATTGTCAGCTGAATATTCCTATAAACCAATAAAAGGAATGTAATTTTTTTTAATGAATTTATTTTAAATGTTACTGAGACGATATAATTGTAACACTGCAACAATTGAGGAGTTCGAATGCAAAACGCGATAAACGCCATTTAAAAAATTACGTAGCTAACACTATAAAAAGTGTTACATTTCAACACTCGGCCACACAATCAAATTATGTTTTCCATAATATGATACAAGAATAATTAATTATTTCTTTCAATTAATATAAGCTTATGTTCAAAGTCTATATTTTATATATTCGTTCTTTTATTGATTAAGGTTTCAATTTAAACAAATTGGATTTATCGCGTTTTGCATTCGAACACTTCAATTCATTTTAAAATGGGTAACGTCGGAATTGTTTTCCTTAGCGAAATCATGTTATCATTAATCACGATCTTTGCTAACTAGACGATCTCATTTTTCATCAGCGTGAAAGGTGATAACGTACGTACGAACACGAAATGGTTTACTGTACTATTATATAGATCGAAATAAATCCATTCCATTTTTTCACAAATATTAAAATTTCAAATTAAAGAAAAATATATATACAAATGTTTGTCTTAAATGAAGGAATATATGTTCACTATTTCTCCAAATTTTGTTACGTAGATAAAACATTTTAATGTATATAAAAATAAATAAGAATCTTGTAAAAAAAATTCCGGAATTAAAAAATCACGTTTTTCTTCACATTTCTTAATTAATGAAACTTATATTTATTTAAAATACTTACAATCGATATGTTCAAGAATCTGAACTGCTTTAAATATTACTCGGAATTAAAAAAAAAAAGAGACACGTACGTAATTGATGAATGAGTAAGCAATGACAATTTAGATATTTGTCTGTACTTTGCTCATTTTTGAAAATGATCTGGTAATTCTGTAAAACCTTCACATCGGCACCTCTTCGTTCAATAAGTAGGATCAGTTAAACCTCGGTTCATGAACGTCTCGGAACTGGAACAATTCGGATTTCGAACAACGCCGACGGCAACCGAAGTATACCGACTGGTGAAACGTATAGAGTTTTGTGCAGAGTTGTCATTCCTAGGGGTTTAAATCAGATCTGAGTTTTTAAGATCAATTTGGGCTTTTGTATTTTGACTCTAGGTTTTTTTAGTAACTATATTGCTAAATACTTGCTAAAATAAATATATATATATATATATATATATATATATATATATATATATATATATAGTCATCAACATACAGCGTGTTTCGCTGTTTCACAACTCATCAGTGCGGCTAGACCAGTTAGTGTCTCAAGTAATATATATATTACAAACTGTGTAGTTAAGTGGTCAAAATAAAAACTAAAATAGTCTTAATACATAACAAAGTTTACAGATTTTCTTCATATTTTTCACAAATTAAGGTTTTATATCATACATTATTGTTAGTATTGAACACCATAAGATGGTACATTAACCAATTAAACACCTACAAATAATATATATTTATATGTACATCTTATGTCGCTTTTGTGTATGATACAGACTACAATACATTTTATTGGCCTTTTGGCTAACATCAAAGTGTTTTATATGTACTATCCAAATATGTTGCAATAATATCGTGGCGTTCGCGTTCGCGCCGGACGTCCATAGAATGGGAATATGTCACACACTCATACAAGGGTTTTAGAGATAGATACATAATAATTCTTTTAGAGATCGACCCCATCACTATATATATTCTAAAACAACATAAACCAGAATTCGTAGAAGGATAACACTGTTTACTTTCCATGGGGCCCAGTAGACTATAAAAAGAAAATCACAGCCGCACGTATTTCCAACTGTCAACGCGTTTAAACGCGGCATGAACAAAAGAAACATACGCGCTTGTGGATTACTATATATATATATATATATATATATATATATATATATATATATATAAATATATATATGCATATATAAACATATAAATATGTATATATATATACATAAATATATATACATATATATATGTATAAATATATATATGCATATATAAACATATAAATATATATATGTATAAATATATATAAATATATAAATGTATAAATATATATATATATTAATATATACATATATATATATATATAAATATATATATATAAATATATAAATATATATACATAAATATATAAATAAATATTTATATATATATATAAATATATATATAAATATTTATATATATATAAATATATATATAAATATTATATATATATAAATATATATATATATAAATATAAATATATATATATAAATATATATATATAAATATATATATATATAAATATACATATATATATAAATATACATATATATATATAAATATATATATATATATATATATATATAAATATATATATATATATAAATATACATATATATATATATATATAAATATACATATATATATATATAAATATACATATATATATATAAATATATATATATATATATATATATAAATATATATATATATATATATATAAATATATATATATATATATATATATATATATATATAATATATATATATATATATATATATAAATATATATATATATATATATATATATATATATATATATATATATATATAAATATATATATATATTTATATATATATATATATATATATATATATATATATATATATATATATATATATATATATATATATATATATATGCGCTCCCCCATGTATGGTGCAGTCTGGTAGAGAAAATTATGATTTCTACTTAAGCGATTTCTTTGTAGTAAATATAATTGAATCCTCTTGGTAATTAATATTGTGAAACATAGACAAATAAATACAAACAATGTTTAAAAGCAGTACACATTTCTTACATTAATAGAACCAGATAAATTAGCTGAGGTGGTAGACCGTCGGACCGCCATGATAGGTAGTGCCTGATGTAAAGTGGTTCGAATTACGGAGTTGTTGCGTTTGCTGAGTCTCGAAAAGACGAAATAGTTGTTAGTGTATGACTAAATATATACTTTATGTTTCTGATATTTCGAGTCACACATAAGATAACGCCAGAGATATTAATACTATTAAAAGAAATACAATTATCCAGAGAGATGTATCTATTTATTAAACAAACAACAATATAAATCCATAATTTACCGAAAAATATCATATTAAATTCATATAGCTGTTTCTTTCAGAGGAAACGAATACATAATGTTAACTTACAAATTTGTCAATCGTCTCCAGGAATTGTTCAGAAAATAACATTTTTCAGAAATTAAAAATGATTTTCGATAAATTAGGGATTAATCTTATTTTTGGAATATGTATATATATATATATATATATATATATATATATATATATATATATATATATATATATATATATATATATATAGGGAGCATCTTCTCTTTCAGGCAAGTATTGTTAATATAAGATACAACTCACGTCTAGATATTCTCTGGTAGATCCTTTCAATAGTCCGAATCAGGATCTTAGTTTCGGAGGGGCATTGGCTGATGAATTTGCCATAGTTTAAATTTGTCTCCCAAGTACTTTCTTCAGGGGAATGAGGTTAATATATATATATATATATATATATATATATATATATATATATATATATATATATATATATATATAATGTGCTAATCTTTTTTATCTCAACCTACTTTACATATATATATATATATATATATATATATATATATATATATATATATATATATATATATATATATATGCATGTGTGTGTGTGTGTGTTGATGCGCGTATGTATGTTTGTTTATGTATATATGAAGGGTGCGATTTCGCATCTAATTAGTTGATATCAATAGACGATTATTTCTTAATTTAAGAAATAAATAAAACATTCCTGTTTCTTGTTTAGCCCAGTAAGGAAAGGATTGAAATTAAGTAGATTGCTGTGACTATATTTAATGACATAGTAATATGTCCTTAAGAATAAAACCGAAAGATCTATGTATAATTTTATTTCGGAAAAAAAAAATAAACAAGTAGTTATTTATTCTAATGAGACGGTGTTAAAATATTAAAGTTTGTTGCTCCAAATTCATTACTTTTAAAGGTCCGCTTAGATATGTGTATACACACCTCCATTACTTATAGAGTATTTGTTACAGGGTAACGTCTAAATTTATCTCCTCTGTTTTGTTTTTATCTCCCTTGAAAAAGAACTCTCCAGGCTATAGAATACCAAATAGTTATCTATATTTTTCTCAAAACTATGCTAACTTCAATGTGTCTCCATAAACTATATTGGTCTCTCGTGTCTTTATCATACTATGGACATGTTTATAGCTGTATATATTCCCCGAATAGTACAAACTCCCAATTAGTGTTTATGCTTCAGTGCATTCGTTTCCGCTTCAAATAGTTTAGCGCATTGGAAATATATTTCACCGGAAAAAGTTTCAGAATCGAATTCATGTTTTAAATATTTTTGAGAGATGGCCAGGAAGATGTGTGTTTATGAGTATACGGTTCTGTACGCTACATGAAAACAATTTCTTTGCGTTACACATTCTGGATCGCTGTGGGCAGAAATTCACCAGAAGAAAAAATTGAAATAAAAATAATTTGGCAGGACTAGAACAAGGGTTATGTGTGCATCTGTTGTTAAAAATAAGTGTTCAATTACGTGTTGTGAGGGAATCGGGTTCAGTTACGTAGTTTTATAAAATCGAAAATTACATTATATTTCTATGGTCTCGGAATTCAGTAATGTTTATAAGCGAAGTAGACACACACACACACACACACACACACACACACACACACATATATATATATATATATATATATATATATATTAAATATAACAGAATTCTGGATTATATTCGTTTTCGTCATCTGAAGATGATTCGACCGAAAATCGAAAACGTTCGTGATACCTATGGAACATACATTATTTGTTTATTTTGAGAAAAAAAATCATTAGAAAACTGAGAAAATACACAAAGCAGAGAATTCTGTTATCTTTAACAATGTTTGCTTTAATGAAAGAATGCCGCCTAGATACACACACAACCTCTCTCTTCACACACCCATACATCCACACACACACACACACACACACACACACACACACACACACACACACACACACACACACACACACACACACATATATATATATATATGTATATATATATATATATATATATATATATATATATATAATTAACAAGTTTAATGCCTAAGTTACAAATTAAGCATTTTGTATTACTTCTACAGCTTCTTATAATTGAGTTGAGTCGTCTCGGTTTCCAGTATGTTAAAATAGTTAAACAAACGAACAAATACATTTAAACGCTATAATTTCTTTCACTCCTAGTATCGGGTTATTCAGCTGAGATGATAACATATCTGCCACGAGTGGTTAAGCTTGATTGTGGCCTGGTGTCCCTGTTTCGAATTTCAGGGTAGATCGCTCACTATGTCTAGCCACACTGATCAGTTATGAGACGATAAAATGACTGTCTGTGGATGACTATATATATATATATATATATATATATATATATATATATATTCGAAGCCTAAATAAGATCAACTCGCAACGACTATACACTGGCTTATACGAGCAATAGAACATCTTCTCTAAGTGATGTTAACTCAAGTAACAGCACTTAGCTGGATACTCGATCAGACAAGATGAATTCTTGTCCTGGATTCCGGTAAGACCAAGATACCACAAGAAAGATATAACATAAGATAGTTAATTGGTCAAGGAGGGAGAGGAAATTTAATGTTATTAACTTCTTTATTAAATCAACGTTTGATAGGTAAAGGAGACGTTTAATGGAATATTCGATTTCTGAGAACTTCGTCTGAAGTAAAATGAAACACTATATATATATATATATATATATATATATATATATATATATATATATATATATATATATATGTGTGTGTGTGTATTTGTGTGTGTGTGTGTGTGTATTTGTGTGTGTGTTATATGACTTTTGAGAAGGAAATATGACCAGAGTGCTTAAAAATCTAATCTGGTGGTGAGATAAAAATAGTTCCAAGATGGAATGGAGAATCATTGAAGAATACTTTTTCTGGACAAGGAAACCATTGGTATCCAACATGTGAATTTAATTAGGTTCATACAGGTAGAGAGTATAAGTATTTTTGTTTATTCGGAACATAATTAATTATGTTTCTCTGTCTGCTACAGGTGTTTGAAGTAAGTGATATTTACCTGGACTCGTTATTCTATGAAAGGGCAAGGTATCTATCGACATCTCGTACTTGTTTTATTAGTTGCAATAAATCAAGAATAAAAAGGTGAGTCACGAACCTACATCAACTGCAAAAATAACGCACTTCTTATCAGATATAGAGCTGGACAAATTACACATAAACTAGAAATAGGGAATAATAAAAGTTGTAACTAAATTTCTTCCACGACGCGAGTGATGGATCGAAATAGTTGCTTTTTACTTAAAAAAAAGAAGTCACTACTTTGCAGCGCATTATAGTAAAAATTTACCTTCTTTCATTAACGTTCTAAAATGTACCTTCGTTCATCAACGTTTTAAAAATGTAGTTTCTTTCATAAACGTTCTGAAAATGTACCTTCTTTAATTAACGTTCTAAATATGAACCTTCTTTCATTAATGTTCAAAAAATGTACCATCTTTAATTCATGTTCTAAAAATGTACCTTATTTAATCAACGTTCTAAAAATTGCCATCTTTAATTAACGTTCTAAAATGTACCTTCTTTAATTAAAGTTCTAAAATGAACCATCTTTCACTAACGTTTTAAAAATGTACCTTCTTTCACTAACGGTCTAAAATGTACCTTCTTTCATTAACGTTCTAAAAATGCATCCTCTTTAACTAACCTTTTAAAATGTACCTTCTAAAATGTACCTTCTATCATAAACGTTCTGTAAATGTACCTTCTTTAATTAATGTTCTAAAATGATACCTTCTTGTATTAACGTTCTAAAATGTACCTTCTTTAATTAATGTTCTAAAATGTACATTCTATCATTAACGTTCTAAAATGTACCTTCTTTCATTAACGTTCTAAAATGTACCTTCTTTCATTAACGTTCTAAAATGTACCTTCTTTCATTAACGTTCTAAAATGTACCTTCTTTCATTAACGTTATAAAATGTACCTTCTTTAATTAACGTTCTTAAATTATCCCTTCTCTCATTAACGTTATTTAATGTACCTCCTTTATAAGCGTTCTGAAAATGTACTTGCTTTATTTAACGTTCTAAAAATGTACTATCTTTAATTAACGTTCTTAAATGTACCTTCTTTTAATTAACGTTCTAAAAATGTATCTTCTCTCATCAACGTTCTAAAAATGTTCCGTTTTTTATTAACGTTCTAAACATGTAACTTCTTTCATTGACGTGCTAAAAATGTACCTGATTTCATTAAAAAAGTTCCATCTTTCATTACTGTTCTAAAAATGTACCTTCTCTAATTATATACTGTCTTTAACTGACGTTCTTAAATGTACCTTTTTAATTAACATTTTTAAAAAGGTACCTTCTTTAATTAACGTTCTAAAATGGACCTATATACTTATAAAGGCACCTTTTTTCATTAATGTTCTAAAAATATACATTCTTACATTAACATTCTAAAAATTTTCCATCTTTCGTTAACGTTTTAAATCGCCAATGGATGGCAGAAGTAGTGTTATGAGCGTGAAAAATTCGTCAATATATTTGACAAAATTTCGCTTATATTTTCAGATTTTCTGAGATTGTTGTTACTTTTATGATATAAATTGATTTAAATCTAATATTTCGAATGCCTATTTTCGATTGATGTACTAACAATTTATTAACGTCAAAAATTAAATGCAAATATTTTTCATCGAATGTTTTTTATCAATGTAGTTTGTTTAAAAATTACTCTTTAAAATAATTGTCGACACGATGAATGTAATTTATTTAATTGTTATAAAAAACACACATATTTCTTCAGGTATTACCATTAAGATTTATTTTTACCGACTTTAACTGAATAATAATAATAACGGCAAAATTATCTCAAATATAAATTGTCAATAAATTTAAAAGAAAACGTGCAGAATAGTTAATAGTCAAGTAATCGTAAACAAAGAAAACAACAAAAATAACTTTTACACAAACGCAATATTATTTAATTATTTACCGACCTGTGTACTTGTAACGAGCTGAAACTGTTTTGAAGTTTTTCTTCGTTTCCAAATTTGATTTCGTTCAAAGCTGCCTTTGCAATACACGAAAAAAATAAAGATGACCGCCGATATTTTCTTTCATGCTACCACAAACCAGAGGAGCTTGTCACTTTGCGTAAGTCGATTTTTATCTTTTAAGCATGACCCCCCAACAGTTAAGCGCTATATCGGCGCCCATTTTGGTAGTGTATGTCGATCTCGTAGAAATAAAATTATGAAACAAAAAATTCTTACAGTTTTAGCACTTAAAAAATATACAGGCCGGTAGATAATTAAATTCTTCCGTGTTTGGTATACATTATTTGTTGTTGATTTTTTTGTTTATGATGTTTTTATTTTGTTTAAGATTTCGTTTGTCAACTATTCAAAACATTTGGTATATTTATTCATTCAGCAATTAAATACATGTCATAAATAGGAAAATATGAAAGAAAATGGCTTCAAATACTTTTTACTGACAACTGACGCCTTTTAATGGACTTTTTTTCAGACTCTCTCTAAAATGGCCGATTTAGAAATGTAACACCTATGTGACAAGTCATGCCAACTTCTATAGAAAAATCTGAGAAGTTGACATTTTTCTGTTTTCATGTCTAATTTTCATGTGTAACTCCTCCGCTCTCTCTCTTTCCCTCTTTCTCGTTGTCTCTTTTTTTCATATACGTTTACTTTATAAAGTAACTCAGAGTTTAGCTCAAACTTTTTTCATTTTTTTATTATTTAATATTAAAAAAAAAGTTTGGAGCGAGGAACATTAAAATCACGCTCATTAGCCCCAAATAGAGTTGTTCACGGTTGACTCTGTCTGAATATAAAAAGGAGTCCTCTTCTCCATCGCCCCAGCAAAAATGAGTGCGCTCCTTATTGGAGGGCTTTGTAAAGCCCGTTATAAATAAATAAATATATATATATATATATATATATATATATATATATATATATATATATATATATATATATCTCCAAACCTGACCTGTTCTTTCCATGCGAAACTGGTTTGTTCTCGTCAGATTCTACAGATGACTTAATGATCTAACATGCCCTCAAAACCCGACCCCCAAGATCGCCATTGTTATGGAATGTGATCTTACATCAAAAACAGTTTTTCTTGTGTTAGGGACACTTCATATGAGGACCCTAAATTTGCCATATATGTGCTTCCATGTTGCACTTTCGCACAACAACGCTTTCTTATTTGCCGTCTATCCCCCACCAATGAAGTTATTGAACAAATCTCTGACAAAATCGACGATCCTTAGCGTTCACCCATTTTTGCTCACATTTATGTCCTTGGTAACATTAATGTTCACCATGTTGAGGTGTTATTATACTAAAACAAAACGGATGATAAAGAGAGGTTTTGTAAGGACATATCCGTTGCATATGAACTTACTCAAATTGTTGATCAGCCAACACGCATATCCGACGCTGATTGACATTTCACAAGTATTCTTGATCCTTTTCCGACAACTTACCCGGAACAGTACACATCTACTGTCCTGACTCGTTTGGGATTTTCTGAGAAGTCAGTTGTCTCAATTAAGATCAAAACAAGGGACAGCAAGTCCTCTGATGTTCCTTTCTTTTGCAAATATTTAAAAACAGATTGAGACAACTTAAGATCCTTTATATCTGAACTCTCTCTTAAACCTATTTTCAATAAGAATTTGTCATGCATCGAATCTGAAATATCTGAGTGGTTTACCTCTGGTATTGCAAGCTTCACACCCTTCAAATGATTCCAACAGAAACCGAACAACATACCATAGTATATGTGATGTCGCTATTGCCCACAGCACCCACTATTTCAATTGCTTTCAACGAAATGGATGCCTGTAAACCAAAACTTCCTTTACTACCTAAAATCACTGTTAGGGGGTTGTGAAAACTGTTAGGATTCCTATGCTCCATCAGTTACTTTTAGAGTGGCCGATCATATGCTTGGCTCCCATTGTTTTTGAGACTTACAAACAAGGTTCTGAACAGATGCAGGGCCTCTATCCCAACCAACATTTATGGACCATAGGTGATATCCCCAGCATCTGATAGAGCCAAAATATTCGCAAAACACTTTGCAGCAAATCCCACCCTTTGCAATCCAGACCACCTACCCCTTAGATCTCCTTCCATGACCGAAAATACTACCAGCGACATCCGAATAAATGTCCGTGATGTCGCCCAAACTATTAAGAAGCTCGATACCAACAAGGCAACTGATCCCGACAACATTTCGGTCATAGTACTCAAGAAACTTCCATCCGGAATAGACCCCGTCCTTACTAAAATATTAAATCGTTGCTTAAAAAAGAAATGCTTTTCATCACCTTGGAAGAATTCGTTGATTTGCCCGGTATTTATTAATACTAGAGATCGGTCCTCTGCATCTCAGCACAAACGTATCAGTCTTTTGTGCGTCATGAGTGGGTTGTTTGGACATGTAATAAACCAAGTTGTGGTCAACCAACTTAACGAATACAATATTATTCTCAGTGACAAGTAATATGGATTTCGTTCTGCAACATCTACAGCAGAGTTACTGACTCTGATATCGCACAGGATTAGTGAATCTATGGACGAGGGCTTCGTTTCTAGGACAGTAGCTCTGTATATATCCGATGCCTTAAATAGGGTCTAACACAAATGTCTGCTCCACAAGCTTGTTAGCCATTGAATATCTGGAAATTTTGTCTCAACTATTAAATTCTTTCTCTACAATAAATCTATAAAAGTAATTGTTGACGGAAAAAAATCAGAAAAATATAGCATCAATGCCGGCGAATCTCAAGGATCCATTTTGGACCCAACAACTTAATAAACGATCTTCCAAATCATATTCTGAGATCATTCGTTGAGATCTATGAAGACGACACAACTATCTATTGAAACAATTCGAAAAGCATTGACGAGTATGATCTTTCTGACTCTCTCTCTCTCTCTCTCTCTCTCTCTCTCTCTCTCTCTCTCTTCTGAATTGGAGTACGCTGTGCAAGTTTCTCTCTTTTTCACCACGAACGCTCGACTCCTCAATTCTAGTCGAAATAAATAGTTCTCTCTTCATCCCAGACCTCAATAAGAAAACTTACATTAAATTTGTACCTAAGACTGTTGAAAAATGATTAGATTATTCTCCCACTTTAGAAAGTACCTCGCCTGACGCAATCCTCTACCAGCATAAGAACCAGATACGCCGTAACATGGAGAACTGCTGTCACATCTGGTGTGGTACCTCTCGACGCATTCTCTCCTGTCTGGATAGAGTACAAAATCGACTCCGCAATCTAGTGAGGGAAGTTTTCTTCTCGTCCTTTCAACCTCTTTTGCACAGTAAAGATGTTGCTAGTTTTTAATCTTCTGCATCGCTATGTTTATGGGACGTGCTCGGCTGAGCTCCAACACCTGAAACCACATGTAAAACATTCTCAGCAATAAGTCGCTTACACACAGCCACAGCAAGGCACTTTCATTTCTTTATTTCCTCACCAACAAACAAACAGAGTTTCTTTCTTAGATCATCCCGCCCGTGAAACAAGATACCACGAGTCTGCTTCCCAACGAACTACAGAATGGTCGTCTTCAACTTTTATGTGAACAAACACCAGAGCTCTAGGGATAATCAATTCCCCTTAAGTAATGTTCTACTCATCGCATTCAGTGTTTCCGATCCTCTTGTGGAGACGATCATAACGGACAATCTCTTGAACCCTTATCCTCGAGTAACCCCCGGGCCTTGATAAGTGGTGACCACCTAGTAAAAAGAAAGACAACTGTAAAAATTGGATCTGTTTACGACATATAATACGAATAAGGTAAGTAATCTATATTAGCATATATCAGAACGAAAAGAATATCAGATGTGATTGTTTACTTGATACGTAATATAATTGAATCTTACGTGTGTGGTCAAAAATGTGGGCAATGGAAGGATACATTTATAAAGAAAAATATGTATTACTTTTACCGGTAAACAGACATGCGGGTCACTGTGTGCGTATAGTTTTTTGGGTGGTTCTCGAGATTAGGCCCCGAGCTAAAATCGACTTGGCGTCGTTAGGGTTAAGGTTAGGGTCAGTGTAAAGGTCAGGGTACGGATCAGGGTTAGCTCGGGTCCTAATCTGAAGAAGTACCGTTTTTTGTATCTAACAGAATTAAGGGCGGATATAAGATAAGAGAGTGTGGACCCTTTGTCGTTTTGGTTATTCAGATGTGATAATACAAAAATCAAAATGTTACTTTTTTTTTAGAAAAAATCACCCAATAAGGTAAGTTTTTAGTGAAATTCGTTTTGTATAAAATAAGAATTAAAGGTTCGAAGTTTCTTGTCCTTATTTAATTTTATCAAAAGCATTTACACAATTCTAGACCCACCCATATACGAGAGAGTTGATAATTACCGTAATATTCGGACCATAAGAAAGTGCATTTAGTTTAGAAACTATTTAAAAAAAAGAAACGACATTAAATTTACGTGCCTCTGCTCATACAAAATCAGGGGAGATTCTACTATATAGAGACACACACACCGACATCGTTTTACGTGGAAATTGCTATATGACACCTCTCACCATTAAATTAAACATGAATGATTCTACGATAGTCAAATTACATGTTTATCCCGGATGCCTCGGTTTACTGTAAATATACTTCATCGTAAGCTCGACGTAGCTAATATATTTGTGTTAAACACATTACAACAGAGTGCTTTTACAATATCGTCGTCTTAAAACCCAATGTCAAAGTATTCACATTTTTCTTAATTCCATTCATAATCTTCAATCCTATCATAATAGTCTTCCGCATTCAACTGATAATCAATCTATCTAATTAAGTATAAATTATTATTATAATCTCTGATAGTCTGAAGAAGAAAAAGGGTTAACTCTGGAGGATTTCTTTTCGAATTCATTTCAGGCGGGGTTATTTGCTATTTGTTATTTTCTTTCTCGCTTTCCCTAAAAACGGGAAATGTCTTATGTGACGGGAAAGAATAACATATATATATATATATATACAGGGTGGGCAAAAATAAGGGTCCTATTTTTAAAAATTCATAACTTTTTTATTTATTGATTTAAAAAAAATTTTTTTTTTAGAATAAGTAAAGGACCCCTTCCGAAGCAAGCATGAGCCGTATTAGCCCTAAGGAACGTACCATCATTTAGAAAACATTATTTTTGCTTAAAAAACTCAAAACAGTGTAAAAAACAATACTTTAGTTTTTGTAAGTTTTAAGAAGTGTTTTTCGGCTAAAATTTGTTTTGTTTATTTCAAAAAATCTCGGAAGGGTCAGTCTACACACACATAAAGTTTGGTGAGTTTAACTTTTATTTTGTGGAAGTTATTCAAATTCAAGTTATTCAAATTTAAAGATAGGACCCTTATTTTGGCCCACCCTGTATATATATATATATATATATATATATATATATATATATATATATGCATGATAGAATTATGATACAAATCAGCCCAACAGTGACTTTGTATATGTTGGACTACTGTTTTCTTCAGTCATAAAAGGTCCACCCTCCCAGGCTTTAATTATCGGTTAGAGGGTGTCAGTTTATTGCTAATCACCTAAAATGTCTTTACCGGGAAATGCCGACGAGACTGTTCAGGCATCTTTTGTAGATCAGAGTGCGCTTTACCTAGTGAGCGGCTTTCTCAAAACCACACTTGAGCCACTTTCGTGGCAAGGAGCAAATTACAGGTTGGTATATAGTGAAAGGTTGTATGTTTTCTTCATGCTTACGCGGATATGACAACGTTTTAATTTATTGTTTTTTTTTAAGCAAAGTGGTTCTAAAAAACACACATGGCTATAGAGAGGTTTGAAATTTGGCCCAGCACTTGCTAAGCCTCTCGCCTTAATACTTGCAAAATAATAATAATGTTTGCATTCCATACTATCGTATTATATATACTGAGTTATTACGTTGATTAATATATATATAAATAATATATATGTATATATATATATATATATATATATATATACATATACATATATATATATTTATATATATATATATATATATATATATATATATATATATATATGCCATAATATTTCGTTAGTTCTACTAAGTTTTGCTCATATATTGACAATTATCGAATTAAATTCTGAAAAAATATATACTTCATGTATTTACTTATAATATAAATGTATATACGTATTAATGAAACAATTATATATATATATATATATATATATATATATATATAAACGTGGCAGATATTGAAATCCCATGATAACCGTGGGAGTAAATTCTTAAATCAACTATATACGTGATATATTAACTAATATTAACTAATAATATAATGTATGTATAAAAAAGTAATATATATATATCAGTTTATTAAACTCTATAAATCAGTATTTGTTTAAAATATTAAAGATGGATATATGCATATATATAATATATTTATAATATATATAACATGTATAATATATTTATAATATATATATATATATTATATCTAGTTATATATATAACTATATATATATTAATATATATAATATATTCATATATATATATAACTATTATATAAATATATATGATAAAACTATATATATATAAATATAATATATTATATACATATTTATATAAAAACAACCAAAAGTGTCTCCCTCAATATTTATATATACCTATATATATATTATATTTTTATATATATAACTATATATAAAATATATATAATACATATCAATATATAATATATATATATAATATATATATATAAATATATATATATAGATACACATGCATATATACATATATATATATATATATATATATATATGTATATGTATATATATATATATATATATATATATGTATATGTATATATATATATATATATATATATATATATATATATATATATATATATATATATATATATGCATGAAGTATATGTTCCTGTGCGTCTATTGCAGCTTGGTCTTATATAAAGATGTGCCAGGTATGTAGATATGTGCAACTGGCAATACGCTCGGCGTAATCAAGGTATGTTTAAAAAAGTAGTTCATTAAATTCTCACAAAAAAACAACAACAAAAACAAAGTTAAACGAAAACGAACAATCCAATAATAAAATGTACACTGCACTTAGTCTTACGCAATAAGCAAAATATTAATAATTACATTCATTCATTATTATTATTATTATTATTATTATTATTATTATTATTATTATTATTATTACTGATCTCCATAATTGTGTAATTTAACACCTAGAGATTCAACAAGAAACATTTCTCTCATCTTTATCCACCTGATGAAAAAATACATAAATAAATAATAATATCTGCTGCATCTTTTATGAAGTTTTAAATATGTACAGTGAAAATACCAAAAAGTGTCTCTCTCTCTCAATATATATATATATATATATATATATATATATATATATATATATATATATATGTGTGTGTGTGTGTATATACAGTGGACACCAGCTATATAAGTATATAAATAAGTATTTGTATATATATATATCAATAAAAAAGAGTATTAAACAGAGCAATCTATATGGAAAACAATAAAATCAAAACAAAGACATACGTAGGAGATCTATTCACGAATGTTTTTGTGCTATGAATTGTCAGTTTCACAATCTATATCTCTCACATAAACACCCACGTACATTTATATATATATATATATAGAGAGAGAGAGAGAAAGGGAGAGAGAGAGAGAAAGAGAGAGAAAAAAATTTGTATTTAGGAATACATTGGTCTAATTCTCTCCCCTCTCTCCTTCTCTCTCTCTCTCTCTCTCTCTCTCTCTCTCTCTCTCTCTATATATATATATATATATATATATATACATATCAGAGAAAAAGAAATAAAAATATTGATATACAAATATATATGCACATATATTCATTTATACATCTCTATATAACTACATATATCCATTTATCCATTTATACATCTCTATATCTATATATATATATATATATATATATATATATATATATAGAGAGAGAGAGAGAGAGAGAGAGAGAGAAAGAATTAGACCAATGTTTTTTTGAATACATATTTCGTTTGATAATATATATGGTTTGGGTCTGCATATTACTCTTGATCGTTTCTAAATGTCTGAATAATTTCGAGTTTCAGGCTGGAACTGGCAGATTAATACTACCAACACGTGTACCGCTAAAAGCGCCACTAAACCTTAGTAAGATGGCTGCGGAAACAACCGATAGTCTTTAGGTACAACAAATTCATCTGCCAGCTCCAGCATGAAACTTGAAAATAAATTGTCCATCTAGAAAGTTTTAAGGAAAAAAATATGCGGATACAGTCAGCTGTAATATTTAACATTATATATATATATATATATATATATATATATATATATATATATGCATATATAAATACATGTATGTATATATATAAATATATATATATACATAAAAATATATATATATATATAAATATAAAGTGGTGTACTAAAAGCGAACTTTTAGGAAAGGTAAAACCATATCTATCCCAGCGACTTCCTCTGATGATAAGATTTTGATCTTTGAAAAGCCTGGCTTAAGGAAAATTTAACTTGAATAAATTGCCTTTTTGCGGAATATACCTTGCTCTGAGCAATTGAATTGAAATTTGATTTGGGTTTTGCTTCTCTAATTCCTTTCCATTCTTCTTCATATATATATAAATATATATATATATAAATATATATATATAAATATATTTTAAGCCCTCCGTTCAGTCTAGAGAGATTATGGATACCCCTATAAGGGGCTGGCTGCGCGTGTAATTATGAAGAAAGAGTTGCGCAAATCTAACAAAACCTCTCCTGAGTCGGCACTGCTTGATTCCAATGGCAAGCAGTTCAAGACGACTGGAAACAATGCCGAGATAAACAGAGAGCACATACAGCACCTGGTAGTCCATAATGGTCACCCATTTAATACTGGCCAGGTTCGACGTCGCTTAACTTCGGTGATCTAACGGGAACCGGTGTGTCAACGTGATTGTACCGTGTGTGTATGTATGTATATATATATATATATATATGTATATATATATATATATATATGTATATATATATATATATATATGTATATATATATATATATATATATATATATATATTTATATATATATATATATATATTTATATATATATATATATATATTTATATATACATATACATATATATACATATATATATATAGGCTAAGCCACAGCTCACAAAAACAATGGAAGCCCCAGACCGGAAGAAAACCGCCTGTGTGATATACGTACTATCCTACCGATGAGTCCAAAGGAGCGCGTAACTTGAGTCTAGTGCTTCCAGTCTGTGGCTTTCGTGGCTTTTGTTGGCTACGGCTTTGATTGTAGATATACTTATATCTTACATTAAATATAATATATATATATATATATATATATATATATATATATATATATATATATATATATATGTATGTATATATATATATATATATATATATATATATGTATGTATATATATATATATATATATATGTATGTATATATATATATATATATATGTATATATATATATATATATATATATATATATATTTATGAGAAAGGAAGGATGAGGGTTATCCGACGTAATGAGAAATAAAAAATGAAAACGTAAAAAAACAAAAGATGTTTTTTCATGTATTCATCAACGTTTCGTCTTTATTTGTAAGACTTCCTCACGATGATAATTTTAAGAAAAATGTCATGTCAACCAATATTTTCATGTACTTGAATGACATTTTCCTGAGGAAATCTTACAAATAAAGACGAAACGTTGATGAATACAGGAAAAAAACATCTTTTGGTTTTTCCTTTTTCATTTCCCATATATATATATATATATATATATATATATATATATATATATATATATATATATATATCTTATTGGTGTATATAAAAATAAGTTAAGGAAGAGAACACACTTGTAAAGGCATAACAACTAACAAATCATGCTTAATATTGATTCAATATTTCGCTTTAAATACGAAATCTCATTATGGTAACGAAATATCGAATCAATATAAACATGTTTTGTGTGATTATTTCTATGTTTTAACTTATTATTTACTTACGAGTCACCGCTTAAAGGCCACTCGAAGTAAAAAGTGTAACTAGTATATATATATATATATATATATATATATATATATATATATATATATATATATATATATATATATATAATGTTTTGTGATAATGTGTTCATAATCTAAATAGTAGGTTCTTTGATTTGTACATTGTTCTTAAATACACCAGCACATTCTGCATATATTCTCTCTCCTCTCACTTTCTCCCTGTCTCTCTTTCTTTCTCTCTCTGTATATATATATATATATATATATATATATATATATATATATACATATATATATATATATGTATATAAGTATAGGTATATACATATATATGTCCAATTTTTTAACAAATAATATGAGTTTGTATATTTGTTCCGATTTTAAAATTAACCTTTTAAAAAGAAACTTAATCCTATGTTAAAGCTGTAATAATTAATGTAGTCTTTCAAATAAATTCGAAGACGAAAGATCTGAAGACTCAATGTGTAGCATTATGAGTGATTATAATAAGCTTATTACAATACGGTTCCGGTGTGGATAGCTTCAATAACAATGCTCATCAATGACATTGTCCGAGAGTATGATAATATATATATATATATATATATATATATATATATATATATATATATATATATATATATATATATATATATGTATATCTATCTATATATATATATGTATGTATATATATATATATATATATATTTATATATATATCTATATATATACATATATATATATATATATGTATATATATCTATATATATATACATATATATATATATATATATATATATATATATATATATATATATGTATATATACATATTACATATTTTTAGTTGTACAGAATTTAAATATTGTTTCGAAAAGTAATGTCGGATTCATAATAAATGGATCAGACAAATGTTACTAACTAAAAAAGGAAATAAATGTTTTCTCATTCTTTTTTCCCTTTTCCCTTTTAGTCTATGACATATGTCCGATCGATTTTTTATGACTCCGACCTTACTGTTCAAAACTATATATATATATATATATATATATATATATATATATATATATATATATATATATATATATATATGATGAAGACAGGAATAAAATGTTCCGACGTTAAATGAACAAGAAAAACAAAAAATATTTCTGTATTCATCAACGTCTCGTCTTCATTGTAAGACTTCCGCATGATAATTTGTCTAAAGAGAAAATCATTTAAGTCCAAAAATGTTTTACCAGCTGGCTCAAAGCTACGGCTGATTTGAGCAAGATATTTTGTATTTTGTGGCTGACATCGGAAGCAGCTCTGAGCCTGCTGGCAAAACATTTTTGAGCTTGTATGATTTTTTTAACGAAACGTTGATGAATATAAATATTTTTGGGGGTTTTCATATATATATATATATATATATATATATATATATATATATATATATATATATATATATATATATAACGTAAATATTTCTATTCATATCCGGCAATATGCTGTATATCCTGCTAATTTCTTTTTGTAACACGCTTAAATAAACTTAATTTTGTGTCTGATGACTTGAAATATGCAAAAAAAAACGCATAAGATTTTAACCTGTTCCCCAGAAAAAGAGACATCCTGGTGGGCAGTTGTCTTGTTAGTCTTGTAGTTATGACAGTCTCTGCATGATCTCACTTACTCTACTTCCCGTTTTCTTTATCACAGCACCGTGAACCAGAGTTATTTCAGAGTATGACTCACGCATAGATTGTAAAGATCAAAGCATTGACATACAGTATGTATATATATATATATATATATATATATATATATATGAATATATTCAAAAAAAGTTATATGTACAACAACACACAAAATTGATATAGTTAATCGAAAAGTATGTATACACAAACAGATGGTTATGTTAAACAATGACTAACTTTTAACAGTTTCAATGATGTATTTCGCAATTTTTGTATGTGTATTATAGACATTTTCTTTGTTTTTACTTTATTCCAGCGTATATCTACACATTATGTCGGATACTTATTCATTTAAAAACACTTAAATATTATATATATATATATATATATATATATGAAATTAAAGGCATAGTATTTTTTTGTTTGTTCTTCTTTTTTCGTATCTATTATTACTGATATCCGTTCTTGCATGTTTTATCAAATCCATGTTTGATTATTGAAACTATTCATCGAAAGTTTTCCAACTGCTTTAAAATATAAAATGGTATAATTACTACTTATTTGTGAGTTATTGTATTTTATTTTAGCATTTGTATTGATAAATATTTAAGCATATATTAATAGCCATTGACTCACTATTTGTATATAAATATATATATATATATATATTTGTATGTATATATATATACATATATATATATATATATATATATATATATATATATATATATATATGAATCATATAAACTAATGGTTATATAATTTTGTTTATAAAAATTCTTGTTTGATATGAGGGATTGAAAAAAAATGGTTTCAAGTTCATATCAATATATCAATATATTTGAACTTACTTAAATATATATATATATATATATATATATATATATATATATTTCCATCTCTCAGCATTCTAATGTGTGTGTATGTGTGAAAAATTCGTTGATAGAATAGAGGTTAAGCAAGGCAACAGCTTGCTAGAAAGACAGAGACAAACACATCAGTAAATCTGAACCAAACTATTTCGGTCGATTCATTAATTTTAAGTGAAAAATATCAGTAATATTGTCGATCAAATCGACCAAAAAATCTTGGTTCCGTTTTAATGATTTGTTTCTATCCTTATTTCTACTAGCATGTTGTTTTGTTTATCCACAATTCCATGAACTAATTTTGCATTTGAGCTCAATTTTGTATTTCTTATTCACTCCTTGATATATATATATATATATATATATATATATATATATATATATATATATATATATATATATATATATATATATATATAGATGAACAAAGAGTGATAAACATGTACGAATGGCCATATATATATATATATATATATATATATATATATATATATATATATATATATATATATGTATATATATATACGTGCATATATACACACATATATATATATATATAAATATATATATATATGTATATATATATATACATGCATATACATGCATATATACATATATATATATATATATATATATATATTTATAGGAGGGAGTAAATACGAAATATGTATGTATATATGCATATATATATATATATATTTATATATATATACATATATTTGAACTGATAGAGAGCTGTAACAACAGTAATTGAGTGTTAAGCTTTGCTCACCGTCTCTACATATGGAAGGTTGCGTACAATACAATAACTCTTTGACTAATCCACTCATCACGGTATATATTACATTAGAGTATTGCTGTATACAGACCTTTGCTTATAGACAAATAAATACGCACATTTAAAAAGTCTTATGTACATATGTATACATATGGATTCATATAAACGCATATAGATGTAGTTATAGCCGCTTGACGTATTGCTGGTAAGCGGGAGGTGACGAGTGGACAATATCGGGTGCGACCTCAATTTGGACAGCCACAGTGCCGACAGAGCTCTGTGTCGGTTTTTTACTTTCCTGCTTGTCACTGTTTCTCTCTGAAGACACCTGCTGTGACGTGTTCATTTCTGACAGGTCTTGGAGACTGCCGCGTACACTTTGCGAACCATTGATGTCGCCGCTAGACATGTCCAGCGTCGAATTGTCTGAGCTGTCCGGAGTGATGGCCACTTCGGACTCTGTAGCGTTTGCAGCTGCCCCGGTATCGTCGTCATCGTCACCACCCTTCTTGTCTTCGTGAGTGTCCTTTCTTGCAGTCTGGTCGATGGCTAACTGGCTCGTCATGGTTCTTTGAAACATATTCAATAGTATGTCGTTCTGCCGGACAAGTTGGTCGACTTTGCTGCCAAGTTTAGCCATCTGTTCCTGGTTTGCTTTCTTGTCGGTCTGCGTGGTGGCGATGTGGTTTAGCATTTCGTAGCGAAAGCTGGAGATGTCCTGCTTCAACTCGTCAAAATCGCCTGAAAGAACAAACAAAATGAAGAGTTAAAGCGGTTAGAATGAAACGTAAAATATGGAAAGAATAAACAATTTCAATGATATAATTCGTTACCGATACTTTATTATATGTCAAACCGGCCAGCAATAAAGGTTTGAAACATCGATATCTTATACTAATTTCCATTTTTTGTTTCACCTATTTCTCTCTCTCTCTCTCTCTCTCTCTCTCTCTCTCTCTCTCTCTCTCTCTCTCTCTATATATATATATATATATATATATATATATATATATATATATATATATATATATATTTATTATATATCATATATATATATATATATTATCTATATATTTATTATATACCATCATTTAAGTTAGTTTATTTACCTCCCTGGCAGGAAGTTAGACACAAGGTCAGACGAGGTTTTGAAAATTTAACGCACTAGGTGATGTGCACTCTGGCCTATCCAAAACTTTTGAGCAGCCCCTTCGTAATTCCCCGGTAGATAATTAAAAGTAAATCTTTTTTTGTTCGAATTACAGCATCGATTGCAAGTAATACATTGTATCTAATTAATTCAACACAGCGAGGTGGCCGTGGTGAAGTCGATAATTACGCAGACTTACGACCTCGGTTTATCACGTTTCGTTCGAATCCACTCGGTTCTAACCCACCTCATTAGTAAAATAAAAATTAATAAAATAAACGAAACCTTGTATTCATGGAGATGGCCAATAGTCACGCGGTTCCTCGTGTAAGTAAATGTCAGTTTGGGTTGTCTCTGTTCAGGCCGGTCGAACCTTTTTATGCGGAAACACAGTATTAACTGCAAATAAGTCATTGCCTCTGCTTAATTAAACACAAGTCGGAAACATCAACATTCACTGGAAGAAACATGAATGAAACCGGTTTAGAAATAAATACAGACATGAGGGTAGTAAATAAACACCCCACAACTATGAACTCATACATGTTTAAAGATCTGCTACCATTGTCGACGGCCAGCACTTGAAGTCACACGAAGCAGCGGGAAACATTTGAAACATCGATATTTTGTACTAATTGCCATATTTGTTTCACATATCAATGTATCTATTATATCATCATTTAAGTATAACACGAGCCAAACAAAGAATTAGAATTCACATAGTTTCACAAAAGCCAGGTTATAGGTTAATCTTGAGGCGGAGTTAGTCGACGCCAAATTGCCGGAAGAACAAATTCTATAGTTATGACCAACAAGAATTTCCGTATGATCCATTACTCCTGATATTATTCCAACCTAAGCATTTATTGAAGTTGTGTTTCACCCCCCCCCCAAATCATTGTAAAGAGTCAAGGAGGATGGAAAGACCGCGAAGGAAGAGCACTAACCAGACCTCCACTGGAAGGGTGCGGATAGTACTCCGACCTTAGAGATAGGCTTATTTCCACACAAAACTCAGATGAACAATAAGCGTTGTTAGCAAGAAATCAATGGTAAGCGGCTGTTGCGATAACGCAAACTCATTTGAAATCGTTATCACGAGAGTCGGAGAGTACTGTAAATCTTAGGGGCCTTGTTGTAATTCAAATTCCAGAGAAAGCCACCGTCTACTCTCACTGAGCACTCACTGATGACGAATAGTGTGAGAACTCCTAGTGAGTAACAATAGGAATGGAAATAATAATAACGACAAAACTATTGCGTATGTATAAGAAAACAGGGCAATAAAAATAACAATGTCCTCACTTGAAAGTTTTTGGAAGGTGTTCCCTTTTGTCCTTAAATCGCTTAAATTAATATGATTATTAATAATAATCTTAATTTCGACAAAACTATTGCTTATATATAACATATAACATTTTTTGAGTGAATCCTCTCATAGTATTCATCATCACTGAGCTAGCAATCTAGCAATTAAACCTTTTCGCACTCAAATTCTACTAACCTTGTTTAACACCTGTCTCGTCATATAATGTGCAATTTCCCTTCTACTGAATCCCTGATTCAGTCTCTCTTCCTAGTAAAGGCATAAATACTACCGTTTCCTCCTTTCTCTTCATATCAATTTACTGGTTCATAGACCGTTCCTATCATGACCTATGTTATTTTTCTCAAAATATATAACACTTGTAAAAATGTGATCAAAAATGTTGTTTTTGTACCTTGAAAAAAAATTCCCTGTACGAAAAAATACGAAACAAAAGTAATTCCCAAATTGTTTTTATTTAAATTTATAGAAATTGAATTTTTTTAACGTCTTGATCTGATTCATTGAACTTTGAAGTCAATAGAAAAAAAGAAATTGAAATATATAACAAATAAAATAGGGGGAAATTCCAACATTAATAACATTTCAGGAACGTAACAACAAATAATAGTCAACTAATAAAATGCCCGTTTGCGAAACTAATATGAAAGTATTAGGAGTTTTCATCGGATGACCGTAAGACTTAGTAAGCCGAGAACAGAGTCAAGGCGTTTCCACTAATAGTGGCGATGGAGAGGCGCTCGTAAAGCCAAGTCAATTTAGGATGCTCCCCGATGTGGAGCGTCATTAACACACCAAATGTGTTTATGCAGTTTATCTTTACAATATATTTTGTTCAACAAATACACTTTATTGCAGAGCTAAACAAATTTCGCTGATTAACATTGTTATGTTAACTCATCAAGTGTCATATCTCTTACCAAGTTTCTGTCTATCACGTTCACCCTCTGGCATTATATCTTGTTTAACCTCACTCTCTCTTATTCTATACATTCTCTATCACTCTCTCTTGCGACCCACTCTCTTTGTTTATTAATACTAAAAAAAACATTCACAGCAAGAACTCGCCTAGCAACAACCACAGAAATGAACATTCTTTTTTCCATCTGCATCAAAAAACCAAACGGAACTTCCATGAACATGTATTTCTAAGAACATCCCATCTATGGTACAAAATACCAGGAGACTGCTTTCCAACCGATTACAACATGGCCGTCTTCAAGTCTAATGTAAACAAATACTTGTTAAGCAGTTCTATTGGATAATCAATTCTTCTTAAGTAGTATTCTGCTTATTCCACTCACTGCTTCTGATCCTCTCGTGATGGCGTTCATCATATAACTGAAAATCTTTTTAACCCTTATCCCGGAGTGCCCCCGGGCCTTTATAATTTGTGACTCATTAGTATTAAAAATATAAAAATTATAGAAATTCAAAAACAAAATAGAAATATAAAGAAGGTTCATGGCTTGAGGCAAAATTGCACAGTAGTGTCATGACCTTCGTAAAGAGAAGACCATTCCATTGAGTCTCATTTTTCTGCTGACCTCACAGTGGGTGGTGCTAGAAAATAAACAAAACAAACAAAATTCGGAAGAAACGGTTACACACAATATGTAAACATATGACCGTAGTTATTTCTCTCTTAAATTATTTCATAATCAGAATTGAAAAAAATAACGCACTTTTACAAACTAATCAAATAGAAAAAATAATAAATAAAATTAAAAACATGATCACAGGAAAGCTTAATTTGTGTTATTCTATATACAAAATGTTACAATATAAACAAACGAAAAGAAGTAAACTATTTTCTTTTGAATTTTTAGATGCACCAACGCATCAGCATTAGAGGCTCTGTCTGTGCGTTATTTGTCATTTTTTAGTCTTCAAACACTCCATAATTCTATATTACGTTTTCATTTTAATTTTTTACGTTTTATATCATTAAATTTTACAAGTGGCGCTTAACGATCGGGCGGGGTGTAAGTAAAGACAAATTGATTTAAATAATTTTTGGTAAATTTATATTATTTAAACCCCTCGAAAAACATCTGATACTTTTAGGGATTCAATGGGGACTTCTGTACACTCCTGCTCCTAGCATGGAATCTCTTTTTAATATTTCTATAAATATCAGGTTAGAAATAAAATAAAATGTCGTATTTGCTTTTCTATGGAGACTCAAACGCAGACGCAACAATTGTGGTGTACACCCTTTGATCGACATGGAATATACTTATCCAACTACTCTGACTAATATATGAAAAATACGAAACAAAAGTCATTCAAAAATTGTTTTTATTTCAATTCATAGAAATTGAATTTTCTTTTAACGTTATGATCTTATTCATTGAATTAGGTTGGAATAATATCAGTAGATTTGGCTACATGTATGGCTATAATATAAGGGACATTTTCTCTGTGTGTGTATGTGTGTCCGTCAGTCACACTTTTTAAAAGAAATATCTTAACTTCTTTTAGAAATGGAAAATATTGCATTTGTACTAAATAATAAATTCCCAACAAATAAAGAGGGTACCATGACCAGAAATCGAAATCGAAATCTTGAGGCTGATGTTCTACGAACAGAGCTATTTAAATCTTCTTGTAAATAGATCTTAAAACATTACTTTAACAAAATAATTATAGCTTTGACGTGGCATCATAATTTTATGATTTACCTCATGTTTCAAAACATGAATTCAAACATAAGCGGTACTGAAAATAGATAAATAAATGAATGTTTAAACATTATTAATAGCGTTGAAAATTCTTTTAATAGGTCCAAACAATTTATTTTGCTTGACCTACGGTTTGACGTTAAAAACTATATCGGTTAATATTGTTATGGCGATCTATCTCCGAAACCTATGCGGAGTTTGTGAATAACAAACGAACTACAACTTGAAATTTGAATTTTTCCATTTCATCTATTCTGGAAAAAAATTCTTCAAAGATAGCAGCAAACTAGATTTGGTTACATGTATGGCTAATACCATGTTATGGTTTATTAAGGTCATTGTTGAAATTGGCGTTAATATATTCGTTTAAAAGCCATATCAATCCATAATTTGAAAACTTGTTGGCGGCTTTTATTTTCAAAATATGCATTCATGTGGCTTTCAAACAAAAACAATACGAATTGCCATGACTAAACTATAACAGTCTATCATATGTACGTTTAGATTAAGTTGGTTTAAAACTGCATTCGAACAATTGTTTCTACAACATATGAAACGGAAAATGTTTAACTTCTGATATGCGGATTTGTTATCGGATATCCATAAACAATACATACTAAAATACAAAGGAAAATCGAGAAAAAACTGTATCCAATCACTTGACAAAGGAGTGTGGTCTCGAAATACAGTTTAAAAATACAACAACGTTTTTCTCGCTAAACGCGCAAAGTAAATGCACGTATTTTAAGATTATAAACTTGTTGTACGTACACTATGATTAATTTGTTTAACTATGATCCTAACTAGACTCTATTTACTGAAAAAAAACGAACTCCAATTCTTTATCTGGAAGTTTATTCTCGACTATATTCATATAAACCTGAACAAAAGGGATGTTGCATACTATATTATAAGGGCATAATATCAAGTGGTAAGGCTTAGGGGTAATTATGGTAGCAAATGCGTACATTTATTAATTTGACCAATATACTGAATACCGATGTAGATTGACGACTTCGGTGCGCCAAGTTCGAATCCAGTCGGTTTTATAGCATCACTTTCCCTTATGGTTCTTGGCAACCTGTTCGTGGTCTTGTCTATGACTATCTGATTGTAGAAATAATCTGAGATAACAATGCCACCCAAAGAATCAAGCTGGTCAAAAATATCATATCGTGCTGATTAATACAAATTTACGATACATTATATTAGTAATATTTTTTCTCAAAAAGCATTATATATAATAATAGGTTTGCTTGAAACATTGTTTAGTATGTATATAAATGTAATTTATAGAAAGCAATACAATGCAGAGGTGTAACGGATAAACACGAACTGCAACAAATTAATACATATAACGGTGGAATAAGTTTTGCAGTTTCCACCTTTTTATTGATAAATATTTTATTTTATATTATATTACACTCTTACTTAGGTCAGTGCGGTTCAGTGGAAGTTCTGTAACATCTCCCTTTTACAGATGTGTGTTACGGAACCTCCATCAAACAGCACTGACGCAAGTAAGATTGTAATATAATATACACATATATATTGTATTAATAAAAAGGTGGAAACTACAAAACTCATTCCACCGTTATATGTTTTAATTTGCTTCAGTTCGTGTTTATCCGTTACACCTCTGCATTGTATTGCCTTCTATAAATTACCGTCATATTAAATATAATGTTTTTATACAATGAGCCGTTGTTTTAGATAATGCTTTCCAGCATTTTTTAGCATTTCCCTAACGTTAATGTTAGCCAAAATACTGATAAGTTTATCCAATACCTATCCACTCAAATTGAAACAACCATAATCATTTTTAATTAATTATTTTATCTGTATACTTAGTTTCTTTCCATTTCGCGACTGCTGAGGGATCAATAATGAAGTTGATAACGACGCGAATTGGCGACCTGGTGTGCCATGTTCGAATCCAGTCGATTTCAAAGGATCTCTTTCAATTATGGTTATAAGGAACATTCCCGTGGTCATTGCTGTAAGCACCTGATTCTAGAATGAACTTAGAGAAACCAATGCTAATTACAAAATCGAGCCGGTACCTACAATACCGATTATACGAATCTACTTTAAATGAAATATTTCGTTAATTTTCTACAAGAAAATGGACATTTTTTTTCTTTTCCTTCTTTTGCATTAAATTCTGTGCTTGGAGAATGGACAGGCGTGAGAGAAATATGAATTTGGCTGCTGGAAGAAAATGAAAGATGGAAGTTTGCCCAGAAAACTCTAATCAATTCGCAACACAATAATTGGAAAGAATTCAAAGTGAATAGAAATTGAAAACTTCATATATTTCGAAATAAATTGTTGTCTATATTAAAAAGATGAATGTTGAATTGACAAAAGACAAAAGAAGAAAACATAAATGAATCGTGCATACTACATGTATTATTATACTAAATCTCAGTTAATCAACGTTTCTTTACATAAGGGTTTTCTATATTTTAATCACACAAAATGCATGTTAAAATATTCATTGGTTTTAAGATTGGATCATATTTTTTAAAATCCGTTTTATTTCTTCTAATTATCCGTAATTTGTAATTAACTCATCAAGTGACATACCTCTTACCAAGTTTCTGTCTATCACGTTCACCCTCTCGCATTATATCTTGTTTAACTTCACCCTCTCTCTTATTCTATACAATCTCTATCACTCTCTCCTGCGCCACACTATATCCCTCTTTGTTTATTAATACTCAAAAAACATTCTCAGTAAGAACTCGCCTAGCAACAACCACAGAAATGAACATTCTTTTTTCCTTCTCTGCATCATAAAACCAAACGGAACTTCCATAAACGTGTCTTTCGTAGAACATCCCATCTATGGTACAAAATACCAGGAGAATGCTTTCCAACCGACTACAACATGGCCGTCTTCAAGTCTAATGTAAACAAATACTTGTTAAGCAGTTCTATTGGATAATCAATTTCTCTTAAGTAGTATTCTGCTTATTCCACTCACTGCTTCTGATCCTCTCGTGATGGCGTTCATCATATAACTGAAAATCTTTTTAACCCTTATCCCTGAGTGCCCTCGGGCCTTTATAATTTGTGACTCATTAGTATTAAAAATATAGAAATTATAGAAATTCAAAAACAAAATAGAAATATAAAGAAGGTTCATGGCTTGAGGCAAAATTGCACAGTAGTGTCATGACCTTTGTAAAGAGAAGACCATTCCATTGAGTCTCATTTTTCTGCTGACCTCACAGTGGGTGATGCTAGAAAATAAACAAAACAAACAAAATTCGGAAGAAACGGTTACACACAATATGTAAACATATGACCGTAGTTATTTTTCTCTTAAATTATTTAATCTTTGATTTAGTAATTGTTTGTAAAAAAAAGGATACTGATGGTTTTGTTGGAATTCTGATATTGATTTGAAGATACAACTCAACAAAAACTATTTTAGCTAAAAATTCAAGATATATAATAAACCTGTCTTAATAGGAAAATATTAAATAAAAACAAATACTTGCTTGTTTTCCCTAATATTTGAAATATGTTTACACAATAACTAGTCTGTATAATATAAAACGCTGTTTTTTGTGCTGAAACAAAATTCTCATTTAATTTTTAACGTATATAAAATTGAACTTTTATGCCAACCTGTCGACACCATTTTTGTTTTAATTTGTGAGCAATAAAATGTTATCGACTAGAAATTCAGTTAAACTTGCTTTTTTTTGTATAAAAAGAATGTTTAAAGTGTATTTTTGTTTCAAAACTTTATTTGTGTTTATTAAAATTCTAAAACAGTTGAAGTATGTGTGGTGCTAGAAAATATACAACAATTAAAACATTAAAGTTAAAATTACATTTTGAACACCTTAAAAAGAATGTCATTTCATGACAAGAAATATAATTTAACAAAGTGAAATATTTGTATGTTTATATATTTATTTAAAAATAGTTTTTCACTTTTTTACACTTACAAAATTCATTATTTATCGTATTCATTTTTAAAATTATTTATCGACAATTTAAATTTTTGTCCAAATTCAGTGGCCTCCGTTTTGGAAGCTGGATTCCCCCACATTAAAAATCGATATTGTGTTTAACTCTACCTTCGAGGCAAGTTACATACATCGTAACCAACAATAGTTTCTACAAAACAAATAGGTTGATATTGTAACTTTAAAAAATCATAATCGGCTTTGCTTAACTTTGCATGTTTTTATTTTAGTAGCTTCTCTAAAGAAAATTGTTTTCAGATTTTTCATAATTGAAATAATAAAACGAATTTTAGTCCCTTAAATCAATGAAGCAACATAATGTGTATTTATTTTAATGCAGCAACAACAAGCGACCTTTCTTTTCTAATTAATTCTTACTTTTCAAAAAATTAATATTGAATAAGTTCCGTATCAGTATAAATCAGATCGTATACTTTTTTTTCTTTTTTATTAAATTTTTTTAACGTTTTCTAATACTATTTAGAAAAGCTATCATTCATTATCGACAACCTGACTTTTTGACATGTTTCACTCGCACCAAAATGTATGACGAAATTTTCGATCGAATAAGCCTTCTAAACGAAGATCGTGGTTGTGCTCACGTATTTCAGAGAAGCGTTGCGTATGCCTCAATAGAGTGAACGTCAGTACATTTACCGAGATCAATCAATGCTTGGTACATTCAGAGGCTCCACCCTCAAAGTTGAATATTATATGTGAAAAATATGTAATGTCATGTCATGGGATGTGCAAAAAAGAAAATTGATATTTTTATTAAACCTCGAGCAATGTCAAATTCTTATGTTATATATATATATATATATATATATATATATATATATATATATATATATATATAATTTCCAAATATGAGGGAATGAACACATTCTAATTCTGCCTGATGAGATCTCAGTTTTTTTACAGCTGTAAGTAGATAAAATCGACATGCCAGTGTCGCAGATTTTGTACATGTCGGTTTAAATAAAAACAATCACACACACACACACGCACACCCACACACACACACATATATATATATATATATAAATATATATTATATAACTTAATGTCCGTGTGCATGTGCGTGTGATGTTTGTGTGTTCCCTATATAAAGAAAGGTTAGAGAATCAACATGAAATCTAAAAACTATATTCTCATGTAACGTTTTATCGGGGAAAACGATGGAAGTGTTCCTGTATCTCTAAGTGCAACTATAAGGGGGTTATGAGGACATAAGTCTCTTAAAACTTCAAATATATCCTATTTTTATGAAATTTAAATTATATGTATAAAATTATCTGTGGAAGATAATGGAAGTGGTCTAAAAGAATCTGCGTTACACTTTATGTGCCCTTACATGCGCACTTTACAGCCGTTTTACGCCCACCGTGTTCACACGCATATATAATTTAGTTCCATCCGTGATATAAACCTGACAAGATGCTGTATTGTTTTTTTTTCGTATTTCGCCAAGAGTTGGCGTGAGTCGAGGTACACA
Organism: Sepiola atlantica; assembly: GCA_963556195.1. Classification (NCBI taxonomy): domain Eukaryota; kingdom Metazoa; phylum Mollusca; class Cephalopoda; order Sepiida; family Sepiolidae; genus Sepiola; species Sepiola atlantica. The sequence continues at coordinate 156,176,528 of OY744517.1, forward strand.
TTTATGTTCAAGACCAAAAGACCTGGACACATTTACATTTATATCATACACCCCTTCCGAATCAACTAGCCTTATATTCCTATGTTCCTGTTCTGCCCAACGAAACTGTTAAATAAAGTTGATTTAATTGTATAGAAGATGCTAGCATTTTTATTTGGAACTCTGGTTTACTTTTCCTTCGTCATTTAGAGCAGGCTTAATGATATAGATACAGATGCTACAACAACATGGTTATCTTTAATATTGACATTCGGACTCACACCAACCACTGTATATATTCGAACATTTAACTTAAAGCTTACACATAAACACACACACGCGCACGCACACATACATAAACATATATAATATATATAAATATATATGTATGTAATGAAGTAAGGCTACCAACATTTGTAAAAAAATTTGTTCAACATTTATTTATTATTTTGTTATTTTATCATTTTCTAATTGTATATATTTTATCACTTTGTGATGTTATATAACGCGTTTAAAGCGGTGGTCCGCTCTCATCAGATATGTAAATCCATTTGAAGAAATGTCTTTCGATTCGATAGAGTGTTGTTTCATTTGAGGAAATGTGTCATTGTTTGGATTTTTGCGCATGTATGGGTTTGTGGGTGTGTGTGTATGTGTTTTAATATTTTTATATTTTTACTTTCATTTCTTTTAAAAAATTATTTTTTGCTTTTCTTGGTCAAAGTCGTGTGTGTTTATTAAGTTCGTGTGATTGACCTTTATTTTATCGGTCATCTCCGTTTCTTGAAGTGTCTTGGGTTTTCTTTTGAAAATTATTATTTTTATGGTCCTAGCGCCGCATTGGTTGTTGTGCTCGTGTGTGTGTGTGCACGTGCGGTTAGTTCTGAATCTTGTACATAGCTGAGCGATATACACGCCCACTCACATACACACACATACATATATGTGTATACACACATACATAGGCGCATTATTAGATAGATAGAGAGAGAAAAGTAGAGAAAGATTGATAGAGAGATAGGTGGATATATAGAAGTACATGTGTATTCACATCAATGTTTGTATGCATCCATGCGCACACATACACATATTACCCCGCGTGTCGCCCATACATTCTATGCATGTGGGCGCCCACACGCACATATGCATATGTACATGCGCGTGCATGTACGTGGGCTCCGTCCATATATGCGTGTATCCCCGCCCCCATATGCATGTAGATGTGTGCGGTCCGTATGGTTTGTAGTTTGAGTTACAATCTGTTTAATGCTGGATTGAATTTAAATATAAAGTGTTTTTCTTGTGTTAGTAAGTATGTGTAATCTTGGCTTTGGGAAATTGGCATTATTTGAAATTTTCCTCCGCTGCATGAGTGCAGATGTTGGGGGAAAAATAATTTACGGTCTTCTTTGATTTTAATGTTTATTTTATGTAAAGGTACTCTGTTATTAAATGTTTTGGTGGCGCCTATGTAAGATTCGTTGCATGTTGTACATTCTAGTACATATACAACGTTCTTGGAGGTGCAAAAAAAAGAACTTAACCGCAATTTACATATCGAAGAAAGCGTTAAACGCGTTATAAAAATCATAAAATGATAAAATATACAAAATCATAAAATCATACAATAACAAAATAATAAATAAATGTTGAAAATTTTTTTTACAAATGTTGGTAGCCTTACTCCTTTACATATATAATCTTTTCTCGTTGGCACTGCATTAATACTGCACTACTTTCTTTTCTATATTTATATATGTATATATATATATATATATATATATATATATATACATATATATATATAGTAAGGTATGAAAATATATATGGAAATCAAGCTACACAGAGGCTCCCGTGTTCCATCCTCAGGGGAATCGTCAGGCTACATGCATGGAGATATTTTTGTTAGGTGTTTTTATATACATGGCTTGCTAGTTAACCAATCAGATTCTTTGTTGTTCCATCAGCCAATCGTTGGGCTTCCCTCGAACAAAGGCTTTGTTGGTGACGCACCTATGCCTATCCTATTTTTTGTTTTCCTATATCCTGTTTCCTTTGTTTTGTCAATACAGTGGGCGAATTTATTTTAACACGTGGTTTCTTGTATTTCTATTTTAGGTTTTAAATTTAAACTAATTCAGTTTTTTATTTATTTTTATTTATTTATTATTATTATTATTATTATTTTTATTTATTTTTATTTTTTTCGTTGGCAAATATCGTTGCTTGGTATACATCCCTTTTAGTTAGGCATTTATTTTGTAGTGGACAAAGTTTACGATTTATGCAGTTACATCTTTTCTCTTCATTGCTAACTTTTTCGTTTCTATTTTTTTTTTTTTAATATTTATTATATATCATCCTAAGGTAAATTTATTTCTGTGTAAACAGCTGTTTGCTATTTCACTTCTAGAGTTTAATAGGTTTCGGGGATCTTTAAAATTTAGGATTTCATATTTTTCATTCAGGCATAATCTACACGGGTCGTCTAAGTTTCTACATGTACTGGCCTGTCTTACTATTTTCCATTCAATTATTGGTGAGTGTCCATTTTCTTTGAGCTCCCAATAATGGTTAGCTAGTGCTGTTTTAGTTCGATGTTCTTTGTTTTTAAATGTGCTTTTATGGTCATAGTATCTGGTCTTAAAGTCTAGGGATGTCATACCCACGTAGTATTTCTTGTTATTTGGTCTTTCGTTGGCAAATATCGTTGCTTGGTATACAACACTTTTAGTTAGGCATTTATTTTGTAGTGGACAAAGTTTACGATTTATGCAGTTACATCTTTTCTCTTCATTGCTAACTTTTTCGTTTCTATTCTGGTGGTTATTATTAGTGTTTTGTTTATTTCTATTAGTATTGTTTATATTTTTGTTCTTCGTAGTGTTATTTTTGTTATATTTTCCACTTTGTTTATTTTTTTCTTCTCTATTGTTGTCTTTTAGTATTTTGTTGTTGTGTGCCTTAATTATCATTTCTAGGTTTTCACAGCAGCTGTAGGATAGTTTTAGATTATTTTTATTGAATATTTTATGTAGAGGGTTGGTTACGGGGAAGTGTTTTTCAATCAGATTTAGGAATTTTTTGCCTAGTTTAGTTTTTAGCATCTGGTTACAGGGAGGGGTATAGTAGATTATATTTGTTTTTCTTTTGTTTTTATTTTTAATTTTGTTGTAATTATTGGTGTCCTGTTTTTTATATTTAATTTCGGTATTATTGTAACCACTATTTTTTAGAGCTGTATTGTAAATGTTGATTGATTTTTTAAAAACGCTTTCGTTGCTAGAATTGTTGATAAGCCTACTTTCGATCGAATTCGGGATATGTTTTATGATTGATGGGGGTGATTAGACTTTGGGTGTAAGTATATTGGGTTGGCGTTATCTTTTAGGTATGGTTCGTAAGTGTTTTACTTAAGTTTAATGTGACGTCTAGAAAGTTCGTTGTTTTTATGTTAGCCATTACTTCTACTTTTAGGCCTAGTTTTTTCATTTCCATATGTATAATTTTCTTGAAGTTTTCTCCCTTGACTTTGTTGGAGTCTCTTATTATCGCTAATCCATCATCTCTATAAAGGCCGATATCCGGTATGGCGAGCACACTTCTTCATTAACAATAAAGATAAACACTGTTAACTAGCAAGCCATGTATATAAAAACACCTAACAAAAATATCTCCATGCATTTAGCCTGACAATTTTCCCCGGGGATGAAAAACACGGGAGCCTCTGTGTAGCTTGATTGCCATATATATTTTCATTGCTTACTACCTAGCTCTACTGACGTATCGAGCACTGTTGAAGTAAATACTTAAAACTGACACATAAAAATTATATCTCCTTATAATATTTTATGTGGATACATGAAGTACTAATATATATATATATATATATATATATATTTCTCTCTATATATATATATATATGTATATATATATATATACATGAAATATACACATGCATCAATGAACATTAATGTTATCGACAGCTGTTGCTGATTGTGTTTGTTGTTAAGCGAGTCGGATTTTTTCATTTAGCTTACGAAGATTGTTCCTCTGTATGAAGTCCTCATTGATTGCAGGTTTTTACTCTCGACACCCGAAACAGAAAGTCTCAGCGGTTGCATGCGAAGTTTGGAAGGTTTGGAAGGTTTGGCTTCGCAAACGCAGAGGCATGTTGCAGAAGCAACCGTGTCACCCTCACTCCATTGTTCCACATGTTTCGCTTGCCGTATGCAGATACCGACTCCTTATGCCTTTTCATCAGAGCCTTGTAAGCCAGGTAGCTGTGACATTACCGCCTTTCCCACGGTGAAGTAGGTTCTAACATTAGGGAAGAACTGCTGATTATACTTCTACGTTTTACATTTTACACATACATTTATATATATATATATATATATATATATATATATATATATATATATATATATATATATATATATATTTATATATTGTAATAAACAAAGATAACTATAAAATTATACTTTAAAATTATATCCTATCTTGAATAGTCAATGCTCAATATACGAAATAGATTACTAATATAAGTAGATAAGTGATGAGAATCAAAACTGGATAAAATGCAATATTTATTAAATCATAAATTCTTCAAACAAGGGTTATATAAACAACGTTTGTATTTTATATTTTCAAATTTTTACATTACAGTAAATTTTACTGACTTATTCGTCGAATTTTCTCTAGTAATTAAAGCATATCTTTCAAAATCCATTGATTTAGGAAAGAAAAATATTTGATGAAACCCATTGTTTGAACAATTGATTATTTAATAAACATTGCTGTTTATCAAATTTTTATACACATCACTTATCTATTTTCGCGTTTGCTGATTTTTTAGTGATATTCCCGATGCGTCGAACAGCTCCTGTGATAGCCGGTATAATATGGTTCCCAGTGTGCTTGATTCGGCTATCACTCGAGCGCTTTCGACCGTCATCATATATATACATATACAAGAAGTAAACACGTACATCACTATACGTATCGATTCGCCACACAAATTTTGATACCTTAATATCAGTGCACATCGGCTCTGCTGCTGCTGCTGCTCCTTTCTCCAAAGTGCGCACAAATGTGCGCATAATCAAGAATACAAATGCATTGCGTGAGTATACACCAAAGGTAAACAGAACTCAGAGTAAAGAAAGTAAAAATATAAATTATTAAGTGAAAAATGAATAAAATCAATTTTATGATGACAATAGTGTTGTATATTGAGACTAAAATAGGATCTAGTCGATGACGTCACGACGAGAGTTAGTTGACGGTGATCGACTCCTTGTCCTAGTACACATGGCTGATATAGACGGGTATTGAGAGCACTCGTATGGAACCTTTGCGGGTAGAGTTGGGTTCAATGAACTTCGGCGTATATCAAAAACGTCTCTGACCAGAATAAATCGATACCGTTGAACTGTCGTCTTTAGGTTATTGTGTAAATATCTGTGCAGATAGAAACAAAAGCAAACTCGATGGAACACTCTCACCAAGGCCAGAACAGTTACTACGCTGTAATCATAGTTCAATAATTTGTGACATAATATTTAGTAGCGGCTACACGCCAGGAACGTTAAAATATAAATGGGTATAAGGAAGACCACTTGAAATACTCTATTTCTATAAATAATTAAAAATGAAACAGAAATAGGTATAAATAACTAAGAGTCGTACTCCTCGAAAAGCCTACCACTACCAACTAAAATAGATTCATGATGATGACATTAACACACGAATGTAAGACATTTGAAATGTGTGACTTAACTATTACAAATGTTGGCTTGTGCATATATTGACGGTTACGTTAGGAGACCTGAAGTGTTTCAGGTAGAAGGTCACCAAATGCTGGGAATCCTGATTGTTGGTGGACATAGCCTCATAATTGCGAAAACGAGAGAACATGTGTTACATAATCGACTTTAGGCATTAAGGTAAACAGTTATGTGAAGGTTGGCTAAAAAGAATTAGAAATGTAAAAGCTTTCAAACTTACTCCTTCTTTCTCTCTCGCTTTCTTTCACTCTCGCTTTCTTTCACTCTCTCTCTTTATATATATATATATATATATATATATATATATATATATATATATATATATATATATATTCTACTATGTTCTCATCACAACTCTGCGGTGAAAATGATCGGAATTAATTTAATAATTGTAACGTGATTAACGAGTGCGACTCAATAAACCTTAAGTTTCTAGAACTTGGTGTTTACAAATTATTTACCTACCTCTTATAAGAAAACAATGTCTGACGACGTTTGATTTTCGGCAACAAGTTAAGACAGACACACGTCTTGCATGGAGGAGAACAACACATCTTGACGCACGTATTTACAGTGGCTTCCCAACAGGGAGACATGAGGCAAGCATCGTTTAAAATAAATAATTTAGTTGAGTCACGATAGTTGTAAGGATTAGACAAGTATACTACACAAGTAAGAGGCACAATTTAATATCATTACGAATTTAGAAAAACATGTAATTGCATGGAAATAATAATAAAAATGTGTGGATGAATTCTGATTTGACAGGAACAGAAATAAAAGTTGACTTATAAAAATAACTAGAAATAAAAACAGATAACACTACTACCGCCACTACTTCTACTACTACTACTACTACTACTTCTACTACTACTAATACTACTACTACTAATCAGAATCAAAATAGGAAAATGTTTATGGATGAGAAAAAAACACGAAAATTTTAAATGATAAAGAAAAAAAAAATATGGGTAAATGTTATCTCTTCCTGGCATGTTATATTCGTCTAGTCCTTAATTATCTTAAAACCATCGCAACTACAAGCTTTTATATAATCGCAAACGCATAAAAAACTGACGTAATTAAACCTATTTATACAAAATAATCGTAATAAAGCTGGGTTAATCCACGTTAGTTTCCCCAATTATTTTTCCTCTATATTTTAGTCACACAAAATACTCGTTAAAATATTCCTTGGTTTTGTCGATTGAGTTATATTTAACATTTATTTAATTGTTTTAATTAGCCGTAATTTGCAATCTACTCATCAAGTAACTTTCTGTCTATTAATCTCGCCACGCTCACCTTACGTTGTTTGATGTAGTATCTATCACCCTTGCTTCCGTATCTCTATCAATTTATTAACAGTCAAAATTAATAAAACTACTTATAAAATAGAAGATTAGAATTGTTCATTATAAACTATATGCAATGTCACCACACCTATTAATACTGTTCAATACATAGTCGAAAGGAAAAATAGAGATAAAGCAAGAAAAGAATGGTGAAAATAGCAAACAGAAAGACTCATTTTTTTATTTCATTTTATTTATTTTTTTATTTGACTGGCATTACAACGTCACTTCTTTCCTGATTTACACAATTTAATCTGAGCTCAATCGCTGACCTAACAGGTCAATTTTTTCTTGTTATAATATTCGTCAAATGTTATCTAATTTTGGAATCAAAAATATTTAAAGTAAATTTATTGTCTTGTTATTATATTTCTGAATGTTATGTAGTTATAGAATAAAACATATTTAAATTGAATTTATTCTTTAAATTATTCCATCATATTTAAAATTAAGTTTAGATTATCTCGACTTTTATCATTTTTTTAAAATAATAAGATTTTCAGAATAAAATTTTATTTTTTAAATATAAATGAACTCTATGAATCAATATATTTCAATTGAAACACATTTTACAAGTTGTATTTTGTGATGGGTTCAGTTTTAACGATATGGGATGTGGGTTCGTAAAAATAATGCTAAAACGGTATTTTCAACATATGGTTTTATTATGCTAAGAAAGTGGAAAATTCAATTAGCAGTTAAAAGATCAGAATTATGACTACGTGTTCAGGATGTAACGTCATGGACAGGAAATCGCAAGTGATACGTAGCGATGAAGAGCAAAATCTTTTTTTAGCAGGGTAGCTGATTGGGTTTGTTCGCTTTTTTGCAAGCTCTGCTTTCCTTCGCCCCAACCACTTGAGGAGGCGAGGGATTGGAAGCTCACTTAATGTGTAACTCGACAGTTTTGTAAAAGAAAAAAAAAACATCGAAAAGCATGACGCCATTTAGCAAATATGTTGTTGACGTCTTGTTTTATTTGTCACATTCTTAGAAAATCAACATAAAAGAGGAAGACGGAGAAATTTCGGCTGCTACAACACCACTACAACTGCTTTTACAACTCGATCTTACTACGCATTGAGCCAACAAGTTACAACGTAATTATTTTAATTATTTTGGATTATTTGGAAAACTGTTCACATCTTAGATGTTATTTTCTCAGCGTTTTAGCTGATTTACCCTCCGCGAGTCTTGTCGAACTCAGAAGTATTTATGTCGAACTCACGAATCTGTACGGAATCTCGAACGGAACCCTTTATTTAACTTACAGGATAGTTTGCTTCGTTCTGCCAATCATGATCAGGTATAAGTGTTATGTAATTAGCAATTGTTTTCTTAATAGCGCCCGTACTAAGGATTGAACCTGCAACATTTAGAAGACCCTTAGAACTGATCATTACTTAGCTCTTATATTCAGAAACATAGCGTGTCAACTCAGCTGTTTTCTGCCAACAAAAAAATCACGAGCCATCTGCTGGGTTCAAAACGGCTTAGTAGTGTCACGTGACGTTATACTTTAGTCTATCCTAGTGTTTGTCCCTGCTACAGTAACGCATTCTTTTAGAATAACAGTTGTTTTTTTATCTAATGGTACATCACAAGGTTCGTTTTCTCAATAAAAAAAATTTGAGTGACATCTTAAGGGTCAGAGGTGACCCCAGATGGAAGTCAACAAAACCACGTGATTTGCGGATCGAGATTTACTGTTCTTTGACGGGCGAGACTTCAAGCAGAAAAAAAAAAACTTGTCCGGGGTGCCGTCTCCAAATGTGGTGTGGGGGTAGACTGACGCGCACAATGTAACTAGGTGTAGCGGTACTAGCTATCCGTCTATTTGTTAGTCTTTCTCTCTCCCCACACGCGTACAAATGTAACTTGTCTCTCTGGTGTTTTCCGTGACTGTTCTTCTCCTTATAATGAACCTTCTTTTATAAATTAACATTGGCATCCTCCGAGTGGCTGTCAGGAAACGATCAAGAACCTGAGTTCCCAACGAGTGTATAATTGTTTATAAAAGCATCAGTAACTGAAAATATAACACTAAGAGAGAAAGGTGGTGCCAAATACATTACTTATCAGCAGTTTCAAAGATATCCTCTTGATTTCGCAGATTCAGACATATTCCACGTTGATCCTGTTCATTACTACTCGAATGGTTATTGGAAATACCAGGTGCTGTACGTAAAACTCGGCCTACTGACCTGGCAAGCTAGGGAAAGCTAGCAATCTGCAACTGAAAACGGGGTATCTTGTAGAATAGCTTAGTCACTAAAAGAAACATGAGTTATTAACAAATTAGGCCCGCCAGTCATGCGCAGCGCGCGCATACACACATGACATATTTTTCTAGGCCTGTCTGGCACATGCGTCGAGTTATGGTAAGTGTTAAGTTACGGTTAGGATTAGGGGGAGGTTTAGGCTGTACAAAATGCAGAGTAAACGCTACTGTGGAACGCATCGAGGAATGGTGAACAGCTATGTGTGTGAGTTGATATGGAGACAGACGTATGAGATACTCTTCTTGGCTAAGTAATAAAATGTTTTCTCTTCAACCCATATTTTGTGTGTTTTATTTTAAGTGTTTGGGCTATTTACTTGACAGGGGCTCTTCTACAAAGATAAATATAACACAACAGTCATGAGTTGACAGTTGTGATCTGCACCGATCAGATACAAACCGGTGATTACAGATCGATTCCAAATTTCAACTAGCAAAAATAAAAGGTTTTAGAAGCCAAATTTACCTATAACCGATTCGACTGTCGTGTATATCCAGAGTCAATAATTAACACCGTATCAACATATTAAATATAGATACAAATATACATATAAAACATACACACCTTAAATTGAAAAATTGAGAAATAGGGAAACATGCTGTAATGAGTATACCCAAGATCCATTAGAGTCTCGATCAATAAAACTTACACAAACCGAAAGAAATATCCCTTATTGAAGAAAATATCCGATCTTAAAGAAACCTTTAATATTTATAAATTAATGAATTAATCTTAATATAAAGCAGTTATTAAATTTTTAAAAATGTATAGATTTTTAGGTCAGTTACTTTACTTTTTCCAATCATTTTAAGGACGAAAGGCATTTTATTATACCCATAGTTGAAACTCAGTGGCTAACTTTAAAAAGAGATGACACTCTGAAGTGCGAATGATAAAAATGGAAAAGATATTAGAAAAATCAGAAATTAAAATGTACAAAAAAATTAAATGTCCTGAGAGCTTAACTAGCTGTATTTTAATTCTTTTTTCATTTGCATCTTCAGTTTTCAACTGTGCTTATAATAAGGCGTATTCATATTTCACATAAAGGGGTGAAGTAAATACTTTATATTAACATTAATTTCTTAATAAATACTGAAAATTTCATTTAAGATCGGATATCATTGGTGGATTTTTTCAATTAGAGGTATTCATTTATTTTGTTAAAACCAAATTATTTTCACTTTTATTGTCTGAACGTATATATATATATATATATATATATATATATATATATATATATATATATATATACAGGGTGGGCAAAAATAAGGGTCCTATTTTTAAAAATTCATAACTTTTTTATTTATTGATTTATTTTTTTTTTTTTTTTAGAATAAGTAAAGGACCCCTTCCGAAGCAAGCATGAGCCGTATTAGCCCTAAGGAACGTACCCTCATTTAGAAAACATTATTTTTGCTTAAAAAACTCAAAACAGTGTAAAAAACAATACTTTAGTTTTTGTAAGTTTTAAGAAGTGTTTTTCGGCTAAAATTTGTTTTGTTTATTTCAAAAAATCTCGGAAGGGTCAGTCTACACACACATAAAGTTTGGTGAGTTTAACTTTTATTTTGTGGAAGTTATTCAAATTCAAGTTATTCAAATTTAAAGATAGGACCCTTATTTTGGCCCACCCTGTATATATATATATATATATATATATCATACAATATTATCATAAGTAAAACAGTATTTACTACGATACGAAATATGTGTTCGCTTTACAGGCTATAAGAGTTTTACTCACATATTTCACAGCTTTCGTCGATAACCATTATGCGACCAGCCGAAGCCTCGTATTCATTCGAGTTTTTAGAATTATAGTTAATTGAACTCAGTCAATATACAGCAGTATCCGGTAAGGGGTACATAATGATCGAATAGAAAACCTGCATCTTCTCTTAAATAAAGAACGTAACGTCGAAGCGACGACCTGTGTATGGAATATTGTCAGATTTAGACATTTTATTTATTCTCTTTTTTACACTAAGTGTTTATGATGGTGACCGACAACTACATTTGTTACAGTTTCTAACTAAATTAGAACACATTTAGACAATCATTTTAATCAGAATTTAATAACGACAAATACATACGATATATAAGGAAAGAAGGCGTTAACATGAAAAGCGGAAACTCCTTATTAGTAGAGAAAATCCAACTCTCGAGACAAATGCAACATTCTGGAGGATTCGATGAAAATAATTTTTTTCATCATCCATAAATTATTTCTTGATAAATATTTAAAGTGTGAGTCGCCCCTCCAAAAAATTTCACCTATGGAATTATTAATAAAATTCACAATCCTTTCTGAAATCTTACTATATATTTGGTACGATTAAACTTCAGTCCGTGTCTCACTTGTCCACTACGTTTAAGTCAGGATTGCCGAACTATGTTTTATCGTCGTTCAATGATATGCAGATACACTTTGGTGATCGTTTCATCAGTATCAGGGGTGATCCTGAATTAGCTTCACACTCAGCAGACCTTAACCACCAATATATGATTTTATCTCAGAACAATCCCTAGATTACTCATCAACTGAAGGGAGCATCGTAGTCTCAATCAGGGCAGAGCCTAGAAAAGCGTGGGTCAGAGTTATTGCTGAGTTTGCACATTGTATGCAGGTGTGCTGATAATTGAACGGCGATAAAACAAAGACTGTTCGACATTCATTACATAAACTTGGCGGACAAATCAGCCATATGCTGAAGTTTAATGTCTTAAATTTAGTTGGTTCGCAGAAAGGACTGTGAATTTTATTTAAAACTAGCTGTACTTACTCGGCGTTACCCGGATCGGAGTAAAGTTTTTTTTAGTTTTTACTTTTTATTTGTTTGCCAATTTTAAACTTATACAGAAAAATTTTACTTGCAAGGAAGCTAACTTCTATTATATACTTCATTAAAAACTATGAGTGCTCTCCCTTTTCATTATTTGAGTCATGCTTATGATTGAAGACACCCTTTTCGAATGATGTGTCACGTGACCTTGTCGACATCAACATTTTAAACTTTTACCTATGTTCTTCCACGGATATTTTCCGGATTTTCAGTGTCGTGTTAAAGCAAAAATAAATTGGTTATCATTGTTACAAGAAGAAAAAATCTTTAATCTATCGGAAATCTATTGAAGATTTTTTTTATTACTGATGTAAACTAGTTTTTATGCGTTTTTTTTTAAATGGAGCATATTAACAGTCGTTCTGGCCAGAGGAAGAACACTTACAAATAAATTGTAGCGACGTACGTTATATTGCCATTAACATTGTACAACAATAATAAATTAAAATTGGCTAGTCGAAAGCAAAGTTTTATTTATAAACTTAAATAGAATTATAGAAAATGACTTTATATGTTACATATCATGCGTGGACTTTTTTATTTTAATATAACCATGGGAAATTTAAAATTATTTTGATTTTTTTAAATATGGTTTTGTGATGGTGTGAATATATGGACTCTTCCAGACACTATGTATAGATGAGAATTCGACGAAGTCTCGACGCAGTCTCTCAGCAACTTCAGTTGCTTCGAGTCATTTCGGTAGCTTTTTGTCTGTAGGACTGAGGTATTGGTCCTGGATAGCCCTAAGAGGTCCACCCACCCAAGCCTTGCTTTCCCTTTTTGGGAGTAGGTAGTTTATTGTAAACTGTCTGAGGCGCCATAGCCAAATACTTTTCAATAAGCCAGAGTGCTCCTTTTTTAGGGGCGCTGGATTGATTATCCCCACTTTCTGGCCTTGTACCACATCTTCCTACGGTCGAAAAAGAAGTGAATACCAAGTCTCCGAGTAGTCTTTCTGTAACATACTAATCTGTACTTCTGTAAATACACACTTTTGTAAATATACCACCCTGTTGTCTCATTTATTATCGGCTCTTCAAGGCCACAACAGTTTTTTCCAATAAACCCAATAGAAGTTTTGTGTTTATGTTAATAGATTATGTAATATAGAAGATAAAACATGAATATTCGAAGACATCATGATATTTCGAGTTCCATGCGTCAAGTTAGATATGAAGAACGCAGAATTGTAGATCGCATTAAAAATGAACATATCGGGTGATGTTGCTTAGTATGATTTGTCCGACATATTCGTTATTATTTAATTTAAACACCAACTTATCGGTATGGTATTCACGCCGTTTTAATTTTTACTAAATTTAACAGATTTGGCATTATTCATGAAAAAAATCATTTAGAGTTTAATTTAAGAGTGATTATAAAAAATAACTCACTTACAAATATAAACAAGTTTATTAAAAGAATATAAAAATATGCATTTATTAAAAATCGTTGTACCAGCTTTCACCATACTGATATGGAATGGCTCCTCATCGCATCAAAATGTTGCATAAGGGCGGAAAGTGGGGAAACTAACTCTACTGAGGAGGCTAGAACGGACTCGTCGTCATTGCCCGGTAGGATCATCTCATGAGCACCTCAGGCAATCAGTAATACACTACCCTCCTCCCGAAGGAAGGGGTAATGCCTGGGATGGCACACCTCCTGGGACAGACTCAAACAATATTCCGAAAAATAAGAGTTTCATTACTAGTAATGCTAGCCAAGGATTACTAGAGTGATGATAAGCCGAACCTCACCTAGCATGAGCACAGCCGACGAACCAGCTATTCTGAATGCTAATAAACTGGTCAATTCAAATGCCGTAAATTATTACATCCAGAATGGAGGAGTGTCAGTCGCTTCTTACAAGAGGTCTAGAATTTCGAATCTTCCCGCTATGATTGCCATAAATAAAAGTTTTTTGGTTGGAAAGGTAGTCTCGCGGCATTATAAAACTCTGCAGTATTATACACAACCAACATATCAAGGATACTTCAGTGGTTTAACAGTATATAAATGATCAACATACAAAAATACAGACACAAATACTCAATTACAACATAGATTATTGTGGTCAAAATGTAAAAGCGTGCTGTCAAGTTTTCAGAAATATTAAGGAACCAGCGCTGCTTAAAAATAGAAATGATTTTTTTAAATAGGAGAAAGTAAAATCACATCTTTATTAACCTTCATTATATAAATTAAATGTTGACAAGAATGTTTAGGACACTGTGCACGTTTAAATTGTCTGTGGATCATTACGCCATTTCATTTCACATTTATTTACAAAAGGGTCTTGCTGGGTGTCATCTTGCATGTTATTTTCTGTGATGACCTGCATTATCGGTCAATGTAAAAATTGTGTATTTTTTTGTTGCTAATTTTGGCTTTCGTACATGAAAATTAAATACACAGTTTCCGCGTTTATATCCATGCAATTTGTTGTGAGATTCCATAAAAGTAAACCCGCGACAATAATCGGTGTACAACAGGTGACCGACCAACAGTAGAACGAAGGATGTGTAGTGGTCACCAAAACAAGTAGTTATTCCTTATGTCTAAGACAGTGATCAAGGTATTATATTATTACGAATTCAAAAGTTTTCATGCACCTTGGCAGATTCGGGATGCAAGCTATCTCCCAGAGTTGAGAAAAGTTACCATGCATTAAGTTCGCAAAGTTTGACATGCACGCCATTGACCAGAGTTGAGATGCGCGCTCTTAATCAGAGTAGAGAAATATTGATATTACATAGATCGCTAGATTTGACATGCATGCTGTCAACCATAGTCGAGATGCCTGGGCTCAACTACTGTAGAAATACATCAGTCCGCAATAATTAAATCGCAGGTAGCCCGTTTGAATAAACAAAAGTCACTAAAGGACCACCAGTTAAATTGCCTTGAGAACATTCATTACGTATGTGACGTAAAAAGGTTATGGTGTGTCATATTTAGGTTCAATTTTACCTGTGGCAAAATGAAGAAGTTGTTTCATAATTACACAATCTGTGTCAAACAATATCCAGGCGGAAATTGGTGGCGATTTAGGAACACCGGGTGTTGTAGGTGGGAAGGCTATCTGCTTATCCCGGCATTGTTTCCCGTCGTTCTGGACTTCTCCGTTTCACTGAACTCAAGAAATACCTGTTCAAGAAAGTGGTGGTTGGGAATTGCGCAACCTTTGCTTCACAATAGACTCTCCATGCATGCAACCTTACAGGGGGTATATGTTGTCTCTCGCAACTGAACGGTAACTTCCGAAAGTTTATGCTCGTTGGTCTGTGACGTATAACGTATGTAATGAATACACACATTCTATGTATGGTAAAGGACTAATTCGAACTTCGTATTAGGGAAATAAACACTTAGTTTCATTAGTTTTCTACTAGAACCGGGTTACCCATTACTACCTGCGACATCATCGGGGCATCGGCGATTAAACCGTTTCTCCTACCGGGCTTGTTCTACGTTGTCTTAGACTTGAGGAGGCTAGATATGGACATTTACTTTAAATTTCTCTCTCTCTCCGTCTCGCTCGCTTTCTCTCTGCCCCTCTTTCTCTATCTCTCTCTCTGTATATATATATATATATATATATATATATATATATATATATATATATATATATATATATATATATATACTTTGTATCTTAATAAGACTCAAGTGTTTAAAGTAAATTGATACAAGACGATCCAAGGGTTCTAATCTATAATTTAAGAGGAATTATAATTTGCCATATTTTTAAACAGAAACAAGGTCTCGTATGATGCAAATGTTGTTTTAATTTAGAATAACCATTATTTCTTTATAGCCACGCAATCGGATCATTGGTCATTATAAAGTTTGGATTTAAAGACAAATGAATCTAAAAATTTACAGAAAAAATAGAAAAAATGGCGGATCATGGAGATTATTTGACACGTGTATCGCAGTAAAAAAAAAGTTTTCTTGGATATGTTCAATAGTAAGTCGAATTTATTGGCTGAAGATTCATTTGTCTATATGATTCAAACTTTGCAATAAACACTACTATGATTGTGTTGCTATATAGAAATAGCTGTTTTTAAATTTAAAACCAATTAAGCATGACACGGGATCTCGTTTTTGTCGGTATATATATATATATATATATATATATATATATATATATATATATATATATATATATATATATATAAGACATAGGCTAAATACCAAAAACTCATTGTTTCATCTAGCTGTTGCGTGGGCTTTATCAACAGCGAAAAGTGCCAAAGAGCGAGAAGATCTGTAATTTGGGAAATATTTATAGTATTAGTGTCTAATAAAATTTAAATCTATCTAGAAAAATGAGATATGCAAATATTAACACACACACATTATATATATATATATATATATATATATATATATATATATATTCATATATATATATTTATGTATATACATATGTATACATATATATATTTATATATATACATATATATATATTTATATATATATACATATATATATATATATATATGCTTATATATATTTATATATTTATATATACATATATATATTTATACATATATATATATATATATATTTATATACATATACATATATATATATATATATATATATATATATATAAATATATATATATATTTAAATATATATGCATATATATACATATTTATATATATACATACATATATATACTTATTTAAATATATATACATATATATACATATATATATATTCATATATATACATACATATATATATACATATTTATATATATACATATATATACATATATATATATTCATATATATACATACATATATATACATATTTATATATATATACATATATATATATATTTATATATATATACATACACATATATAAATATATATATATATTTATATATACATATATATGCATATATATATTTATATATATACATACAGATATATATATATTTATAGATATACATATATATATATATTTATATATATACATACATATATATATATATATATTTATATATATATACATACAAATAAATACATATATATATATTTATATATATACATACAAATACATAAATATATATATTTATATATATACATACAAATATATAAATATATATATCAGTAGTATGTTTTTGAAAGGCTGTGGGCAATCCAAATTCCGGGTAAGATGCAAGTTGAAGGGAACAAAAACAGTAAATCGAACACGAAATATGACTTACTATTTATTTTTCCTAAAATCTTACATAACAGCGAGAGTGTTTTTAGCTGTTTGTGTGATGTCCGGTGATTAAAAAATCATTATTTAATATTCTGGGAAAAGAGACTTCCCTTTGTCAGAAATAATTAAACCTGAAGAAAAATTTCTCTTACTATGCAGAGAATCTTACAAAACAAAATGGCTGCCAGATGTAGAACCGCAGCGAAAACAGTCTCGCAGGGAATGTAAATTAAATTTTTTTAAAGGTTATGTTACATATATGATTGGGTGTTCAAAAATATTTGTGTTATGCTGGTTAAGTGTATGGTGCTCGATAAACTGTAAGTTTTAATAATATATATATATATTTTATTTTATAATTAAAAAAAATTTTTTTATTAAGTTTATATTTGATTATTTACTTTAATTTTCAGTGTGTTTTATCTTAGTATTTTTATTTTTATTTCGTATTTTAAAGATTTTTAATGTAAAGTAAAGTAATTACTCTCTAATTTTAAATATTCTAGATTTATTAAATTTATTGATTATCGTCTATTTAAGAAGTGTTATTAATTGTGAGTTTCGTCAAATTAGTTTATCGAATTAACTTGATATATTTACTATAAGATAAAGGGAAATAACTCTGTTATACGAATTAATTTATTTTATGGATTCATTAGGTGGAAATCTGTATAACAATACTAGTATATATATATATATATATATATATATAAAACATATATACACATACATGCATATATACATATATATACATATATATGTATACATACATATATACACATATATATGTGCATATATGTATTATTGTTTGTTTAATTGTTTATTTATATATTCTTCATCTTCATTTTGTTTACATATTTTTTTAACTTTTTTTATATTAATATTTAATTAATTTATTTATTTATTCATTATTTATTTATTTATTTATTTATTCATTTATTATTATTATTATTTTTAATTTTTTTAATTAATTAATTAATTTTTTTTTGTATTATTTATTTATTTAATATTTGCATGTTATTTGTATACGTTTTATATGTGTTTGGATTAATTAATTAACAATGCTAGGTTATGGGGTGACTTATTTTGGTGGGTTAGAGGAGTATGCTGAATATGGTTTTTGGTTTGTGGTTGAATGTGTGTTAGGATGGAAGTTTATATGGGGAGGGGCCTATTTTAATGTTTGGGTGTGTCATGATTTAATATAGGAGGTAAGTAATGAGTGAAGTGGTGGAAACAGCTAAGAACAATCTCGCTGTTATGTAAGATTTTAGAAAAAATAAATAGTAAGTCATATTTCGTGTTCGATTTACTGTTTTGTTCCTTACAACTTGCATCTTAACCGGAAATTGCATTGCCCAGCACCTTTCAAAAACATACTACTAATATACCCAGCAATTCTTCAAGCCAACCACCATTCTCTACGAAATATATATATTCATATATATATACATACAAATATATAAATATATATATATATTTATATATACATATATATATTTGTATATTTATATATACATACATATATATATATTTGTATATTTATATATACATACATATATATATATTTGTATATTTATATATATACATATATATATATTTGTATATTTATAAATATATACATATATATATATTTGTATATTTATAAATATATACATATATATTTGTATATTTATAAATATATACATATATATATATTTATATATTATAAATATATACATATATATTTGTATATTTATAAATATATACATATATATATATTTATATATATACATATATATATATATATACATAAATATATATATATATATATATATATATATATATATATATATATATATATATTAAAATAAACATCATGTGAGTATCCGACAATTGTTTCAGAACCTCTTTGGCTCCTCCTCAGGGATATACTTAGGAGCAAAGATTAGATCCGCCAATACACAATCATGACAAAAACAAAAACAAAAGACAAAAAACAAACAGACAAACGACATTTCAAAATTTTCAGACGAGAAACCTTTTTGCATAAGATGACACTTTGACACCTACCTATCGACGCATAAGAAAGTTGGTCAGCTGAAACTATAGGCAGGCCTAGATAGACTCGGCCGTCTCCCCTTCCTAAACAATATACACACACACCAAGACACACTCACACACACACATCCACGCTCATACGCACACATTTATACTCTCACAAACACACATAAACATTTATATATATATAGATGTATAAATAAACACACACACATATATATATATATATATATATATATATATATATATATATATAGAGAGAGAGAGAGAGAGAGAGAGAGAGAGAGAGAGAGCTTTCTTTCTTTTGCGTAATGTATTAAGAGATTTTAATTTTTTTATTTTATTTTCTTATTAAACATTTTCCAATAAGCTGCCAAATAGAGTGTTATATATATTAAGACAATCGCTATCTATTAATTAATTAAAATTCTTAATAATTATCAATCATATTTACCAACGAACTAAGTTGATCCAACAACAATATTATTCCCCTAATTTATTGGGAATTAGAATCCAGGTTTTTAATATCGACTAGTTATTATTTTTATCTAGTTCTTTATGATAATCTACTTAATACTTTATTATTTGTAATAATTTTGCGTTATTTTATAAAGGAATTGAACTTTTTAATTTTATTTTAGATTAATTATAGTCTCTCTTTGAAGTTATCTTAAATTATGTTTCAATCTATATTGATTTAGCCTAACGGACGTTTAATTGGTATTAGTTTAAGTTCACTAATTTTATCATTATGTTCACCCTTCAACAAACCTCTTCTTTCAATATAATGACTAAACCTTGTAACTTATTAATCTATATATCTCCTTGTTACTAATAATTATCCCATCATCCGGAGTTATACCAATACGATCAGTTACATAACCTATTATGTATTATAATAACCCACCAAAATAATCTGAAAACTATATCTATAATACTAACATTAATATCTATACATTCCAAAATTGTAATTAATAGTAGTTTGGTTAACCTATCTTTATTTTAATTTAAAAAAAGTATTGTTGTTATTAATTATATATTTAAGATCTCTACATAAAGTCATCCTATGATTTAATTAGCTCAATCCTACTTATCATTGCTAATTATGATACATTAATTACGCGATCCTTTATCATTTGTAAACATTTAATGTTATGTTTAAAGAGATAGTGATTTTAATTTTTAATCTTTGTATTTATTTATTTATTTATTTTATTTTATTTTATTTTATTTTATTTTATTTTATCTTATTTTTATTTATTTATTTATTTATTTTTAAAAATTTTGTATTTATTCATTTATTTTATTTTTTTTCTAAGTTATGTTTACATCGTTCTCACAATACTTATCTAAGGTGAACCTTTTGAAGTGCCTGCAATTGCAACCTACCTCGTCCCTCTGGTTTAGTAAAGCATTCTTATTAGGAAACAAAATTATAGCCAGTTATTTTTAAAATTTAAACACAGAAAACAGGTAGGGTTGTTTAGTGTAGATATTGGTGCCTTTTTAAAATACTCCATTTCACTACTAGTCCAGCTAGTTCTGCCTATAGTTTGAGCTGATCGACTTTCTTATGCGTCGATAGGTAGGTGTCAAAGTGTCATCTTATGCAAAAAGGTTTCTCTTCTGAAAATTTTGAAATGCAATTTGTCTGTTTGCTTCTTGTCTTTTGTTTTTTCATGATTGTGTATTGGCGGATCTCATCTTTGCTCATCAGTATATCCCTGAGGAGGAGCCGAGGAGGTTCTGAAACAATTGTCGGATACTCAAATGATGTTTATTTTTATATAAAAGCTCTAATATATATTGAGCACTTTTGAAAAGTAATGGTTTTGTTCATTTTGTTAATATTTGAACTTAATTAATTAATATATACATATATATATATATATATATATTTATATATACATATATATATATTTATATATATACATATATACATATATATGTATATATATAATTATATGTATATATATTGATTAAGTTCATAAGATGAACTTAGAAACAATATATTTTCTGAAAGTGCTCGATACAAAGTAGAACTTTATAAAAAACACTTATATAAACATTAGAGCATCCCAAACTTTTTCTGGCTAATTTCATTTTGTTTTTCTGCTTTTGAGAACAATTTAATTTTCAGTTAGAATTTCAGCCCCTAGGAGATGTGTTGATATTGGAACGCTGGTTAACTCGTTTAGCCTGTTCTAATGTTTTTATAAGTATATTTTCTCATATATAAATAATTCAAAGTTTTCTTTAGTTATATTATTTGCCAAGAGAAGATACCTTTTTCTCAACTGAGAAATATCTATTTTTGTTTCATCGAAAGTGCTCCTGTATGTTTATCAATTAAAAAAAGCCGAATTTATGTCTACGTTTGCCCTTATAGCGATGCATGAAATAAGGGACTATCCTCCTCTACTATTCCACCAATATGCCTGCCGGTAAAGGTGTATTCATACCTTTGTGGTAAAGAAAGGAAAGAAATAGTTCCCGTCCACGCCGGTAACCATTGAACCACACCACTTGCAATGTTTAATTTATCGAAAAAATAAAATTGAGTCAAAGATGATTTACAAGCATTTTAAGTTGGAAGTCTCGTAAACTGACAGGGATTTTCTTAGAGTGAAAATAGACAGAGAATCATAATGAAGCGTGATCTGCCAGCAGAAAGCTTTTACATGTGGTAATCAAGTTTACCCTCAGTGCTGACAAAGCAGAAAAGTCGACAGTAAGAAAAAAGAGATGGTGGCAGGCTAAAACGTTAAAATACCAACCCCGATTGTCTAGCAGCGGTAGGAGCAGCGCTGAGTTTCCTACGGCATCGGAAGTGATGTCATTGCTAGTCGAGTGAGCGTCGTTATGTCTCGCTGGTGTCAAAAGTGCGAAGAAACATTTGATGTTCTGCTCGGCCATTTGGGCGAGACTTGCCCGAACCTGGGACGGCGGAAACTTAGTTTTGACCACCATTTGTTTGAATAGCTTCCAGCTGTATATGAAAGGGCTTGGGTTGTCGTGGCTGCTTAATCGTGAACAAGTAGAGTGGACACGTCCGTGGGAATAGGATGCGCCTAAATTGCAAAAGAATTGACATCGTGAATTATGGGCCGTACTAAGATGCAATATTCGTCAATATTTGATAATCAAACTCCGAGCCATATTTTTCTTGTCGAGCTGTGCGTTTAAAGAGAAATAGCATTTTAAATGTTGATTCATTGGTTCATATTTGTGTACAAAATGTGAGTAAAATATCCTGTGAAATAACTTAATAAAAAATTGACTAAAACACGGAATGAGAAGATACTCCACCACTAGATTAAATCTACAGCATAATCACGTTGACACACAGATACTCATTAGATAACCGAAGTTAAGCGACGTTGAGTCTGGTGAATATCAGATGGGTGACTTTTATGTTAGAGGACAGCGACATCATCCTGCAAATCAAAATGGCAAAACTAACGTTGTCATCTCAATTTACTGAAATGCAACTGGGGGCCGTTTGTGAATATTATATTTCTTAAAATCCGAGTGAATCATTTCACAAACACCAACACACCAGTACCGGATTAAATAAAGATTCAGTTCAAAATTAATGGAAAGTTTTCGATAACAACAAAGGCGAACCGAAATCACATCGACACGCCGGTTCTCGTTAGATCACCGAAGTTAAGTGACCCTGAGCATGATGAGTATCAGATCGGTGAGCATTTAGCAATACCAGGCGTTGCATTTTGGAGGACGATGACATCTTACTGCAAATAAAAACTGCAAAAAAAGGAAAACGTTGACATAACTCTTGACCGAGTTATAGTGGAGACGGTTTGTGAATATGAAATGCCCTAGAAGGAAGCCGGCGTAGCCCACCTCGGGTCAATGGCTAGGACCGGATTAAATAAAGATTAAGTTCGAAATAAAGAGAAGGTTACTGATAACAGAAAAGGCCACCCGAATATAGTCAGAGTGCATAACGTGTGACTATTCGAAAGGTTATGAACATAAAACCAAGGCAAGTTTGGGTAATTGTTCGGTTTTACAGATTACAAAGCGTTGTTTAATCATTTTATTCCGAAAGCGTACACATGTTTAGCATACAATTTGTTTGTATATAAATTTGTTTTTCAGGCGCATGTTCTTAAACAAATATCCTGTGAACGATAGTTTCTATTTAAGCTATAGATATGACCCTGAAAGGTACTACTACTCCGAGTTAGCGTTGACTATAGGGTAATAATTACTAAGGGATAATTCCACGTTCCCTAAAGCTCCCGAATTTAGGGCATCACCATGCGATACACTCTAAGAACATACCTCGAACCATAAAGGCGGGAACCATAGTCGTAAACATGCAAATATTATAAATACACTAGACGTACTCGTGACCCGCTTTTTGATGTTGTCTGATACGTTTTGTCAATTAGCTCAAGATCAATCTATAAATGTTCATACTTTTCGAGTTTCATAAACATGTATATTTAGAAGTTTATAATTATATATTGATGCTAAAACAGATTTTATAGAGACACTAATGGAGCTGTTTTTACTAAATACGATCATATGTAAAGAAAGTCAAAGAAAAATTGGTAACATTTCCTGTCCCAAGGTTTGTCAAATAAAGAAGCATTATCAGGAGAGGGAGAATAAATGTTGTTACTTGACGTGAAAGGCGCCAGAGCAACACACGATAACTAAGAGAAATGGGAAACAATAAAAAGACAAAATCCAAATTAGTCTCTGTCTCTTCGTTATATAATTTCTATCTTTTTTTTCGATTTTTTCAGCTATGCGTTAAGTAGTATAGATACTCGTGTTTATAGTCCCTATTGTCAATAATGAACTATTCCAATCTTTTTGTTCTGCTATTTCTTTATTATATTTGACTCTTAATAAATAGAGAGAGACGGACAGAGAAACAGAATAAATGGCAGAGAGACACGGAGAGAGAGAGAGAGAGAGAGAGAGAGAGAGAAAGGGAGAGAAAGAGTGTAATGTAAGATGGATACCGCATAGAATAAGAGCAGATATCCAAATATATATTGAGAGAGGGTGAAAGTGATAGACAAACTTATTATGAGATAGTTCACTTGATGAGTTAATTGCAAATAACTTTTAATAGAGTAATTGAAATGGATTTTTTCACCCATAATTCAATCCCTAAACAGATTAACATTTTAGCATATATTTTGTGTGATCAAAATATATAGGAAAAAAGACCTAGAAAAATAAACCTTGATTAACTACACTTAGTATAATAATAATAATAATAATAATAATAATAATAATAATAATAATAAATATGTTTCGACCAAACAATTACCCGCTGTAAAAGCAAATGTTATTGTTGAGCACGTTTTTAATATTATGTAAGTCGATTATTTCATATTGATTTCTGAGTAGAAGCGCCTAATCGATCAATTGCGTCTTTGCCAGCCTGCAGATTATGGAGGCCGTCAAAAACGTAATTTCGTATATGTTTGCAGTTTCGTTTTGTTGTCATTCTTTCTGTTATATGAGATTGGAGAGTTCCGACTCGCCACACTCCGACAATGAAGGTAACGAGAAATCACTTTTTTCCCTTTTCAACTGCAAAAACAAATGGATATATAAAAAAAAAATGCGAATATGATTCGTGTTCTTCTTTTGTGTTCAATTAATGTTTTTAACTGCGTTGTCTTGAAAGAAGAAAAGAAGTTCGAAAACGGGGAAATTACAAAGACATGTCCCTTAGGATAACGGAACATACAGGCGAAAAGGGAAGAAAATCAATCAGAAATACACAGATTTATCTTAATACACATTCTATAACAACGTATTCATGGCATATAGGCATAGGAAACAATCTAATACACACACACACACACACACACCCACACACACACACACACACACACATATATATATATATATATATATATATTAGTATTTCATGTATCCACATAAAATTTTATAAGGAGATATAATTATTTATGTATCAATTTCCAGTATTTACTTCAACAGTGCTCGATACGTAAGTAGAGCTAGGTAGTAAGCTATGAAAATATATTTATGGCAATTAAGCTACACAGAGGCTCCCGCGTTTCATTTCGGGGGGGGGGAGGGTCTTCATGCTAAATGTATGTATGTATATATATATATATATATATATATATATATATATATATATATATATATATATATATATAGTAGAAATTGGAGAATGTTCTTGTTTATAAGAATTGTTGATATATAGAAATTTGAATTAGTGAAAAATAAACACTGTTAGAAAGCCATACAATGCAATTTTGTTTACTTTCCTGTGACTTAAAACACATCGTTTCGTACGTTTATTAGTTACTTTTATTTGGGTTGAAGTTGGGTCAGGGGTGAAGAACATGTCATAATTTCTACTTAATTCAGTGTTGCCACGCGCGACAGTTCTTAACTTAGACTGTGTATTCCGATACCGTTTCCGCATCACATGGATCGACCAAAACAGCCTACAGGATTCAAAAGTCATAGGTGAGACGGCTTTCGAATTCTGTAGGTTGTTTCGAGAGGGGACCATTTGTTTTTGCCATCATTTTCAATTATGTGAATCTTTTTTTATGTACTCCAAATTACCAAGCTTTTATCGGAACACTCATTTTAAATCTCCTCCCCTTTATCTTCCGTTTCCCTTCCTCTGTCTTTTTTTTAGTTGTAAAATGTTGCTTCCATTTCGAAACACGTTCTAATATTTTCTGAAGATTGACAGATCGGCTATTGAACTGTAATTTTTGTCCCAAACTACCAAGAAACACGTATAAACATGCAAAAGATTAAAGATCAGAATATTGTTTTCATATATAAGATGTAAATTGGAATGATAAACATCTACCGAAGTAGTGAAATAAATATAAAATACACGAATAAAAACATAAAAATTGAAGGAACTTAGAGAAAATTATGACTCGCATGGTCATTTGTATGAATCAATATACTATAATATAATATTATATATGTATATATATATATATATATATATATATATATATATATATATATATATATATATATATATATATCTGTGTGTGTGGATATATTTATATATATACGAAATTAATGAATATAATATTTATATTATAAAGCAAAGTTGTCTGTATGTGTGTGTGTCGCGTCCTCACTCTTAGATAGTTATTCCTAAAAGGGAAAAAAACTAATCTCAGATTTGCAATCAGCACATTTTTCCTCATGTCCTTATCGATGCCAAAAGTTTAAAACCCTTTTTAAAAGTCATTATTCAAAATTAAATGTACGTAGAACTAACATTAGAAACAAATATTGCGATAGTTTAGCGTTCACTTTTTGTTTAAGAGAACAAACACGTCATATCATCATGCGTATTAGACGTATTGTTTACTTTTAAGAGAAAAAACTTTGACTTTTATTTAATTAAAAATGGATAGAAAATAGTTAATAAATGTTCACAAATATATTTTTTACTTCAACAAGAATTTTATTTCATATTTATGTTACTTTATTTATTTTAAACAATTGCACTATTTTAGATCTATGCCCAAAGGTAAAAATCCCTACGCTGTAGGTTAAAAAGTGTAACTATTTACGTTATTGGTGGTTTTGTAGCCTTCACTTCCAATATTTTAGGCAATTGTGAATCTCACACTAGATATTCTTGCTATAGTGTCCCAGTTATTTCTTGGCCGATATCGAACATCATAAAAAACATGAACATTTTTTTAATGAAAAACTGTTGAAAAATATTTAGTAACTATTTTTTATTTCGAATCTTTGTTATAACATTGAAGAAAAGCTGAGAAAGCTGGAATCTATGGGTAGTTCAGCTTGTATGTATATAGATGGAATTAGCATAAAATTGAATGTAATAAATATATGTGTGGCTTTATTGAGCTACTATTATCTTATAATAATAATGAAGTGTACGTCTGTCTGTAACAGAAACTACGTCATTACCTTCTTCACAATTTGAGATGATTTTACGAAATAGTGTCTTAGACTGCTTACACCGCTGACCTAATCAATCTCATTTACTGCAATAGCAGCTTGAATGCATATCTATATACTTACAAAACTATGTGGGTCTTTCTTGCATGTTTGTTATCGTTCTTACTCACTTGCTTGTTTGTCTTCGTACACACTGGATGGATGGTATCATAAAAGACGCCATGAATACTGAATTACATACGGGTTACATTGATTGAATAAGGAAAGTTCAAAATTAGTTGCTTTCTGCTCGCTATCTATCTATCTCTCTATCGATCTATCTATCTATCTATCTATCCATACATACACACATACATACATACATACATACATACTCACACACACACACACACACATATATATATATATATATATATATATATATATATATATATATATATATATATTTATATACCTATTGAATAGAAAGCGGCTTATTTTTAACTTTGTCTTTTTATTTTCTCATATTAAACTTGCTTATCCAATTCACTTTTGTCTTTGGTTTAGTTTGATATAAAAATGTAACTAAAGATACCCTTTAAAGCAACTTGCATTTAATATCAAGTGAAAATGTACCTTTAAAAATGTGTAGAAAGAATTTACTTTTTTTAAAACAAATTAAAAACATTTGTTAAATTATTATATTATATTTGGATCTATTGTAACACTATTGAACTATTAACCCAACTTTTGTGTGAATTTAAAGGAATCTAAATACTATATATTTTTCTCTCTTTCTCTTTTTTTCTGATCTAAAACAAGTTAAATAGTATTACTGCAAGTAGTGATATTTCTTTTTATTTATAATGGACGATTTAAATCGTTTTATACTTTCCTTTCTTCATTGCGTTTTACTATTTCTAAACAGAGAGAGAAGCGAGAGTGAGAGACAACGTATAGAATAAGAGCGGCGGGTGGTACACGACAGGGTGAAAGTTAGCAATATCCAAACCAAGGTATATTTGATTAAAATATAAAGGAAAACAGTCTTCGGGAAACAACCGTTGATTAACTCAGCTTTAGTATAATGGTATATATATATATATCTTGATTTCTCGTCTTATTTCACGCATCACTATTCTGAGACGACCGCTTTCCGTGACCCACAGAAACAATACAATCTCTCTGTCCTCTCCGGGGATCACTTACCTTCATTTGTGTCACTTTCTCTTTGCATATCAAAAATATACCGCTTAACAATTCGTTTCATTACACGCTGAAATGAACAAAAACAAACAGAATAAATAGGTTTTCATTTTTTTTATATTTTTATCGGAGAAAGAACAAGCAAGTCAGTATTCTACGGAAGTGGGTTTAGAAGCATATATATCTACATGCAATGTATTTGGTGTAACATATCAACTTATCTTGTCCAAGGGGTCACGACTCCAAGAAGCCGGCTGTAACACATCTGGCAAACCTTTGAAACGTAAATAAATGGCCAGCGCGTCTAGAGATGTTGTCTCCATCGTGTAATGTTTGGTGTTTATTAGAGTAGTAGCATCGAATATAGACCGTTTGTGTGTTTCTTTGCAGTAGAATACGTGTTGGCGGTTGAGTAGCAAATACATGATACATCTGTGTCTCTAAGCATACGAGTCGACAGAAAAATAGTATTCTCGTTCACTGTTTATCTGGTTTTATTTTTGTTTTTTAAAATTTATCTGCAGATGATTATTACGAGAATTACATTAACACTATTTCCCAAATAACATTTCCCGTGGTGACGAAGGGAAGAAGTTCTTCGATAACACGCCTGGCTCATCTCGCATGTCAAACTAAAGAGAAATTACTAATCTTGTCTTTTCGCCACTCACTTTATTTTACCGTCATTACTCGACAGCAATCACGTGTAATGCTTTGTAAGCCACGTCACACCTATTATATTAAACTTGGTATTAGTGCAAACATATCGTTATATGAAACATGAACACCAAGCGAGAGATTGATGAAAGCAGCAATAAGTAAATATAAATCGAAACTACCATGAACAACATAACTTTCTAGAACCTTCTCGTCTGTGGAACAAGACACCACGAGTACGCTTCCTAACAAACTATAGTATGGTGTTCTTCAAGTCTAATGTAATGAATACTTGAATCAATTCCTCTGAAGTAATCTTTAGCCAACCCCCATCCATTCCGGTCTGAATGACGATCTCTTTAACCCTTATCCTCTAGTGGTATATGCGTCTTGATAAGCAATGCCCCATTAGTAAAAGAGAGAAGTTAATAGGCGTAAATACACTCTAACAATTCTATTTTAAATTTCAGCATCACAGAGGAAAATGTTATTTCAAATTGAAGCGTTACAGACCGACAGAGTCTATTATAAAAATCCCTGGACGTATACAAACTAAGATGCGCCCGTTCAATCTGTTCGATTAGCGATGAAAGTGCTATTTTTTAACTTAAGGGGATGCTTTTTCAAATTTAAGCGTGACAGCGCCTCTAATAGAAATCTCTGCACACCTCAAAACCTAGATGCTCCAACTCAATCTGAACAATTATGGAGAGCCTCGGTAATGGGGCATTATAGTTAACAAGAAAAAAGGGGTGAAAAACAATTAATTAACAAATAACTCTTACAAAAAGCAATAAATATAACTTTTCTACCTGCCAGTATAATTCTTTTTGGGTTTTACACTTTGACAGCATTTATATTTTAATTGAAGATTTCATTAAACTCGTCTTAGATTAGATTCAGTATCCAAAGTGTCTGATTCCACTTTTCGGAAATAACTGAAGTCTGATTACTTTTTCTTTTTCGTCATTTTCCTTTAAATTAGGTAGAAGAATAAATTTCATTGTGTTTGAAACAGTTAGTTGTCGCATATTTGTTTGTTTTCTGAACCCAAAAGATGAAAAACCCATCGATCAAATTTCGGATATGTCCGCCAAAGCATTAGTCCGCAATTTCGGATTCTGACTTTAACGAAATACAATTTGAACAACATCTTAAATTGAAGCCAAAACGGTTTCAAAGACTTTTAGAGACTAACAAATTATGCAGATAGGTAGAAAAGTTATTTTTATTGCCTTTGCTTACAGTTATGCGTTGATTATTTTTTTCGCCTCTATTTTCCTTGCTAACGATAATCCACTATTGCTGAGCCGCTTCTATAAATGATTATAACAACTCTGTATTTTGTGTGTATATATAAGTGACAGTATTTTTATAGTGTCCAGTACATCAGTAGAGCCAAGTAGTTATGCCTTATTAGTCGCGAAACCCCGAGAAATAAGGAAAAATGCATTTTCAACAAAGCAATATGAATTTTTGCAAATCTGTATAAAAATATGGCAAATTATCTTAGTTCTAGAATGACTTAATCTCTCTATATATAAAACTCAACTGTGTTTATGTAATGTTCGTTTATTCCCTATAGAAAAAAGATTGGAAAATCTACATGAAATCTAAAAGCGTATTCGTATGTAAAATTTACCGAGACAAAAAATGGAAGTCTTCCCGAATATTTAAATGCATCCCTAAGGGGATTATATAGGAATAACCCACTTAAAACTTCAAATATATACTGTTTTTACAAAATTTAAATCATATGTATAACATATTCTGGGGAAAATAATAGAAGTGGTCTCGAATATCTATGTGCCCGTCTAACCTACGGGAGCTTCAAAACTTTAAATATATCCTATTTTGATGGAATTTATATTGTATGCATAACATTCTCCGGGGAAGACAATGTAAATGATTCGGAATCCTTACGTTACCTTCAATGTGCCGAATATCTACGTGCCTCCATCTCTAAGCGATTCATGAGGATAGGACCGTCTTAAAACTTCAAATAAGTATATCTGATTTCAATGAAATTTAAACCATATGTATAAGACGTAATTCAGAAGATTTTCCAACATTTCAGCTTCTTCCGACTATATTAGGGAGCGAAACAGAATAAATCATATGGTGTTATGAGCTTAGTGAAACAGTACATAGTAGTGATCTTCATTCTATCCCGAGCTACGTCGGGTCTTCCTGCTTGTACAAAAGAATCTTGTAATTAATCCCACTCTCTCGTACACTATTCCCGTCTTATAATACAGAAACTGCAGTAACAATTGCAGATACGTATATTCTCAATGTCATGTCCTAATCACTTTTTTTCTCGTGTCTTTTCGCATGGTTTTTCGCTTGGTTCAAAATGTGTAATTTTTTACATTCTTTTATTACTTTTGTTCTCCCTAACAAGGAATATTGCCACTGAGACGTAAAAAGCTTCGGTATTTAGAGGCCAACTTTATAAAATGACATCCTTAGTGGCTAGATGTGCAGCAAGATATTTGTTCACATAACATTTAATTTCTCCATGTGTGTACAGTCGGAGAAACAGGGAGAAAGAAAAGAATTTCAAAAGCAAAGTGGTCTGAGAAAATAATCTATTGGAGTAGAAAGTTTTCCGCCATTTGGGGACCTCTACAGTGAAAAGGTGAGATTTTGCTTCTATTCTGGGTGATCGGAGGTATTTACGTTGATTATGAGTATACGGAGAAGAGCTTTGAACTTATTGACTTACCTGATAAGTAAGTTTTTGAGTACAAATTGATGGATCCGAATCATTACGTACAAAGCCATTAGTCGTAGACATCCGTTCCTGAAAATGTTTGATTCCTTTTAAGTGTGGCATGTCAGAATCCCAGGCAGTCGCATCCAGCGGAGTTATACCTTGCTGAAATGGAAATAATAATTACGTAAATACGTTGCGCATATATATATATATATATATATATATATATATATATATATATATATATATATATATATATATATATATATTTATATATATATATATATACATTTATATTTATATATATATATATATTTATATATATATATATATATATATATATATTTATATATATATATATTTATATATATATATATTTATATATATATATATATATATTTATATATATATATACATATATATATATATATATATATATATATATATATATATATATATATATATATATATATATATATGGATTAATTAACGTTTTTTTTTCGCTAAGGATTTTGCATATATATTTTAATAAAACAAAATATATGTTAACATATACGCCAATTTTGGATTTAGTAATGTTTATAAAACTTCTATTTCAATTATTCTGAGCAGCCTTATATTTTTAATTAACTAAACATGTAACCGATCTTTTACTAACTTTCTATTAGTTATTTTCATGATCTCTCGCTGTATGTTGTTTGTATCTCCACTACTGTTTTACATTCATTCACGCTTCTGTTACTCACTGTTTCTCTCTCTCTCTCTCTCTCTCTCTCTCTCTCTCTCTCTCTCTCTCTCTCTGTGTTTATTAAAATTCGAAGGTATGAAGAATACAATCATAATGTTATTGGACTAGTCCATTATGAACAAATGAAATATCACCGCAAGCAGTAATTCTATTTTAATAGTAGTTAGAGAGAAGACAGAAACAGAAAGAGATATATAGATATATAGAGAGAATGATATATAGCGATCAGAAAAAAAGACGAATTTTGAATGTTGTCTCATTTTTATATTTAACTAAATATACTAGCTCGCCTGATCTGGATTCAAACAATGTAATTCGACCTCAATGGCTGGGTCATATTTTATATTTATATATATGGCGTAAGTGATAAAATGTTATTTGGTTATTCTCCGTTATTTTCGTGTTAATTAACCCTTTATATTTGACCAAAAATATAACTAAATTATTAAGATCTTCAACTTGTACAGGTATACTCTCAATATATTATTTCTGCTTTGTGGTTATGTATATCGAAAGATCAGATGACGATGAATCAACATATAAATATTTTTATGATGTTCATTTATACTCTATCAAAAAGATTGACAAACGTTGTTCAATTTTTGAAAGTATTATAAAACACGCCTCCCCCCTCTCTCTCTCTCGTTTTACCGAACACATATACACACACAATCCAAGAAACAACTATGTTTGAACATAGCATTACAACTGAATAAGAAAATGTAATTGACAGGAAAAAGAAAACAAAAAGCGTGAAATTGATTCATGATGACTTATTAGACGAGCTTAACTATATTTTATATATATATATATCGCTCCATCGTACAATGTTCACAGAAAGTTCTTACGAACTGATTCATAATTTAAGTTAAAATGGCTGTCGTCGAAAGCGCCCTAACTAAGGATCCGGCCAGGCTATTCTTTTTTCCGGGTGCAGAATGTTCACATTTTGGGGGTAGCTGTATTTCCTAAAGCCAATCTTTTGGGGGAGATGCTTAAATGTTATTATTTGTCTACATTTCAGTCATTACCTCTATCTGATCGTTATTTGATCGATTTTCTTACTTTAGACTAGTTAACGTACTTGGCATTGCCCGGGAGTGAAATAAAAATAAACAGAAATTAATTTCGGTGACTTTACTTGTGTAATAAAATTATTTTGTTAAAGCAGAACTTTTAAAAAGTTAATTTAGTACTTGACGCTAATCGATTATTAATAAAGAAAAATTAATAATGTGTAATTAATATAGAAACTGCGCTTTAATATTTAAAAATCATAACGTATTTCTAGATATCTATTTTTCCAAAGGTCAAGGGAAATAAACCATTGCATGATTATTTCCCTTTAATGTTTAACAAACGCTGGAGAATAAGGGAAAATGTATTCATTAACAGTTTTCTAAACCGGCGAAGTATCTTCACGAAAAATGGAAGCGAAATAAAATATAGTCGTGACAATAACACAGCAAAAGTAAAGAACCACGAAAAAATTGGTCAGTCCGAATCAATATCGATATATCAGACGGATTGCTATCTGGGTTTGACTTGGTAAATATGGCAAGATAACTGTATATATTAGACGTTACTTGCAATTTCGGATATATAAGAGAGGTTATTTATATTAAGGCTAAAGTGATAAATAAAGCATACGAAGTTAATTTAATGCTAAGCAAAAGTCAATTCATAGATTATAAAGCCATTAATTTGTACACACACATACAAGATTTTACTTTCAAATAATTAAAGAGTATAACTTTATATAAGAAAACATTAAAATGATTGGATGATTACCGTAAACTTTAGTTTTTGTGTATATCGGCATTAATTATTGATGTATTCTTCATATAAGAAAAGAATAATCACGGAAGTGATATTCAATCAATAATCTAGAATTATTAATGCTTTTAAAGAATAAAGGTATCTTAATTAGCGAAATAATGATAAACGTCATAGTATTCTAAATATAAATATAAATAAATACTCTCTTTTTTCACTATTTCACTCCAAACAAGGCACATTGCTACTTAAATCTTGCTACAATCGGGTATACAAAGGAGTGAACGTCGAAGGCAAGCTGTCCGAGGAAAAAAGCTATTTGAATAGAAAGTTGTTCAGCATTTTGAAAGATCTACAGTGAAGGGATGTAATTTTGATGCTTGTTGAGTTGATCGTGGTAGTTACGTTGAAGAGTGTACAGGTTACTAGCTCGCCCATACGTACTACAGCATGACACTGAATGAAAAAAGCTCGCCAGTTTCAGCTAAGTTGCATGTTTAAATTCCACTTTTATTTTTTATTCTTATTCTTAACCTTTTATCTTGTTTTGTTGTACTTATTTCTATAACTTGTAATTTTCTTGTTTTCCTAGTATTTTATACTTATATATAATTAATAAGCTTCCTCTTCCATGCGTCTCTCATTCACAATACTGTCCGAAGAGATGACTTTTCCGCCTGAAGAGATCTTAGTTTTTCATAATTAATGATCGATAACATTGACATGCTAGTGTAGCGGCTTTTTGTACATGTCCGTATACAATAATTATAATATAAATAGCTCTACTTAGTATTGAGCACTATTATATAAGCCCAGTTAAAATCCTTTTGATTTTTATCTTGTGGATGTTTACTTTACCTGTATTTATATATATATACACACACACACACACACATATATATATATATATATATATATATATATATATATATATATATATATATATATACGATGATTTTGATATCATTGTGCGTAGTGTGTCAGAAGTTGTATTTTGAAGGCGGTGACAATGCAATTTGTTAGAAAATACCGTTGGATACGGGACAAGTAAAACAGATAAAATTACAATATTTATGAATAAAATACTGTTCAATTTAATATTAATTTACCAACGTAGTAAGTCGAACAAGAATGGTATGGATAGTGTCATATTATCAAAGTCTTCGAGGCAAACTTTCTATTTTAGACAGAAATTACTACTCAATCGGAGTGTGATTTCGCCTGGAAGTCGGGAAAATAATGTTATATTGTTTACTTTTATATTGTCATCGCCTCCAAATTTAAACTTTATATATATATATATATATATATATATATATATATATATATATATATTTTATATATATATATATATATTTATATATATATATATATATATTTATATATATATATTTATATATATATTTCTATATATTTCTATATATATTTCTATATATTTCTATATATATTTATATATATATATATATATATATATATATATTCTATATATATATGAAGCAATCCAACAAAAGATATAAGCGTCAACTTTATATTATAATATATATTATTTTATAGTGCTAAAGCTTATAAAATAAAAAAAATATACATCACAGAGATAATATAATTCATTTTAGATACACATAATGAAGTTAAAAAAGAAAACCAGGGCGTGGGGAACAAAATATAGTATAATATTATACTAACACAAACATACACATTACATAATATATATATATATATATATCATATGTCATATACATTTTATTTTCTATTTTAAAGATAATATAGTAGAACATACAAGTCCTAATAATAGTTATAATAAGTGGTTATTATTATATTACTAAACAACAATTATATATAAAATAAAATAATTGTAAAAAATAGCAGTCGCAGCAATAGTGATAATAACAATAAATAATAAAAATAACAATAATAGCAGCATTATTACTACCGATTAGTGTATATTATAAAAAATCACACATACAAACATAAACCATTATAAAATGGGGAAATAATTTATTTTACACGATGAAATAATGAGATACTACATCAAACCCTAACATGTTAAGTTAAATATTTACTTTCGGGCAACAATATACATGTGCTTCATGTAGACATGAAACATAGAGCAATATTAGATTGGTGGTCAAGTACCAAATCTTAAACTCTTCTGTGATCTTTGCTTCGAGTCCTGTCATAGTCAGCTACGCTTACGACCCGCAGTAACAGCTAAACACATATCTGTGGATAACTAACGAGTTGAATTCTCGGAATTGAGTAAAAGGTGACTGGTGTTCCGGGGTTCGAATCGTGCGACCGGTAATCTCAACACGAAATATTCCTCAATGATGAAATTATGCACATGTTGATAATAATTATATATTAATTATCAAATAATTATAGATATCTAAATGAATAAATACGAAAGTATTTTCATTTATCACTTCTATATTATAATAAAATAGGGTTATTGTTATTTAAATCAATGATATAAAATATAATCTTGATATTCTGTATATATAGGGCAGATAAAAAATTAAGAGAGAATCCTTTGACTGCCTAATTAGCGTAACTATTTTAAAACCATTCATAGTTAATTAATGTTTTGTATTATTAATTGGGAATGGCATTGGCTTTTATTTGCTATCTATATGCAATAGTGTTGTCTATATTAACAGTAATTAATTAAAGTTATTTAATAAATAAATCGGAAAAATAACTAAAACACCTTAAGTTTTAACTCCATGCGCTCGCTGACGACTTTTCTCTGCCCCTTTCATTTGCCCACTTTTTGTAGTTTTTACATTTTCCGTGAAAAATAAACAAATATTTTTTTTATTAATTAAGTTAATGGCTAATTTATACATTTTCAGTATTCTCATTGACAGATAAAAACAAAAGTTTAGTAGCACTGTGATCTGTCCCAATTACTAAAAAAATATGGATTCATATTTTGGTATGATTGTAGATTAACATCATCCGCTACCCCCCCCCCCTATTTTCTACCTTTTTAAATTTTATAAAAAGAAGAAAAGAAACAATTATTTTATCATTAAAAGTGGGAAACATTTTCATATATCAATTCAATTTTTCAGGTCAGTTTTAGGACATTAACTACATTCTATTTTATTATGGGAGTTAAATCCGCTGCATTATTTAAGGGGGCTCTACTTTTTTAGGAGATTACGTGTGGTTTTATAATCCTGCCACTTGGTTAGTGGTACACAAATTTGTTAAGTTCTCTACGAAAATACAACGGACCGGAAATGTGGAAACATTTTATGTTAAATATATATACAACTGATCCCTCACTCTTAATTCTAAAATATTTGTTTTTCTTTCTTTCCGTTTTCCATGGTGTAAACATGTAATTTCCTGAAAAAGCAAAATTTCATTTTTGGGGGGTAGTGGTGTAGTAATGGAGGGTGTTCATATGCAAATTTACTCATATTTAATTTTCTTTAATCTTATACATTTTTTTTACTATACGTTCTTTTTTTATTTTAATTTTTAGCAATTTATTTCAGTTGTGTTTTCCTTTCAGCTGAAAATTAAATAAATAACTTTAAAATGATCTAACTAATTTAATTTCTTATTTTTATAGCATAAATAAAAATATTGAATCTTTGGATATTATTGTAAGTTAGCACAACACCCCACGCAACCCCTCTCGATAAAATGACATGCTACTTTTTCAGTCGATTACGTGTGAATACCCTTGAAAAACTGGCCGAAAGAGAAACAACAAAAATATTTCAGAATTTAGAATATATATATATATATAAATATATATATATATGGGCCAAAATAAGGGTCCTATCTTTAAATTTGAATAACTTGAATTTGAATAACTTCCACAAAATAAAAGTTAAACTCACCAAACTTTATGTGTGTGTTGACTGACCCTTCCGAGATTTTTTGAAATAAACAAAACAAATTTTAGCCGAAAAACACTTCTTAAAACTTACAAAAACTAAAGTATTGTTTTTTACACTGTTTTGAGTTTTCTAAGCAAAAATAATGTTTTCTAAATGAGGCTTAAATGAGTTCCTTAGGGCTAATACGGCTCATGCTTGCTTCGGAAGGTGTCCTTTACTTATTCTAAAAAAAAAAAAAAAATCAATAAATAAAAAAGTTATGAATTTTTAAAAATAGGACCCTTATTTTTGCCCACCCTGTATATATATATATATATATATATATATATATATATATATATATATATATATATATACAGGCTGTTTAAGAAGAATGATATCATTTCGCAATTTAAAGACATTGCCAGTTTCCGTTCAAATGACTAAAGTTTTGGCAGCATTTCATTAAAGGTTTATATTTTATATTTGACCCGTTTCTCTTCACACATAAAGAAATGACATTCAGTAGAAAAAGAAAATGCGTGTTGTGAGTTGGAACGCGATGGAGCAAGATTGTGCAGTGTGCATTTGTGAAAATGTTCTTTAAAATAATGCAGATTTTGAAAAAGGACAATAAATTAACAGAACAAGGCTGTCTGTGCAGGGTAAAAAGATCTGTGTGCAAATTTCATCGGAAGAGACAGCCGTGTCTGAGGTTAAGCACATATTAAATATTTTTAATGTCGTTCATGAAATCAACGTAACTGATAATTTAACCTTAGAGAAATAAATCTACTGTTGTCACACAGTAAGCCTGTTTAGTCTTATTTGCCTTCACTATGCGGTTTTATCATACTTACCTGTAAAATGATATCTAATAACTTGAAATAACTTATATATATATATATATATGCACATATATACACACACACATATATATATATATACATATATATATATATATATATATATATATATATAATATTAAATTATTTTTTTATATTTTACGTAGATATGACGGCGTTTCGAGCTCATGGGGCTCATTAGCTCAGAGAAGTAACAATCTCAGACGGTCCTAGGGCGCGAACTTAGTTCACAGAGACACCTTGAATCTGTAAGCGTTCACCTAGTCTCATTAGGCCACGTAATAACGGAGAAACTAAGCCATATGTACACTGAAAGCGGCGAGCATAGATATCTACACATTCAATAGTACTTAACGATAAAGTTAGAGCATTGCACTAAGGCTTTTAAGTGAATTTTTATTTTTAATCTTTACGACAGTCCCCGACTGTCAATTTCATTTGAAAGGGGCTTATAATAATATAAAATTATTTTTTACTATTTTACTTACGTACGGCACTTTGCGATAATCAGCACAGGGAAGTAACAATCTCAAACGGTCATAGGGCGCGAACCCGGTTAACAAAAACACCTTGAATTTGTAAGTGTTCACCTAGTCCGATTAAATATATATATATATATATATATATATATATATATATATATATATATATATATATATATATATATATATATATATGAATATATATATATATATATATTGTAACGTAGGGCGAATTTATAAAAAATAGGATCCTTTGATTAGTTATAATTAACCATAATTAGAATTCCCTACCCAAAATATTAAATTACTAAAAATAGCCTAAAAATGAAAACTATTAAATTCTTTTGCCCAAGTTTACGCACGTGCCAGATCATATCAGTCACAACCTCTCCCATTTATACAAGCAAAGCAAAAATGCAAAATGAACAACTAATTTTAACAGTAATGTGTTAAATTCTTACTGGAATGTGCGAAGCGTTTCAGCTTCCAAAATATTTTAACACTTTAACGCAAAAAGGATTTGGTCACGGTAAAAACGGTGTCACAATCTTCAAAGAAAAATATTTTATATATAAATGAACCTCTTTCCTAAAAAAAACGTGCATCCCACCGTTTTACCTGAAACCGAAACTCATCATCGGGAAACTCATAAATATATATATATATATATATATATATATATATATAATTAGTGTTGGATGACTATTCACGTGACAAAACATCATATATTCGGACACTAGATAATGGATTCCAATTAATTTTTCGTCAGAAAAGTAACAAGTCTTACTGCAAAGTACACCCGGTCTTTTCCAAACTAAATCTTTCATCAGAGAAACTCATTAAATTATAAGACTGGAACTAGACTTTGAGAAATATATTTGCTTCATCATCTTGAAGTTAAACCATTAAAAGAACCTAGCAAATATAATACACACACTATATCTATATATATATATATATATATATATATATATATATATATATATATATATATATATATATATGAAGATAGTGTCCTTCTCCAGACCGAGGTATATACAAAAGAAGGTATTACTCCCTGACTTTAGTACACAAGGGCAATTATTTTGACAATAACCGAACCTCTTTTCATCTTCTCCTTGATTAAAGAAATATTACTTTCCAAATAAACTTTCCAAATAAACCGGCGCCGAAATTCTCCAAAACACTAAGTACATTTTTGAATTGGTTTTATTCTCAAATATTTCGCTCCATTTATATCTAAACATAATTATTTTTCATACACTTTTTATTGCCTGGTGAACTTGCTTTACTCCCCCAAATCATATTTACCTCAAAAGCAAAACTTGCTCCTTTCAGGCCCATATTTTGATATTTTGCATTTTTGTTTTCTCTAAAATGCATATATACCTTAACTAACGTTATCTTTTTGAACGCTATTTGTTTTATTGTTTTATTCTACTTATTTTATTCTCATCTTCATTCAATAAACCATATATATTTATACAATCTATTGTGTCATTGTTGTTTCTTCTGCGTGTTGTGTTCATTGATATTATCTCTGAGATCTAAAGCGAAGTTCGGGAACGGATAACCACGTATTTTACCGTTCTTTATTTCCATTTCCATCTAGGTAATTATTGGTTTATGCTTGGCGACAACGCGTTTCGTTGTGTAACACAGCATAGCCGTTTCTGGACAGAGTTCAAGAACACTTAGCCGACTTTTAAATATATTGATTAAGATACAACATTACTCTAACTTAACAAAACACAGGATCCCAAATATAAATAAACACCGTTATAGCATTTTTTAAAAACTTGGATACACATGAGACGACTTATAATATCAACGGAAGTGGTCACTAGAATCCCACAGAGATCTTACTCGATAAATGTACTTAAATAATTAAATAACCACATATTTTTTATAAAAAATAATAATAGTCTATAAACATCTTTAAACAACACTTAACCAACTTTTGATTTTGCCCCCTCCCAAACATGTTGCCGTCTATTTTCTAGCAAATCAATATCCCACAAATAAGTGACGTGTAATTCTTGATGAAATAATGCAGGACGTTTGAATGATCGAATAAATAAAAGTACAAAATGATTATAAACAAACAGTACATCGTTTTATGCTTCAAACACTAAACTACATTATCAATATATAAATATGAATAAAAAGTTGAATATGGCTATCTTGCGTGCTTGCTTGTGTGTTTTATCCGTGCCCGGTGGATTACGTCACACTATACGAAGGTATCACGATATGACGTAAGATAACTGGAAATTAAGTAAATTAAGGGCGATTAATAGTAGTAGTATGAGTTAAAACATGAAGTAAATAGAGAAAAAAGGAGATGGAGGGTAGTAAGAGGAGAATGATAGAGAAGAAAAGATACGAGAAGAAATAGATTTATATAAAAGAGATAGGGAGAATGGGGGAGAAAGAAGGAGGAAAAGACAGGGACGAAATATTACAAATACTGATCCAACGTTTGGTATGTGTATAGGAGTATATATTTATTTGTAAAAAAGTCATACCTAAACTAATTTACCGATCATAATGAATTTTTAAACTCAACTTGTTTCGTAATTGTGGATAACCTGACCTATATTATATTAAAATAATGTCATGCTAGGATGGAAAGAGAAAATTTAAGCTCTTCGTAAAAATCAGAAACCTCCGATTTTTGTGAAAGTGTAACCGTGGGTATTATACATCAATTAATAAATATTCACCACTTTTCAGTTTTAAAAAAATATTTTAACGGGATTTTAGGATCATAATGTGTTTACAATCCCTTATTTCAGAATTCAAACATTTCAGATTAGCATTGAAAATGATCCAGAGTTGTTACACACCAATTAAACAAAGCTCATTGAATTTAAATTTCTACCTAAGACTCCTTAAACGTTAGATTTAGAATCAAAAACACGTAAGGGATTTTAAATCAAAATTGGAATTAGGATTTTATACATAATGTTTATTATCATTATACTTTGATTTTAATCATCGTAAAGAGGGTAAAAATGATGTAAAACTATTCTCTGCAATTCTTCTAGTTATTTATATATATATATATATATATATATATATATATATATATATATATATATATATATTTATATAAGAAGATATGTTGGTCTTCCATTAGAAAGCATTCAATATTGAAATGTAAGAAAGATGTTTGAAGCCTAAGAATGCATTTTTTAAAAAATAAATAGTAATTTATTTAAAGTAGTCCCAAATTTTCGACGTAATACGTCTTCGTCAGGGGTACAAGACATTTCTTTTTTCATAGCGACATAAAAATGTCTTGTACCCCTGACGAAGACGTATTACGTCGAAAATTTGGGACTACTTTAAATAAATTACTATTTATTTAAAAAAATGCATTCTTAGGCTTCAAACATCTTTCTTACATATATTTATATATATATATATATATATATATATATATATATATAGTCAAACACTGAACGTATAGAAGTAAAATGTCGAAAACACTCAGCGTAACGGTGATGATGGGTGAATTCTGTAGGTATCCATGCATTTGGAATGTGATATCTAATTTGTGTATGCATGCTTTTATTAATTTCAACGTGTCAGTTTATAAGTAGT
The DNA here is from genome assembly GCA_963556195.1 of Sepiola atlantica. Taxonomy (NCBI): domain Eukaryota; kingdom Metazoa; phylum Mollusca; class Cephalopoda; order Sepiida; family Sepiolidae; genus Sepiola; species Sepiola atlantica. Next base: position 156,219,873 of record OY744517.1, read on the forward strand.
AAGTGTGATAGTATTAGCAAAAATAATAAAAGCGGTTTCCCGCCAAATTGTGGCGTCTTCTGCCGTTCCGATTACCAGCAAGATACTTTGGGCTCCTCCCTGAAAATTAATTAAATAGCAACAAATAAGGAATCCAATGCAAATAAAGTGTAAATTTGTAAAAAGGATTATACAATTACATATTATATGAATGCCCATCTATCATACACAACTAACACTCTGTTGATCTTGTTTGATATATTGTTTAGTATCGTGTTTGTACCCGTTAAAAGTGGATAGCCTCATCATTTCATGACTTTCACCCTTTAAAATATGACGTCATAAATTATGAAGTAAAAAAAAACGAGAAAAAACAAACGTAAGTCGCTTGTCTGTCCCCGTGCAAAGTTTATGAGGTAATGTTTTTTAAAGTCATTTATTGAAATTACAATGGCGCACAATAGGTCCTGTCACAAAATAATTATATCATCCATCAATGAGAAGATCAGACAGACAGACAGAGCGACAGAGAAAAAGAGAGCGAGAGAGAGAGAGATAGAGAGAGAGAAAGAGAGTATTGATTTACTCCTTTCCAGGAGTTAGGCATAAGGCCAGTTTTTATCTTACTCCCACAAGTAAGATGTGACCCAAGGTCGGGTCGGGAAAGTGGGGTTTAAAAATTGTCTGGGCAGCCCCGTCGGCATTCCCCGGTAGGCGCGCCTCAGGCAGTAAGCAATAAACTTACTCCTCTCCAAAGAGGGGAAGCAAAGCCTGGGAAGGTGGACCTCCCAGAACTGCACAGGACAGATCCATTGACTGGCGTAAATCAAGACCCGAAGGCCAAGACAACACCAGTATGGGGTGCAGTATCCTTCGGAACAGATACTACACTTTGATCTTAGCCAAAGAAAGAGAGTAGACATCATATATTTACTCATTTTACTTAAATTGACGACGTTGAAAATTAAAATATATTAACTTTTAACGGTATGAAGTATTATGAATTTAGTCACGTGACCCTTGTGGATAGTAATTTCTTTCATTCCATAAAAAGAAAAGCATAAATAACACTTTATATATATATATATATATATATATATATATATATATATATATATATATATATATATATATATATATATATATAATTCTTTCCAAATATGATCCGAGAGAAGGACTGATGAGATCTCAGTTTCTAACAGCTGTTGATCGATAACATCGACATGTTATTCTCGCGGATTCCCTACATTTGATGTGGTTTAAATTAAATTAAAATATTATTCTACAAACCTTTCTTACACTATTGAGCTATTAGAATTACTTCATGTTATAAAATGCATATTTCAAATACTAAATTTTAAATATAAATATATACATATATATTTTTTTAATTATGAAGACATGTACATACATGTCTGCATAATTAATATAAATATATATATATATATATATATATATATATATATATATATATGTGTGTGTGTGTGTATTTATTAGTTTTTATGTTTATCGAAGCGTCGTCTTTATTTATCTTGAGAAAGTATTTGAATAAAAACAAAACGTCGCCGATAATATACACAACTTCCCCTTTTACTGATTTTCATTTTTTTAGGTTTTTTATAGGGAGAGGTAATTAATGCGTCATTGTTAGAGTCAATGAGAACATCTAAAAACGGAATTTTGTTATTAACATTAAGCTCATGTAAAAACGGAGTTATTTTGAAAGATGTCTTGTAGTTTTTCTATCTCATCATTATTTTCTGCTAAAAAAATACACATATATATAACTCTGTGTGTGATGTTTGTGTGTTCCTATAAGAAGAAAGTTACAGAACCTACATAAAATCTTAAAGCTTATTCTCATGTAAAATCTACCGGGGAACATAATGTAAGTATTCTCTAAGTGCACCCTTAGGGGGCTATCAGGGCATAACCCACTTAAAACTTCAAATATATCATATTTGAAATTAAATTTAAATCATATGTATAACATTTTCTGGTGAAGGTAATGGAAATGTTTCCAAATCTCAAAGTGCCATATTAACCTAACGGAGATATGGCGGTTAACTACCCCTAAAAAACTTCAAATGTATACTAATTTGATGAAAATTATATATTATATAACAATGACTAGTGTGCATGCGTAGAATTTTTTGTTTATTTCATGCGAATGTTGTTAAATATGTTTCACATTTGTGACTAGAATTAAATTATGACTTAGAAACAGATATTTAATCCAAAAGATTATCAAGAATACGTCCGAGAAAAAAAAGCTTACAAATTTTAATGTTTAATATTTCTGTGTTTAATTTACAGGTTTGACCAAATGTATTCTTATCACTGTCACAAAAGATGCACGGAACATCTTGTTAACCTTATAAAAATCAACAACATCATCATATTCTATTTAACGTCCGTTTTACATGCTAGCATGTGTTGGACGGCTTGTAGAAATTGACTTTCAAACGAAAATATCTCTGACCACGTTATTATTTAAACTGCATCACCTGAACTATGACAGACATTTCCACAGTTTGGTTATTTATCTCACTCCCACGGCGGAAAGATTAGACACAAAGTCGGAAAGTGGGATTTGAAACCAGCGCCCTAGAAGAAAAGCACACTGGCTGAAAAAAAAATTCCGGGCATCCCTATCGACATTCCTCGGTAGGGGCGTCGCAGACGATTAGCAATAAAGAAACCTCTTCTCTAAGAATGAGATGGCACAGCCTGAGAAGATGAACTTCCTAGAACTGCACAGTACCATACTTTAAACCGACAGAGAACAAGTCATCTGCAAAAATGACATAAACTCTGTCGGTCTGATTTCGGAATGAACTAACCTCGGAGTCATTTTCTTAGCCGGATGCACATTCTTACGCTAACTGAATTCTTACGCTGAATAGAAGCCAGTGCCTTTATCGAGGCACTATCTCTAGGTGATTGCCGACTAAAACTAAAGCGCGCTTCACCCGCCCTTAACAACAAGTAACGACAATAAAATACGACACAGGTCATAGCGCTGCATCATTTGGTGTCACGAAAACAACGGTCTTCATAGCGAGCTCCTAGATGTGTGGCAATGTCAATGAAAGTGAATAAACTCAATCCGTCAGATATTTTTTCTATTAAAGTATTACCTGTTTTCTATTGTTCAACTGGTCTGATGTAGTTTCACTGTTCATATAGTGAATAAACGGAATCCAGAACATATTTTGTATTGCTGCACTATCTGTTTCGATTGTTTTATTATGTTGTGTTAAAAGAATGAAGACAAACTGATATATGAAAATATAATGAAATATCTTTACTATTTATTGTTGGTGGCGGTGAATGAGTGTCAGTTACTGAGGAAGGAAGATGAACGCACAGAAATGCGACAGGTTGTTTTTCTCTTAACCGTAGCGCAAATTTACTGCCAATATCAATTTCAGGTTGCTATATAACAATTTGTGACCCCCGCCTCCACATGCAAATGCCCACTCTGTGATTTTGCTATAACTGTAGCTACGCCACCAGGGCGTTTTCTTCGGCGACGTTGTGTTTCCTTCTGTCGCTAACTTTTGCAGGTTGTTTTAATAAAAAAAATATTTATCTTTGAGCACCCACCATATCTGCTTTTTTCGAATAGGTGATGACCCGACTTGAACCAACGATTATTTCATTTTGACAGTCAATTATATTATGTTGTTTTCTTCCGGCCAGGTTCGTGTATGTGTCAAGTTCACTGTTAAATGACCTTTTCAGGATGTTTAACGCTGTAACTTAGATTCTGAACTTTCCGATGCGTGTCAGTGAAAGTGAAAGACACAAAAGCAATGTTTGGTATACCGCTACCCCCTCTCTCTATCACTCTCGCTCTTAAAACTGATGGTTTATTGTTGTGGGTGACCTACCTACCCTTTAATAATAACTAAATTGTAGCAACCGGCTACCATGAATACCGGTTTTGCCGGGAGAACATTGGGAGGCACATTTAGGCACTAGCACTGCCAACACTGACTTGTGTATAATTTCTCTGTTAAATACAATTCATTATTATTATCTCTAAACCTGTTGTTCTTTTATTTCATTGTTGGTACCCCTAAACGGGTCTACAACAACTGGCGGCGAGTGATTCGTAAAAGACTTCGTTTGAAACACCTTGGACCTTGCAACCTGTGAGTGATAAATCAGTGTCTACAACACGGTCAACCTTCGAAAAAAATAATTCTACCCGTTTGAAAAAAAACCCAAAAAACCTTGTGCTTTACAATTTTCGGGAATATATTTGAAATATCGAATACATTCAATTTTGGGACGAGTCTGCCTTACAAGAAATAACCAGTTTAAACAATTACTGGAAGAAAAAAAAAGTAAGACAGATTTTACTATTTGTGTTCTTCGTATTTCAATACGGGATTTTACCTCGTGCAACAAATGAAATTGGAATACCATGTGCTTATAAAACTGAAAGGTTTAAAAAAAAAACTCCATACTACAAAAACCTTTTTTCGTGTCTGATATAGTCAAACGTATTTTGCGAACAGACTTGTCACTGTAAAATCGTATAGTCGAAAAAAGAAATCTGACAAGTAAAACCAAGTTACTTTCTTGAATAACTAGTCAATTTTATATAGCCATTACTTGCTATTTTGCATTTTCAGCCTACACTGAAAGGCAAACGGACTTATTGGGGGAAAAAGTTCCAGATGCGAACAAAAATACAAATAATTTGTTAAGTTAATTACCCAATAAGCCGGATTAATAAAATCGTTTTTTTTTTCGCAAAGAACTTTGAAAGAGGAAAAAAAAGATTAGCAAATGCCGGTCGAATTCGAGACCCGAATGACGCAGTGATGAGAAGAGGTTGAGTTTGTTATTAAACAGTAAGCATTTGAAAAGAAAAAAATAGTGAAGGACTATTTGTGACTAATTCTTTCTCAAGAAAGTATTTCTTTAATCATGGAAGATTTCTCGAAACAGATATTGGAGATGATTAAATTTCAATCAGAACAACAGAAGGTTAACGATGAAAAGCATCTTGCTCAACAGAAGGCAAACGATGAAAAACATCTTACTCAACAGAAGGCAAACGATGAAAAACTTCAGTCTCTACAGAAAGAATTTCAGTCGCAGGAACTAAGTTTGTTGAAGTATTTTGAGGAAAAGAATTTAGCACAAAAGCGAGAAGATAGAAAATCTTTAGACGAACAATTGATGGGGATAATAAATTTACAATTAGAGCAACAGACTCAATCAGACAGAAAATTTGAACAGCTGACACAAGCAATGATAAATACGACGAATTACGACATCGACGCGTTAAACCAAAATACAATATGGTCAGCTATAGAAACCTTCAACTATGTGCCTGAAGAGGACCTAAACTTCGAATCATGGTACTGTCGATATCAGGATTTTTTCGACATTGATTGTAGCACATGGTCAGAAAAGAAAAAGGTTCGTTTAGTTCTTCGTAGACTAGGTACGGCAGAGCATACAAGATTTGTCGATTATATTCTGCTGAAGAAAACGGGCGAACTATCTTTTAACGAAGCCATTAAAATGTTAATGGAACTATATTGCCCCAAAACAAGTTTATTCCACAAAAGGTGGAAATGTATGAACCTAACGCGAAAAGCAAGCCAGGATTACTCAACGTTTGCTTCGATCGTCAATAAACATTGTGACGACTTTAAGTTATCATCCTTGACAGCGGACAATTTCAAAGTATTAATATTTGTTCAAGGGCTCGTCTCGCAAAACAATGCAGAGTTAAGAAGACGTGCAATAAAGAAACTTGAAACCGAGCAAAATTTAACATTGCAACAACTGGCCGAAAGCTGTCAACGACATATTTCCGAGAAAAAGGAAGCTAAAGAAATAGAGGAAGCAGCAAATTCTAATATTAAAAATGTTCGTCGTTTTTCCAAAAAAATCATACTCTTCGAAGGAAAAATTCAGGAATGATTTGCCTCAAAGGTCGGATGAAAAATTGCCAAACCACACTTGTTGGGGTTGCGGGGACCTACATTGGTACCAGAAGTGTCCTTTTAAACGAAAAATTGTTACAAATGCCATAAAATGGAACACAAAGCTTCACATTGCAGAAGTAACACTAGAAAAAAAAGTTACATAAAAACAACTAGAATTAATGGTGGCAACTTAAACATACGAATGTATGTTACGGTAAAAATGAACAATCAAGATGTTAAATTACAGCTTGATTCAGGGTCTGACCTATCAATTATTAATATTAATAGCTGGTAAAAGATCGGCAGACCGACTATGCTACGCACAGATAAAGTGGCTCGATCGGTAACCGGAGAGAAAATAAACTTTGAAGGGGAAGTCATTTCAAAAGTGACACTAAAAAATAAGACATTAAAATTACGCATGTTCGTAATGAAAGATACAGGATATTTGTTCGGTTCAAATTCGATTGAGCACTTCCAGCCCTGGGATTCGCCGATAAGCGCCTATTGTCAACGAATAGAGAACTTTTCTGCTGAAGCAGAAAAATTGAAGAAGGATTTGAAAGAGTCATTCCCTAAGGTGTTTTCTAATGAATTAGGACGCTGTACTAAAATTAAGGCGAGTTTTGAACTAATTGAAAATAAGAATCCCGTTTTTAAGAGAAAACGAAGTGTACCATTTGCCTCTCTTGAAAAAATTAATACAGAAATAGACCGGTTGGTGGAGAAAGGTATTTTAACACCAGTTGACTACTCGGAATGGGCGGCCCCAACCGTCTACGTGAAGAAAAAATCTGGGGAGATCAGAGTGTGTGCCGATTTCTCAACCGGTTTGAACGATGCGCTGAAAGATTATCACTATCCTCTGCCGACTCCAGAAGAGGTTTACACAAAATTAAACGGTGGAAAACTGTTCTCAAAAATTGACATGAGTGAAGCCTATCTGCAAATACCTGTGGAGGAAGATAGCTCTAAGCTTCTCTGTATTTCGACACATAGGGGACTACTAAAGTTCAATCGTCTCCCTTTTGGAATTAAAGTGGCCCCGTCGATTTTTCAACAAGTAATCGACACGATGTTGAGCGGGCTCGATTTTTCGATCGGCTACCTTGACGAACGTCGGGGAGCACCGTGAGCACGTAAACAAAGTATTCGAAAAGATAAGCGATTTTGGTTTTACACTCAAGGAGTCAAAGTGTGAATTCTTTATAGAAGAGATCAAATACTTGGGACATGTCATTGATAAGAATGGAAGACGTCCGTACCCAGAAAGAACAATAGCCATCAAGAATATGCCCGAACCGAACAACGTTACCCAACTACAAAGCTTCCTAGGTCTCGCAAACTATTACGAAAAATTCATTCCCAGTATGCACAAATTGCGAGCCCCCTTAAATGAGTTACTTAAGAAAGATAGTAAATGGGAATGGTCCGCCGACTGTCAATCTGCATTTGACAATCTAAAAACGAAGTTAACTTCAGAATTATTTCTTACTCATTTTAATCCAGAGCTAAAAACTATTGTTGCAAATGACGCCAGCTCCTACGGCATTGGGGCGTGCATTTTGCATAAAATGCCGGATGGCTCGATGAAACCCATCGCGCACGCTTCAAGAACTTTACTTCTTGTAGAGAAAAATTACTCTCAGATTGAAAAAGAAGCGTTGGGTATTGTGTTCGCAATGACCAAATTTCACAGGTATCTACACGGCCGTCATTTTATCCTACAAACAGACCATAAGCCATTTATCACTATCTTTGGATAAAAAAAAGGCTTGCCAACCTACACAGCAAACCGCCTACAGAGATGGGGTATAATTCTGTTAAATTATGACTTTGAGATGGAATTTTTACAGTCAAAAAGACTAGGACACGCAGATGGTTTATCCCAGCTAATCCCAAAGTACACGGAACCGCTCGGGGATACAGTTATAGCATCCCTTCGGTCTGAATATGACTATAGTAAAGTACTGTGTAACACAATAAAAGAGCTGCCAGTCACAGTTGGCGATATACAAAAAGAGACAAGAGAAGATAATTTTATTATCGAAATTAAAAATAAATTACAAACAGACGATGAGCAAATGGCAGAAGCTTTTTCAGTCTGTTGCGACACATTATTATACCGAGAGCGAGTAGTAATCCCAGCTACGCTAAGAAAAAATCCTGAAGGATTTCCATAAGGGGCATCCCGGAGCGACACGCATGAAGAGCCTAATGAGATCTTATGTGTATTGGAAAAACATGGACAGGGACATAGAGACGAAGGTGAAGACCTGTGCGGGCTGCGCGTCGGCAGCGAAAGCACCACCTATTAAGTACTGTCCATGGCGAAAGGCAGAGCAACCATGGTCCCGGATTCACATAGATTTTGCGGGGCCATTGGAAGGCTTCTACTATTTAATTGGTACCCCTAAACGGGTCCACAACATTTATGTACACCTCTCTCTACATCTCTATCTCTCTATCTCTACCTCTCTCTCTATTTATATATATATATATATATATATATATATATATATATATATATATATATATATGTGTGTGTATGTATGTATATAGGCGAGATGTGCGTAGATTATTATATACACGCACAATCGCACACACACACGCACACACACATATATCTTCAATATAAAACTGAATGTCTGTATGGTTGTGTGTGTGTATTCTGATGTAAAATGCACAGAGTAAGTTTATGGGCGTATTGCCGAATCTCTAAACCCACCACTTAAGGGTATAGGGGCAGATTTAATCCAGGGTGTCGTTTTCAGTTATTATCCATTCTATTTTATAGTAATTAGAAAATGCCGAGTCATATTTTGCTTTAATTACGTAATACTTTGAGATAACTTTTAATTTTATTTAACGTTTCTTTAGCGTCAATTCTATTTACATGGAGGGGGCTAATAAACTATGCGAAGGTCCGCAACTAGCCGCCACTGCCCGCCACTCTGTACGTACACAAATACATGTACATGTACATTTTATAATATCTTATATAAGAAAAGTATTCGGCGTTGTCCGGCAAATTATACCTCAGTTACATAAAACAATTAATGGTTTTTAATGAAATTTATTTGTTAGAGGATAGCTAAGAAGAACGATAACTCACGTTTAAAACACAATTTAGGTTTGTTTAAAAAAGGTTAGAGAAATAGATAACCTATAAAAGTGTATTCTTATGTAAAATTCACAGAGTGAGATCATTTATCTTCATTATATTCTGAAATAGGGTGGGGCAGAAATTAGGTATAGACCGGACTATTTGTTCTACTCGGCATTGTTCGAGATCAGTAATAATTAACATCATTTTTCTTAATACTTTGATTTTACCGATACTTTTGGCATTTCTGTGAAGACCTCCTTACTAACGTTACAGTATAAAAAGATAAAGGGAGAAAGATAAAGAAACGGTTAGGGGGAGGGGGAGATAGAAGTTTTAACATCAAAATGTTACTCATATTATTTAACTTCTATTTTTCTTATGTCCCAAAGCAATAAATGTAAGATTACACTATTACATTTAAAGCAGATGGCTCCGGGTGAAAATTAATTACATTATTATTAGTTTTTAACACATTTAAACAAGAGAAGAATCATATGGGAAAAGGGGAAATAGAGGGTTGAAGGATGGAGGGAAATAATGAGGACCAGGGAAAGAGAGACGGCTAGAGAAAGAAGAGAGATTGAAGTTTTTATATAAAGATGTTACACACGCTCTTTAATTTCTACTACTTTGTTTTTTATCGCCCCGGGCAACGCCGGGTAGTCTTGCTAATATATATATATATATATATATATATATATATATATATATATATATATATATAGTCATTTATCTATATCTCGCGTTATTTTTATAGAAGCTCATACAAATCTGAGTCGGCTCATACATACACATACATGAAAATAGTAATGAGACAAAAAATAATTCATACATGCTCAAAGTTTATTTTGCTTCGCCGCAGTCAGCACTCGAAGCTGTACAAAAAAGTAGTACACGTCTGAAACATCGATATTCCATAAAAACTTTAATTCCCTTTTTACCGATATACATATATTTATCATATATCACAGTATAAGTATGACACCAGTCAAAGAAGCATCATAATTCTCAGGGTCTCAGATGAGCCATATGATAGGGTAATATGAATGTGGATTTAAGCAGCGTAAAATCGCTGCAATCCTCGGGAATCAACTTACCACTGTTTAATAAGTGATTTCTCAATTCATCATCGAAGAAAAATAATAAATATTATCTTGTCTTGGTCGATCAGCCCCTTCTCCCTCTCCGATCGCAGTCTTCATTATTTGTGATATTTAGGTCCCCTATTTATGAGTATATATTTCTATATATCTATGTACAGAGTATCCTAAATTATTGAACTGATCATCAAAAATGTTGGAATATATATTCTCGGCAACCTGGAAAGTTACATTGGAACATTATATTTTGTAAACTTTACCATTTAGAGTGTGCGCTCACTCAAACTCACACTCGCCCCCACAAATGTTAAAATAAGTTAAATACAAAACATCACACCGAGAGAAGAATTGCTCTGCATCAAATTGTGAGCTATATTAAATTATTCATTCTTAAAAGGATCGGTGCGCGTGCGTGAGCGTCAATAATATATATGGTAAAATCCTAAACTCTTCTTTTTTTAGCATAGTTCACCTCAAACAAGGCAGGTCGTCACTATAGACGTAATGTGCTACTGAGAGATAGGGTGCATGTTATAGGGGTCATCCTAAGTTTGGAGCTGTGCAGCGAGATGTCTGTTTACATTAGTTTTAAATTTCTGTATGTCAGTAGAGTCGGGGAAACAAGGAGCAGGGAGGGAGTTCAAGAGGCCGGCCAGACGAAGAAAGAAGCTATTAGAGTAGAAGACTCTTCGGTATCTGGGGACCTCCACAGTGAATGGATGGGATTTGGACAATTGTCGGGTTGGTCTAGTGAATTAACGTCTAGGGGGCACTCAAGAACAGGGTGAGTTACATGGGCATATTATTTGTCTTTTTTATCGGAAACTTTATCATTTAAAATGTGTGTCGCTGCATCTTCTAAAGAAAAAAGAACACATTAAAAGTTAAAATAAATGCTATATTTATTGCTTATACCCGTCCGGATACGGGTAGTCTACTAGTATACATCTATATAAATATATAAATATATAAAGAGAGAGCGAGAGTGATTTCAAATATCACAAAGCCACTTTAGATAGGATAGATTGCATTACTGTAATCACTCGACAAATTATGTTTATAATGTTATAAAGCTCTATTTTGTATTGATCACGTTTTAAAAGAATACTGGAAAATATAGTTATAATATCTTTAATATGTTATCTTGAAACATTTGATTTACTTCTACTATGTATATATATATAAGTATGTGTTTGTAATAAGTCCGGACGATAGATTACACGCTTTATGCAATCCACCAATAATTCTAACTAGTCTTATATATATATATATATATATATATATATATATATATATATATATATATATATATATATATATGTCACAATTTAAAATCATGCTTTTTTTTAAAGAACCGTATAAATTTTACATTCACTGTTCTGAGTATTTTAGTCTGATATAAACGAACCAAGGATTTCCCCTTGTATGACAGCGAAATATACAGACAGAATACAAATAAAGCAATGCTTCTCATTATTTGTTCAGCTGGAAATTACACTTCAGAATTGATTGATTATTAACAATTAATCAAAGTTTATGGACGTACCCGTCGCCCGCTGGGCATGGCGTAGAGTTCAACATCTTTGATTCGACCTGGATGCCTGATGGTTGGCTCGTCTACCTTCACGCATAGTCGGTAGAAAAATCGGAACACGTAATAAATGGACTTGAAACTGGGAACGATATTGAATGGCACCGGCAGCGTGCAGTCTTCCCGGATGTACTCCATGTACAGCTTACTACGGGCAAACTTCCACTCTGTGTCAGCCTCAGTCTGCGCGGTAAAAAAGAATAGGGCTATTACTGAGACAGATAAGACAAAGTAAAATATACGATCAATGAGTTACGGTTTATATGGATGAGGGATTTTGATGTCATGCTTGAAGAAGAGTGAAACATATATAAACGAAAACACGTGATCGGAAAGAAGTGGCATTAACAACGGTTGGTACAACGAGAAGTGGACCCGGAGCGACTGGGAGGATGTAAAGTTCGAGGAGGGGGGAGGAATAGAACCATTCAGATTACGAAGGGAACACAGACTTTTGGAATATTGAAGATACTTGTTGTCACTCATATTCGAGGGTAAACGGTATATATCTCCCTATATAGATGTGGTACAAGGCCGGAAGGAGGAGATAGTTGGAATGCTCACAAGTCGTAGCGCACTCTGGCCACGCAAAAAATGCCTGCACAACCCTGTCGGCATTCCCTAGTAGAGGTGCTTCGGGCGGTTAGCAATAAACTAACCTTTTCTCAAAGAGAGAAAGCAAAGTCTTGGAGGGTGGACCTCCTAGGAATACACAAAACAAATACCTCCGACAGAGCAGGACAGCTGATGCCGAAACTGCTTAATTGTCGGACTGATTGTCGAGAACGTACCCTCAACTGGTTTGTATGCGAAAAAAACACGTTTAACTGGCGAAGAATAGTGCGCGAATACCAAGCAAGTAGCAATATAAATGGGAATTAATGGGAAGTACTGGAATATGTGAAGAGACTTGCTGTCACTCAGACTTCAGAGAAAACCACCTCTTGTTATTAGCGTAAAATCACTGAGAATGATTTATGTGAAGAATTACAAGTTGTTAATAATAATAATAATAATAATAATAATAATAATAATAATAATAATAAAAATAATAATAACAACAATGACAATAATAATAATAATAATAATAATAATAATAATAATAATAACAACAATAATAATAACAACAATGACAACAAAAATAATAATAATAACAACAACAATAATAATAATAATAATAATAATAATAATAATAATAATAATAATAATAATAATAATAATAATAATAATAATAATATAGAAAGAACATTACACGGATTCAATGGAACTGAAACTGTCAGAAATCTTATAATCTGACCCCTCCCCCTTTCCAAAGAATACTAATTGACACCAGCCTTGGTTTGTACCACGGAAAATGGTCGTAAAGAGTTTATACGGATGAAAATTCCAAGAAGGAGAGCAGCAACCGGGCATCTACTGGAATGGGCGTAGAGAGTAATAGAATCTTGGTGAGGCTTATTGACACTCGAATTACAGAGAAAGCCAACGGTCGTTAACTGCGAGAAACCAATGATAAACGGCTGCTTCGATAACGCAAAATGATTTACCATGGTTATTGAAAGAGTCGGAGAGTGCTGGAAATCTAAGGAGACTTGTTGTCAGTCAGACTCCAGGGAACACCACTTGGTATTGTCAGTGAGCAATCACTGCTAATGAGTCGTTTGAAAACCTCTGGTGAGTAAATAATATGCGTAGATGTTTAGAAATTATCTCGGAATTGTTTTCGGAAGACGTTATCTTTGAGAAAATAATCTTGGAGGTTATGATCCAGCAAGTATGAAACCTATTAAGATGCAACCCTCCTACTGATGAGGCGATTACCAAAGTGTACCCGCATATCAATGTACGGCGATAAAACAAAGACTGTTAAAAAAACATGAGTGAAACTTTGTAGGCAAGTCAGGAATAGACTGAAGTTTATTTGTTCCAAATATGGTTAGATTGCCGAAAGTATTATAGCATTTATTTAACGATTCCATAGGTGGAATTTTAGGTGTGTTATTCTATATGTTATAATTAGAAGCTGGTATATAAAAGGCTGATTGCAAAAATGCCTTCACAAATCAATCATATTAATTAAAAAAATTGTATATCTTTGTCTCGGGGAGTAGATAACATTAGTACGAGACTGCTTCCCTGCAAGCTACAACATGGTCGCCTTCAATACTTTCGAAAACCAATCTGATTCATAACTAAATTTTCTATTTCTGTTTCAAGTGGTAGAAAACATTAACATGGGATTTCTTCCCTGCAGGCCGCCCCATGGTCTTCTTCAAACCTTCTATCAACTGACAATCCATTAATCTCATTTACTGTTATGGTAATCGATCTTATTCTATCACTGTATCAACTCTTCATGACTTTATGACGAGAGGCGTTATAACAAATCAGCAGAAGTGAAAAGGGAAGCGAAGCGAGGATGAAACTTCTGTCAACCCATTACTTTTGTACTTTCTGTTAATACAATTTCTTGTTAATTACCTTCTGTTCATGTTATTTCTTCCGGCCCTTTAAGGACACAACATTAACCCTTATCCCCAAGTGGCCTTTAGTTATTATACGTGATGACTCATTAGAAGATGAAAAAAGGAATAGAACCTAATGTAGTCTTAACAAGTCGATCGAGTTTAATTGCTTCTTACCTGAATACATTCAAAAGATCTCGTCATCATTGCAATAAGCATGTTGAGTAAGACGATCACTGTGCTGATGTTGTAAGCACCAAATATCCAGTAACCGACGTTCTGTGTAAAATAGTGATTGAAGCCTTGCAATTCTACGACAGTCGGTTCACCTCGGCCAAAGAGTGACCAGAACACCGTCCGAAACGTGTTGTCTAAACTGGAAAGAGAATGAATAGAAAAAACATGTATTGAATCGTTTTTAACTCGTAAATAAAGCAAATATTAATTCTGTTGATGAATACATGTGTAAACCGGACCCCACTCTCTCTGATCCCGTGTGTATCGTTGGCCACTCATGCACAGGTGTTTGATATCCTGGTCGCGATGCCAAGTATAACAGATACCCCACTCTGATCCGGGTCACGGAACCACTTATAACATGGTACTCCACTCGTGTCTCTATCTCTGTGCTCCCGTCTCTGGTCCTCTAGACAGACCGTGAACACTCTCTGGCCGATCGTCGTAGTGACAATAAAAAATATCTCGGTCGAATTTCCTCCAGGTTGGGATGATGATGATGATGATAGCTTCGCTGATTCTGTGAAGACAAGGTTATTCAAGCGGCACAAATCAATAATAGAAATAATGTAACATCATCGGCGAGGTTTTTTTGTATGAAATAATTATTAAACAAGGTAAAAGAAAGAATTGATTTTAACGCTGAATTAAAGTCTATCTTTTGGTAATATCTTTCGCGCTAACCTATTTCGTCGTCTCTCTGTGCGTGTGTGCGGATCCATTATGATCGTATTTAGTCACAGTTGAACTAACTTCTCTAATTAAAACGATAGGAAGAATACTTCAGCCAACGCCTTTCATTCTCGACACGCGAGGCCCGACCGCCTCTCTCGTTCGGCGGCAAACCGGCACAAGTTCGATTTGCGACTTGCTTTCTCGCCTGTCTTTGGGGATCTGTTCTCTCGGCGTTTTCACGCGTCGACACTTATTGAAAATCTACATTGCTTCACGCTTTTGGTCCCCGTTCCTTTTTCCTTGTGTCTTTCTTCCTCTCTCGGAGTTGGGTGGGGCGCGTCTCTCCAAGCGATACAGATAATTTGGATTTCTCTTTTAGATTTTATCTCCATTACAAAAACAATTATTCTCTCTCTCGCTGTGGAGTAGACCTCTGCCCTAATTAATGATGACATCTTAGATGGCTATCTCCGACCATCAGCCTTGCCCGCCCGGCTAGTCGTAGCACTCTGGTGATTAAGAGATCTTGCCCAAATTCTTGGCAACATATGTTTACCGTCGGCTTTGTGTGTGGTTAAATGCCATTGACCAGTTTACAAGACTTTTGCCAGACAACTGCCGCTATTTTCTCTCCTTGTTTGGATAGTTGATTCGTATTGAATATATACTAGCCGGATATTTCCACTTCGTTCTACGTAGGGTTTAGCATCATCACTAAGATGCATACTAGCGCGCCACTAGGGTACCCGATCCCCGTCGGTCCTGATTATTCTGTCACATCCGACCCTCTTTTTGTTGTGTCATTTACTTGTAATTGACATCTTCCAGACCGTCACCCCTTTCCCGCACACACCGAGAGAATAACGGGTAACACAATCAAACAACAATAATAAAAAAGCTGTAACTAAAAATGAAACAAAAAGTTTTCTTTTTCTGTTTTGTTTCCTTTTGTCCGTCCTTCTTTTTCCTTCTTCTATTTCTCTTTCCAGTCTTTTTAAACATCAGGACTACGTATGTATGGGTGTGTGTGTGTGTATGCATTTTGTGATTCTTGTGTTGGAAGGTGGGTAGGTGACAAAATGAATTATTTACGCATGCAATTAATAGTTTGTTACTACACAATTAGGGCTCCCAACGCCCTTACAAATTACGTCACCAATCACCTTCTCTTCGGAATCAATCTCTACTTCTTCACTGGTAATCCACCTGGATTTCCAACAAGGACAACGATTCCTGCCCTGCTCGTGATCTGGGTGCAGTGTACTCAAGGGTAACCCTTCTCCGCTCATGCACTCGGTTGTCAGTGTATTCGCGCCGTCCAATTTCTCCCTACGTCTTTCTCACGCCCTTTTTTTCTGCAAAAGCTAACCCTATCATTTAGGTGTACAATTATCACAACCATCGGCCAGGCCACTATCTAGGTTCTACCTTTTAACATGAATTTTTCCTTCCTGTCGGGCTTAATCGAACCTTCACTCTTTTTAAAGCTAATAGCTTATTACCTTCTGATTATGCAACACATCTTAACACATCATAATACTTTCATAACTGTTCGGTGGGGTCCACCGGCAACCTCAACGATCGGGTAATTCGGCCTGTGTCTGTAACAGCGCTACTCTCAATCTGACGACGAAGACGACAACGACGACTCAATAGTCGTTGTCATCGTCCTTGTCATCGTGGAAAACAACATGATTATATTTGCTATAATGAAGAAAAAAGAAAACTTCCTCACCTCTCTCAGCTTTTTAAATAATAAAAAAATAGATTCATATTTTTTTAAAAACATTTTTTTCTGTCTTCTTAATGAATAAATGCGAAAGGTTTTTCCCATTTATTCAAACTATATTTACATTGAAACACCAATTAATTGGGGATCGGTATAGTTAAAACTATGTTTTTACTCAGAGACTGCCATAATTTTAACCACAAACTTCGATAAATTTATACATTAACTCTCTCAGCTAAGTTTAAATGATGTGATTCTACTTTTTAGCGTCATTCCAACTTATTAGGGCAGTTAACTAATATATTTTAAACACTAAACTTAAGTCCAACTGGCAAGGTCGTAAAACCACACGTAATCGCCGAAAAGAGTGGCCCCCTGTCCCCCCTCAAATAACGCACAACATTTATCTCCAATAGCAAAAAAAAAAAAAAATAGTTAACTGCAATAAAACCATAGAATGTCCCAGATATAGATAATCATTTTAAGTTAAATTTATATGCGAAACTGATCCCTAACTCTAAATATTAAAATATTTGTTGTTGTTTTCTACTGCCGCCAGGGTTATCTAGGTATCCACACGTAATCGCCTAAAAAAGTAGAATCGTACTTTTTGGAAGAGGGGGTAGCTGAGGGTGTTCATCTACAATAATACCAACACTTTTAATATTTTGTATTTATACATAATAAAAAGGTATTTAATATTTAGATAATTTTAAAGAAGCTATTTATTTAATTTTCATGCGAAAAAATTACACCACTAAATTCAATTGCTTAAAATTAAAGATTTAAAAAATAAAATATCGGTAAAGTTGCAGATTAACACACTCCGCTACCTTCCCCCAAGAAATATATTCTGCTTTTTAGGCGATTACGTGTGAACACCGTGAAAAATGGAAAGAAGGAACACATATTTTAGAATTAAGAGTGATGGATTAGTTTCATATATATTTAACCTAAATTGTACGTTATTCTGTGCGTTATTTTTTTTTCGTGAGGAAAGGGGTCAACTTTTTAGGCGATTACGTGCCAGTCAGAGTTAGGGTTAGTGTTACAAATATATGAGTTAGTTATACCTCTAATTAATTGCTGTCCGGTGAGCGGGTAGCTTTTGTAGCATATATATATATATATATATATATATATATATATATATATATATATATATATATATAAGTTGAAATTTCTTTAAATACACACAAAATTGGGTTATAGCTCAATGGTATATACATTACTCTGGCTCAAAATATAACTAGATAAACTTTTTGGAAGTATTTTATTATCAGGAAAATTTTTATGTTTTGAAAATAGGCAGCCACAATTGTATGAATTAAAAAGTGTTCTTAAAACAACTACGGACATTTATTAAATTATTATAGCATATTTTTTATATATATATATATATATATATATGTATATATATATATATATATATATATATATATATATATACATATGTGTGTATAATACACGTATGATTTTGTTGCAATTTTAAATATGTTTCTCGGCTAAAAGTTATGAATTTCTTTGCACTTCAAAAATAAAAAATAGTTTTACAGAAACATAAAACGCTTTTAAAGTATGGAAGATACTGTAATCTTTTATAGCTTTTACATTTTTAGAAAAAGATTATTTCTTTATAAAATTGATATAAAACTTATGAATTTCTAAGCGTCAAGTACATTTAAGAATTTTTTTTTTTCAATTTCCTCATTCTTTTGTGCGTTGTTTTTAACCTTGAAAAACGCTTATAGTAACTGCCATTTCCTGACGCTTTCGAAGACCAGTGCTAAAAGAAGAAAGACAAAATGCGGTATTTTAATATAATGCGACGTGTAACATAACGAAAGCCGTTGGTTAAATAGGGGAGTAACTGCTAGATGAAAAGTCAGAATGTAACATTTAGTAAACGGAAGTCGACGAAGTCATGTATCTCTTGGGTGAGAGAATTCGGGCTCTTATCGTCTGACAACTTAATCAGGCCGATGTAAAACGGGGAGTTCTCCGAAGAGCTCCAGTGATAGTGGTGTCGGTCGTGCACAATGTAGCTAGGTGTATCGAGATAAGCTATCTATCTGGTGTCGGTCGTGCACAATGTAGCTAGGTGTATCGAGACAAGCTATTTATCTGGTGTCGGTCGTGCACAATGTATCTAGGTGTATCGAGACAAGCTATCTATCTGGTGTCGGTCGTGCACAATGTAGCTAGGTGTATCGAGACAAGCTATCTAACTGCCTATCCATATGTGTGTCTACTTCTCTTTGTTTCGGAAGGGCAGACGAGAGATCCCATATCCTGTTTGTGAATGTTCTAATTTGTGTGTATTAATAAACTTCTGATAAAAAAAATTAACATAGGCATCCGAGTGATTGTAGCCACAGACAATCAATGACCTGGGTTCCCGACGACGACAACAGGTGTGTATAATGTTTTATACACGCCACGGACAACTGAAACTGTTACAGAAGTAACTTTGTTAAAAATATCCCGTTGTCTCTCTAAGAAAGTGTCTACTGTCTCCCTTCAAATCTATTTGGATTTATCTCTGAAATACGAGAAGAAACACAGAGAGCGACATACATGTATGTGTACACAAAGAAAGTGTGTGTGTGTGTGAGTGAGAGAGAGAGAGAGAGAGAGAGAGGAAGATATAGGGGAACCGTTCCCAGTTGACTACAACATTGCTGTTTTCAAGTCCAATGTAGACAAATTTTTGTTGAGCCGCCCTTTTAAATAATTTATTCTGACCAGTTTACAACCATCATTACAAATCTCCTCGATGTTTCACCGTACACCTGACAAACTCTATAACCCTTATCCTCGAGTGGTCTTTGGGCCTTGATAAACGGTGACTCGTTAGTACATAAGATAGTTGAATTTGGTTTTAACTTCAAACCTAATGGAAATCCTTGCTCACTTCTAAAATTATATATATATATATATATATATATATATATATATATATATATATATATATATATATATATATATATATAGTATCATTATATTTTAATTTTAATCTTTTTAAGGGGACATTAAAATGTTACAAAAATGTTCTGTTCAGAGCACTAATTTTGTTCTAGTACAAATATAAAAGTAAGCTATTTTATATCAAATGCTTTGTTCGTCCACCAAAGCAAATTAGGTGAAGGGGGGATTATTGAAAATCGTTGCTACTCAACTATACAAAAAATGGGGTCATACATAAAAGTTCACCAACGATATAAATGGTAAAGCAATATCATTTTAATCCTTTTGTAGAAATTCATAAATTATTCGTTAAAAATATTATCAATGTTTGGAAAACTTAAAATAAAGAAAAGAATTCTGTTTGCAACAAACAAGAAATTTAAATTTTAAAATGTCTTCGTGAATGTTTTGGTTTGAATTTAGAAACTAAATTTTTCATAAAAATTAATCTATTTAAAATCAATTCTTTGCTGTCTTTAGTTTGATTAATTTCGCGTATACCTTTAATCCTTGCAGAATCGTCAGTGTAAAGATGACCAAACCAATGAGATTACCGTAAATGATCACAGACTAGATGAGAAATAAACCCTATATATGTGTCAACGGAAGCGAGCAGCTATAGTCGGCCGTCAAAACAGTGTCCAACAATAAGGAACATATATTATAGTTTTTAACAGCTTATTGTATTTATTTATAAGAGCGACCAGCTTAGAAGGGGCTACAATTAATTATTTTATTAATAAATATTTAAATATTATTTACACACGTATACGTTTTATCCTTGCGGAATCATCAATGCAGAGATAACCATTCGAGACTGTCGCACGATTGAAACCCCTGGAAAACGTCATCTTTAACTTTAAATCGTGAAAGCGATAACCTATGATGCTACCGACGGGAGATAACTAATAAATCAGGGAGGCGGACAGCTATATTAGGCCCTCATAACAGTGTTTAACACTAAGAAATATATATATATATATATATATATATATATATATATATATATATATATTAAAAGACAATGTTCGAATAGAGAGGTTTATATGCAAATAATACAGAACAAATATTGATGGATACATGATAAAATAACTGAACACGTACCAGATGATATATTTATTTTTGCCTTCACAATTTTCTCAAATCTGATATTTAAAACAGTTTTTAAAATTTGCCAAAGCAGAAATACATTTTTCATCTGGTATAAGGAAAGCACGTACACATATCTGGGGACGGAGGCCAACGACTTTCTTGAATTTTCAATTATTCATCATGACAACATGTTTTAAAACCAACCGTCGAAGTGCACTCTCTTTAATGCAACGAACTTCCTGTGTCTTTTTTATGAGCAATTCTGCTTCTTTACTATTTCATTTTTTATAACTGGAATGTATAACATTTAAATTAAATCGGATAAAAGAGAAATGTATATGCAATGTTGCGCTAAAAAACGTATATATCACTTTTATAAACATGTCGAGAATTCATTATAAAACATCTGTGTAGTCAATTAATTTTCATTACATTATCGATATATGTATATAATTAAAAGTGAATGTCCGGCGCACTACGCGATTTTAGAAGGGTGAGATAGATAGATAGATAGATAGATAGATAGATAGATAGATAGATAGATAGATAGATAGATAGATAGATCGATCGAGCGAGATTGAGGGGAGTGCGTTGAGGTAGCCTTCGCATTAGTTTTGACCTCTTTTTCTTATAGATTAGTTTTGCCTTTTTTAATTTATCAATTAGTTCTGTCTTCTAATCGATTAGGTTTGTCTTCTTTTTATCGATTAAGTTTGTCTTCTTTTACTTATCGATTTGTTTTGTCCTCATCGATTAGTTTTGTATTCTTATCGATTAGTTTCGCCTTTTTTCTCATCCATTAGTTTTGTCTTTTCTTTCTTACGGATTAGTTTCGTTTCAATGAGTTCACGCAGTGAATAAGAATTAAATTTCGAAACGATAGCGAGCCGGCGAAGCCATTAATTAAAAATGTATTGACTTCGGGATTTCAAATGATTTAATTGTTATTGTTTCATCAAACATCATATTTAATTTATTTAAAATTCAGTCTTCATAAATCATGAAATTTAATTTTTTATTCATTATTTTCAATCCTTTCATAATATTCATCATCATTCAATATATTTAATCTATCACCTATGGAGGACCGTTGAGCCGATTCCAAAATGATTTAGTCGGCGAAAGTCGGCTGATGATTGTACCACCTCGAATACGTTCTCGACAATCAGACCGACAGAAACGAGCCATTTCAGTGGCCTTTATCTGTCAGACTGATGTATTATATCTTGTGTAAGAGATCAACCCTCCCAGGCCTTGCTTTCCCTCTTTGGGAAGGTGTTGGTTTAATGCCAATTTTCTGAGAATCCCCAACCTCAGAATGTCGAGGAGCTGCCCAGACTATTTTTAGAGGCCAGCCTGGCTCTTCCGCTGGGGCGCTGGTTTATCTCCTCCACCCTCCGGCCTTGTGCCACATCTGCCTGCCGTGGGAAAGAAAACAAATAAAGAGGACTGTTGAGTATTTATTTGAAACTTTTTGACAAGGAGCAATGTGTAGTATTTGTTCTGATACGGCAGTTAATCTTTTGCGTCCTCGGTCAGTGAAGAAAATCTTAGACATTTAATATTTGGATGCCAATCCAGAGTTCTTCCTTTTCAGTAGGCTATAATATGTATTTTATTAATTGGAGCAACGGTTGATTTATTAGTCCAAATGTCATGGAAACTTCATTTTGTATCGAGTGAAATTATCATCTAAAATGTTGTAATATTTAAGTGTGTAGCACTTTTAGTTGTAGTACTAGGGTAACCAGTAGTACCATTTAGAGCATTAGTGGTAGTTTAGTAGTACTAGTAGTAGTAGTAGTAGTAATGTTGTGGCCCAATGTGTAATTGAATTAAATTAATTAACGGGAATAATAAAATTATAACCTTTTAAAATTAGCAATATGAACAATATCGCTCTAATATTGTTCACAGACCGACTTAACTTTGGCGAATATGTTTCATATCCTGTGACAGTCAAGAAAACACCTTCAGCACTATTTTGAAATACCTCGAGGTCGGTGAATACTAGTGATGGCAGAGGGCTACGTTCACAAGTCAACTACAATGAACGGTGTTTAGTTTGCGGCTGAGTTCCACACTAAACATATCGAGAAATATGCCGTCGGGAAGCCTACTATATTGTAATGACATAACAGTGGGGGCTTATATAATTAGAACAAAAATGTATCGTCAAGTTATTGTTCATTCATTTTTTTCCAGTTCGCAGACTCGCCCTATTTGTTAGCCCATGACAACGTTTTCGTTGAAAAAAGCAGAGAAGAAATGCCGACCAGACACTTACGCCAAACTTCGAATCAGCGGCGTCAATATACAGTTTTGCAGATATTAATTCACTATGTGGGCGCAGATTTATTGATAAAGCAGCTGGCCAGAACTTATATGACACTGGTGGCCCGGAAGATTCGAACCCGGAATATATTTAGAGCACACTTGTGTTAAATCGATGCCTCAAACGAGGATAAGACCCTTGGTTATCACGACGCAGCACAACTTGGTGCTGTTATGTAACACTGGATTATGTTTAGAGCCGAGTTACACAGAATACTATACTAAGTTACTCCCCGGGCAACGATCTTTTTCAGTGTAGTAGTAGTATTATTAGTAGTAGTAATAGTAATAACAGTAGTAACAGTAACAGATGTAATAATAGTAGTAGTAATAGTAGTACTATTTATAACTCGTGATCGGCTCCGAATCTCAAGAATACACAATTTGGTGAAATTCTGACAAGTAGTTTAAAGGCCTATAACTGGCCGACTGAAATAGGGGGAAAGCGATAGAAAGAAGGAGACAGAAGGAGCGAGAGACACACACTCCTCAATTATAATATAGATTCTATAAAAGTCCTTTTGTATATTGTATTTAACAGGGCAGTCGGGTTCGTCAATATCGGTATGCAATTTCAACCACGTTTTTTTAAAGAAATTTCACGCACACAAATCTATGACATAAATACAATTTTTCTTTAAGCATCTCTCTATATATCTGTCTGTCCGGGGTTTAAATTCAACTCAAAGCCTGCCACTAAAATCAAACAAAATTTATCTCGAATCAAGTTTTACAAGGTGTTATTAATTTTGTGTTAGCTATTTTTTACAATAATATCAATGGGTGGGCTCCGCGTGTTCAGTATATTCATAAACAGAATAGAAAAAGTTTAATTTTATTCATAGAAATTAATAAAAAAACGGAATAAAATAGTAATATGGAGTTCGGGTACGTCCTCATCCATCCCCAGCTAACGTCCAGGTTCTCAGCTAGTTAATAATATTAAAATACGTGCTTTCATTGAAGAAATAAAATGTGAATAACTTCTTTTGAAAACGTAAGATTTCACCAAATTCTTAATTCTTCATCTTTTTTTCTAGTTCTTCAAAAGGAAACGTATAGAATATGGTAATGATTTAAAGACTAAAAAATAGTAGCTTCCAGAAATTGTCTCTTTGAATAATTCCCGAAAAGGCTTGCTCGGTTCGCAGGGGAGAAATTTTCAGGGATGTTTTGTAATTAAGCAGTTCTTAAAAGGGTTCAAAGAATCGACATTTTTTCGAATTCCCCTTACGGAGGCCATTTTACAGAAAATCAATTCTACTATAAAGACCATGGTGCTCTCATATGTGGAAAGCTAAGATCTGCTCGCATCAGGAGTTTAGCCTTATTTTATATTTGGCTTCTTTTTTGAAGTCAAATACAGCTTCTGTAAAGATAATTCCATACAGCCCCTTTCAAAACATCACTGACCAAACACAGCCGAGTATTTACTGTTCCAGTGTTTATATAGAATTAGACATGTGCATATATTTATATGTACAAAATTCACTCAAAACTAATTAATCGATCATTATGAATTTTGGAACAAAGCTGATAGGCGTAATGGGTCTAAATATTTCGTTTAATTTAGTTTTATGTCAGGGGAGAGTTAGTTAATGCAGTGGATAAGTAACCTGACACAGCTAATTACATTTTATATGACATGGATTTCGGGTTTCGAATCTCGGCGAGAATACACTTGCTACGTCTAGCCACACTGAACACTTATCATACAGGGAAACGGCCGTCTGTGGATATATATATATATATATATATCTTTTTAAACTAAATCGTGTATTTTTTCTATCTTTGTTTCGCTAGTAAAACTTACTTCCATTATATTTGTATACTCGCAACCATACGTGGTATATAACATTATGCTTTGACCTAACACCAGAACAATATTGAAGAATTGGAACATCTTCTTTCTTTCAGTTAATTCCTTAAAATATACAAGTTAAGAATACAATATTTTGTATGATCTTTTATTATAGTATATCTCAACTATCAGGAATTGTTCAAGACCGTGATTTCGAAATCAATCTATTCTCATAGCCAGTGGATATTTTCATGAAGTACAAAGTTAACTTGACATATGCGCTTTTCATGATGTTAAGTATGTTCAGTGTGGAAATATTTTTCACCAATATGTCTCATTCTGTTTGCTATGAACGTTGCCACAAGGAAAATAAATAACAACCGTTAGAACGAAAACGTAAACAGTTAGTCTTAAATTTTGTAGATTTATTTTTGAAATGGAGATATTTAAATATTGGTATTTGATTTTAATGAGTTTTCATAGCCTCAAAATATTGACATAAAACAAGATGTTCTTTTTTTAGTTTCTTTTCCTGCATAGCAACACGCCTGATGATATAAGCAGGACGAAAGATAAGGCTTCTCGATTACTGCACATGCCATTAAAAAGAGGCACGAATTTATAAAGCCAACCCAACTTGAAGTAAAAATTTCATTAAATCGTAATTCTAATGCAATCCTTTTATCTGATAGACAGTATAGCAAAACGACTAAATTCAAAATATAATTATCAAAAATTATACATAATAGTAATATATTTTGAATATTGTTCATTCAATCTAAACAATGCATATTGCAACTAAGACGTAATGTATGCATATTGTGATTAAGCGCCAGATTTATAGGGGTCATCTCAAGTAAAGAGCTGTACAACAATAGGTTTGTTCACATTACATTTAAATTGCCGCATGTTTGCCCAGTCTGGGAAATAGAGATCAATGATTGAATCTGAAAGGTAAGCGGTTTAAATGAAGTAGTAATGTTTCCGGCATCTGAAGACCTCTACAGTAGAGGGGTGATTTTTTTTTACTGCTTGTCGGGTTAGATAGGGGTATTTACGTTGCAGTTATTTCATCGGATCACGTTCCGTGGTAGTACTTGTAAAATAAGCACATGGATGCAAGACGGGCAGGATAAGACACGAGCTATAACTTGGAATACAGTGCAGGATCTATAAGGTGTCTTTATAAAGATATAAGATGCTGGCAGGTGTGAGAAGTTTACTAGACTACTGAAGGAAGCCTAGACTTAGCAGTATCTTCTATGTATTTATTCAAATTCATGTTTCATGTGAATCTTAGACCGACGAGATTGAACGTTAGTGGTTGGAAAGGTTTGCCATACTTTTTAAAAGAAAATCATTCATTTTTGGCCCCATTCAACCATAAACTAGAGGTAATTTTCTTTAAAAAAATCAGGCATTGGCTTTGATATGTGTGTTCAATTTTCCCGCATGTCGAGAAAAAAAGTGTGGCGTCATCAGTAAATATACTCATCAGTTAGGTCGTTTTCAGATAGGTCATTACTGGTCTACAGCTGATATAATTGAATCCGTTTTTGTGTTTGTGAATTCTGCAGTCGTAAGTCAGCTTATATAAGTTCTACATCTGAAATATGCGGATTCAATTTGTATCCCTAGGATTCAAGCTACCTTTTATTTTGTTTATAAATGACCAAAAGCTTTTTTTGAATACATATTGGGTATTAATCTCTGTACAGCTATGGTTTCCTTCCTGTCATCTATTTGTCTGGTACCACTTGTATTTAAGCTTTTTAATACATTTTTATTACCATATAATTTCATATTCTAACCTCTAGATAAGTAGCTTACTCTGTGCATTTCTGATCGCATTCTGTATGAAGCTATTTTGGTTTTTGATTCAACTATCTCGCATGATGGTTTAAGACAGTGTTTTTGTTGTTTGTTTTATAAAATAATAACTAAATTGTGTCTACATTTTGTAATGGTTGAAGTGGTATATTAATTAGTACCATGAGAGAGCCATGAACTTAGTAAGTGTTCTGTGTTTGAATCTTCAAAACAGTTACATGATAAATAGATGATGATTGCCAATTTTCTATTTCATAATTTTAGGTACGGTTTTCTATTTATTTTTCTACTACTGATATAGATGCATCCCCTTTTTTTATCGGTGAACTTTCTAGCAGTATATTGGCTTATATAAGTTGTAAGTTTACAATATGTTGATTTAGTTAATATCCCTAGTATATAAGCAACATTTTTTTAGTTTATACATGACTAAGAGCTTATGTTGAATATATACACACACACACATATAGTTATATATATATTTACATAAAGAAAATTTTAACTGAAACAACGAACACAATTTCGATATTTCCAGAATATTATATAACACAAATTTTATTATTAATAAATCAGATTCTGTGAATCTCCAGGATATATTAAATACTGTAGATAAAAAATCTCCATGGTCTATATGCCATGTCAAGCAGAGATTCAATATTAGCATTCATAATGCCGAATTTATTGCATGATAAATATTTGAAATATAATAATCATGCTTAGAAAATCAACAGTTAACTCTGTTTATCCATATGTATGCGCGTTTCAGAAAATATCATTTAATTACTACTATTACATACGAGGGAAACTTGAAAAACTTTTATGATATTCCTCATCAGCATATAGATGTTATCAATTTCAATTTTTGTGGATATATTCGCAATCACTTCAATAACGAAACAATATCCGGATGGTTGGGCGAAATACAACATTTCTTTTAAATAATGAGGATAAGCAGAACACATGAAATTAAAATCAAAATCAAAAACACGTTTCTGGATAGGATGTATTTAACGAGCAACGATTAAATTCAAATCAGTTTATTATAGTTTTCTTCTAAAAAACTAAACCTAATTTCATAAAATAAATTAAAAATATAAAAATAAATCACGTTCACAACAGAAATACTTATATATATATATATATATATATATATATATATATATATATATATATATTAGCAGCCCAAAATTTCATAGACCGATTATTTATTTTTCTTTCATATTTTCATTCTAACGTTTCAGATTAACCCCTGATATAATTCTTCACTTTTACTTATAACTCCTAAATTCAAGGGAGATAAGCCATTACCATTATTATGATCTGTACAAAAAGAAATAATTATGCTGCTATTCTCATTTATATCGTTTGGAAAACCTAGTTTACCAAACAGCGAAAGGGTGTTAACTCTTATGAATTTACATTTTTATTTACCTCAATCAAATTTAAAGTATAATAAAACCATTCTGATTTATAGGTGATGTCATTATCGCTAACAAATGAAACAGTTTACAATATATGATACCAAGTGTCGAGGGAGAATTATATGACCGTAATCGATTATATTATAATTTAACATGAATATTTTAAACAATTAATTCATGTTTTTTTATAATAAAATTTTTACTTAATCCTATAGTATAGCTCTATATAAAATAATATGGAATCTTCGTTAAATTAAAGAGCATAGACTTTTATATCCAGAGTATATACATATATAAAATAGAACGATGATTTGTAAAGTTTAGTAACTTAAAAACAAATAACTATTACGTAATATATGTTAAGAATGTGACGCAGCATCGGTTACAGACCGAATCAGATTATTAATAAAATTATGATAAAATGTGATTAAAAGACGATTAAACGATGATTACATTATGATGAAAAGATGATTAAAAGATGATTAAAAGATGCGTAAACGATGATTAAACGATAATTAAAAAGTAATTAAATGATAATCAAAAGATGATTACATGATCGTTAAATGATGATACAACGATGATAAAGTCATGATTAAAAGAGCATAAAACGATGATTAAACGATGATAAAACGATGATTAAACGGTAAATAAAAATTATTAAATGATGTTTAAACATGATTAAACTATAATTACAAGATGATAACACGATGATTAAAAAATTAATAAACGATGATTAAAATATGATTAAATAGTAATTACAAAATGATTAAAAAATAATGCAAATATGATAAAATCATGATCTAAAGAGTATCAAACGAGGATTAAAAGCTTATTCTATTATCATTAAAATATGATTAAACGATGATCAAAAGATTATTAAGCGATGATTAAAAAATGATTAAAAATGATTAAACGATGATTAAAAGATGATTAAAAGATGATTAAAAGATGATTAAATGATGATTAAAAGATGATTAAAAGATGATTAAATGATGATTAAAAGATGATTAAACGATGATTAAAAGATGATTAAATGATGATTAAAAGATGATTAAACGATGATTAAAAAATGATTAAATGATGATTAAAAAATGATTAAAAGATGATTAAAAGATGATTAAATGATGATTAAAAGATGATTAAACGATGATTAAAAAATGATTAAAAGATGATTAAACGATGATTAAAAGATGATTAAACGATGATTAAAAAATGATTAAACGATGATTAAAAGATGATTAAAAAATGATTAAAAGATGATTAAACGATGATTAAAAAATGATTAAAAGATGATTAAACGATGATTAAAAGATGATTAAACGATGATTAAAAAATGATTAAAAAATGATTAAAAAATGATTAAAAGATGATTAAAAGATGATTAAAAAATGATTAAACGATGATTAAAAGATGATTAAAAGATGATTAAAAGATGATTAAATGATGATTAAAAGATGATTAAACGATGATTAAAAAATGATTAAAAAATGATTAAAAAATGATTAAAAGATGATTAAAAGATGATTAAAGGATGATTAAAAGATGATTAAACGATGATTAAAAAATGATTAAAAAATGATTAAAAAATGATTAAAAGATGATTAAAGGATGATTAAAAAATGATTAAAAGATGATTAAAAGATGATTAAATGATGATTAAAAGATGATTAAATGATGATTAAAAGATGATTAAACGATGATTAAAAAATGATAAAAAGATGATTAAAAGATGATTAAATGATGATTAAAAGATGATTAAACGATGATTAACGATAATCTTAAGATGATTAAATAATGATTAAATAATGTATTTTAAAATAAAATTTCGACTGAAATTTAAAATGTTATTAAACAATAGAATACTGTTTTTGTAGTTTTCCGGATGAGAATATTAGTGGCGGGAACTTCAAGAATCAAATCCAATTCCCCCACGAGAGCCACTTAAAATCTTTTTTGAATAGATTTTCATCAAAGATTTAATTTGTTTTTTATTAAAAATTCAAATTCTCTCATTTTTATGTGTTTCGGGAAGTGAATTAAAAGTGAGATTAAGAATTGCGGAAACCGGAATTGATTTGCAAATATGATCTTCCATGTCCCAAGGTCTATATTTCAATATAGTTAGAATAAATGTTTTTGTAAAAATATAAATAAAATAATAAATTAAGTAAATATAAAGAATCTAAGTTTTAACAAATTGAATGAGATTATTTCCAATTGAAACAACGTATTTATTGCTCCCTATTATTAGGTGCTGGTAATTATTACTGAAATATATATTTTTAAAGAAATACATATTATAAGAAAAAGAATTAATTGTTATCTATTCTTCAATATAAGCCCCAACATCAGCCAATAGCTTCTAAAGCCGCCGAGAAACCGCATCGACTAATTTCACAAGGAACTCATTAGTCACCAGTATCAAGCGATGTTTCTGACAAAGGAAAAATAATTGCTGTTTTCAAAGTCGGCTGTTGTTTAGAATGGATGCTAAGTCGATATTTTCAATCCTCACATATTATTCATCATCATACAAATGTCAATCTATCCAACTGCTGAAGACTCATCCTGGTGTGTTTTAGCCTTGATAATTGGTGATACATGAATAAAAAAAAGTTCCTTGCGAAATCAGTTCATGCAGTTCCCAGATTTTTTAATAAACCGGTGTTCTATTTATTGTATAAACTAAATTGTTTATTATAAGTATCGTGCTTCAGCAGGAAATTACAAGAGAAGGGGCTGATATGCCGCAAAATCCACTGGCTAAACCAAATAATTATCATCCTAAATCCTTCTCCTTCCCTCCTCTGTTTTTGTTCTATTCTTGTATCACCCACTTTCCTGTAACCGTCACCAGCTACTAAATCAGTTCTATCGAGTTCAAATAACACAATAAGTAGTGGTTTCCTTTGTCAGTCTAAAAGTGATTCTCCTCGGTCTTATACCGTGACAAGGCGCTAGTCTGTCGCCATTTATATTTACCAGCAATACTAGAACCCATTTATACATCTAGCATGAGTGTTTGCTTACAGTACCTGCTATATCGAAATAGTCACCTATCTAAGTTAGGTCGAACGCAGCGCCCTTAACCGGTGATATCACGGAAATCGGCGTATCAAGGTGATTTGAGCCATGATTTATGAATTAATTAAATTTGCCTTCAGCTCTGAATAGAATAGCAGCGTGTGCTCATTTAGTCGTATACAATTAATCATTTAAATTGTGTGGTGCAGTTAAGCACTGAATAACGTATTAGGATTGATATACAGCATGACAGACAAAACAGAACCAAATAATTATTACTCACTCTTTGAAATATCTTTCTGCAGATGTAGTGATTCCGTGTCCTCCTGCCTGGATTTCCACCTTGGAACGGATGCTATAGTACCAGTATAAATTATAGAGGCCGACCATGAAGGCCAAAATTACCACGCATATAATCACAGCAAATTTTAAGATGTCCTGAAAAAAGAACAAAAGTGCGTGAAAATATTGGATGAAACAGTTAAATAATTGCATGTATTTATATATTCATAAAACAGTTATTCTATGTACAAACAACCGTCCCAAACGACTATGGCCTCAATAGAGCCGAACGGGAAAAATAACCAAATACCAAGACCTCATAAATGATTTAAGAATAACATGGTCCCTCGATCAAGTAAACATCATATCGGTTGTAGTGGGGGCAACTGGTATAGTGAAAAAAAAAGAAAATACTTAGAAACAATCCCGGGAAGACCAAACTGTAGGGAAGTACAGATAGCAGCCCTAAAAGGAACAACATCTATCCTTAACAGAGCCCTCGGATATAAATTTTACTCATAGGGAAATCAAGTGTTAGCCTCAAGAGTAGGCCCCTTGATCTCTTTAGATAAACTAAATTTAAAAAATAAAAAAACAGAGAGATGTCCATAAATACATATAACTCTTTATTTGTAGCGTTTTATGTTTGAATAAAGGGATAAGGAGAATTAATGATTATTTAAATAGAAAAATAAACAAGCCTGCAATCCTGATATTGGACAAATAACACTCAAATAAAACATAAGTAAATAATATAAATATATTAGTTGCATTTATATATAAGTTCGCGCCGTAATGACCTCTCAGTTGTGTTATATAATATTTGAACATAACATTTTATATAATAAAACAACAGAGATAAATAAATAATTATGAATAATATTAAAATATTATAAGTATTTATATATATATATATATATATATATATATATAAATATATATATATATATATATATATATTATATTCTTACGTCGTAATTAACTCTTAATTGTCATATAATTTTAAACACAAGCGAGGATAACAATTTGTCCGTAACACTTCATAGTATTAATAATTTAGCTCTAAAACACATAACGCAATTTAAATAAACAAATTAAACTGACATTTCGTTCATGGCGTTTTATGTTTGGAACGTGAACAAGTAGTATTTATGATATGATAGATCAAAAAACAAAATTTAACGTTGAAACTAAATTCTGTTTGATCTGAATTCAAACTTTTACATACATGTGGAAAATAATGCACTCATTACAATGCAAATATCTATAAAATTGCAGCGTTAAAACAACACACTTTTTAAATATCATAAATATAAACTATCTTACGTACAAGTCTATACTGGGTTTCGCAACTTTTATTGAATTTAGTAACCAAGATTTATAGTTAATAACATCCATATAATATTCACTATCTAAGTTTATTAAAACATTATTCAGCTTAATGGGGGTTATCGTTATCGTCTAGGAAATGACTTGAACACTATAGCAAAGCAAAATCCCCCCAAAAGTATATTGACATTCGACCCCACAATTACATAAAATATAGGAACTCAGCGCTTTATTTCAACGCTTTATTTCAACGGCCACAGACCAAAAGGAAATAGTTTTTTAATCTACTTAAATAAAGTTGATGTAACAACATAGAAGTTAAATCTGTTTCAGCTGGTCTGCATAAATCAAAATAGTTAGATTCTCTAAAAACAAAACATACATAAATATAAAAAATGTAGTCAACATTTATCAAATAATTTTATTAATTTTTAATTAAAAAGAGAGAGAAATGTTTACTCTTCAAAGTAAACAATACATCAAATTCTTACGATAATTTGACGTTAAAAGAATAAACGATTATCATAAGTATGTTCTTAAGTCGGATAATAAGGAGACGATGATAACGTTAGAAAATTTATTTCTAATGTTATTTTTACGTACTTTTAATTTTGAATAATAAGATTCTAAAATGGTTCAAGAAATTCCGACATCGATAAGGACATTGGATCGAAGGTGCTGATTCCATATCTGGGGTTAGTTTGGCTCTTAGATCAACTGTTGAACTGTGGTGTCGTCACACATAACTTGAATATATATATATATATATATATATATATATATATGTGTGTGTGTGTGTGTGTGTGTGTAGAAAATAATTTGTAATTATAATGTATAAAAAATCAACTCAAACTCTTGTGCGTAGTTAATATTTAGGGTTCGAACCTACGACTGGTTTGAACAGTTATATCTACACTTATGAGTCCCCAAGGATAAAATGTATATGTATGTAGATAATAATTTCACACACACACACACACACACACACACACACATATTAAGTTAAGTTAAGCCCTCCGTTCAGTCTAGAGAGACTATGGATACCCCATATAAGGGGCTGGCTGCGCGTATAATTATGAAGCAAGGGTTGCGCAATCCCAACAACACCTCTCCTGAGTCGGCACTGCTTGATTTCAATGGCAAGCAATTCAAGACGACTGGAAACAATGCCGAGATAAACAGAGAGCACATACAGCACCTGGTAGTCCCAAATGGTCACCCATTTAATACTGGCCAGGCTCGACGTCGCTTAACTTCGGTGATCTAACGGGAACCGGTGTGTCAACGTGATTGTTATTAGTCTTTTCACCCATAGAGAGTGTGGGATGGTAAAGGCAAGCAAGAAAGCAGGCAAAAAATCAAGCTAGCAAGTGATATAATAAGCAACTTCAGAATTGTTATACTATACTATACACCAGCGTTAATACGTTCATTTAGTCATCGAACTGGAACACGTCTAGATAGAACGTTATCCCCCATCTCTTATATATATATATACTAATAGAATACTCGTTCTAACATTACTAAAATTAATTATTCGAAAAGAACCGTTTCGTACTACTTTTATGTCTCGTTATGAAGTTTAAAATGAGATATAATTTTAATAACTATATATCTAGAATCCTTATTCTAATTTTCATCAAAATCTATGACATGGTTTTAATTCTAGAAAATCACTTTAAGACCTAAACTTAAGGGGTCTTAAAGAGTAATATAAATCATATGTAATTAGTACAATTGTAGTTCATGATTGGACAAGATAAGCTGAGGTAAAGGGTGTGGAGGTTTTCATCTTGTTTTTATAAGGTTTTTGGGTTTTGATTACGGGGAAATATTACGACGAGGGTCAACTGTTAATAAAATTGTAACTGGAAGAGGGGGACATAGCTAATAACTAGATGAAGTAAAATTTGGAAAAGGTGGGGAGTAGTAAAAGAAGGAAAAAAGAAAAAAAGAGACAGCGTAAGAGACGAGTGGAACGTTGAATGGGATAATGTCAAAAGAAAACAGATAATAATAATAATAATGAACAGAAAAGGAGGAGAAGGATATAAGGGGGAGGAGGAGAAAAACACAAGAATAAGAAAAAGAAAGATGAGAAAAAGGGGGATGAGAAGAAGAAGAAGAAGAAGAAGAAAAAGAAGAAGAACAAGAAAGAGGAAACAAGGAGAATAAAATAAAGATAGAAGAATGACAGCCAAGAAAGGGGAAAATAAGTAGTAAGAGGAGACGAAGAAGAATACTAAGAAAAAGGGGAAATAGAAGAATAAGTATAGGAGGAGGAGGGGAGGAGAAAAAGAAGAAGAAGAAGAAGACGAAGGAGAAAAAAAGAATAAAGATAAGAAAAAATGAGAACAAAACAACAACAGGAAAGAGAAGAGAAAACGAGGATAAAGAAGAGGAGGGAGAAAAAAAAAGAAGAAGAGGAAGAGGAAGAAAAAGAAGAAGAAAGAGGAGAAGAAAGAAAGAGCAGATAAGAAAAAAGATGGGCAAGAGAAAGAAGAGGAGAAAGAGGTGAAGAAGAAAAAGAGGAACAGAAAGAAAAAGGGAAGAAGAACAACAACCAAAAAAGCAAAGAAGGAGAAAAATGAAGAGGAGAAGAAAAAGATGAATGCAACAAAAGCGTATGAGGAGTATAAGGAGTAAAATGAAAGATGAATTACCCCAATCATCCTGGCGAGTGAGATTTGCATGGGTCCAAACAATTCATTGGCGGGCAGCACATAGGAGACGCGCGTGAAACTGATAACATTTGCTATGGCGAATAACGATTCGGCAATATTGTGTGGATCCAGAGGCACCCAATAGTATCGATCTGAAAAAAGAAAAACAAGCACATTTTATTGGATTGCACTCATTAGTCATGGTGCATTTCATAATTACTTGGCTGGTGATACCAGATCAGGCTGCCCTGTGGCTCCCTGAGACGAAATTCACCTACATTGACGTTTTTTTTTTTTTGTTTTTTTTTTGTTTGTAAAACTTAATTATGTTCTACAAAACAAAAAACAAAAACAACAGCCCCTCTCCCTTTCTTCCTCCCATTTTTTATTTTTATTTTTCCTACCCTACCCCCGGTCCTGGATATGACCTTAAACTACATCCGATGGTGAGATCCGGCTTACGGACTTTGGGGAATGTGGAGCCTCCTCTTAATTACCATTGCTCCCAGGTCCACCCTGACCCGGAGTGGTAGTACCTGTTAGGGTCCCAACTATGGGTTAAATAGAAACAGATATTAAAAGGGGACAGAAACAAAAAAGAGAAGAAAACAAGACCAGATTCGGCATTAAATAACCCAAAAAGGGTTGATATGCCGTAAAACAAAACTACCAAACCAAAAACCCTGATTAAACATTTGAAGATATAAAGAACTTGAAGCATAAAAACTTTCACTATAATGACCAGATTCGGCATTAAATAACCCAAAAAGGGTTGATATGCCGTAAAACAAAACTACCAAACCAAAAACGATGATTAAACATTTGAAGATATAAAGAACTTGAAGCATAAAAACTTTCACTATAATGACCAGATTCGGCATTAAATAACCCAAAAAGGGTTGATATGCCGTAAAACAAAACTACCATAATTACTTGGTTAGATTAATATTCTGTAAGAGTCAGTATTTAAAAAAATGTATCATTTCTAAAACAGTATTCCGGTAAACAACACAGAAACATGTCACATATTATTTTTAATGTACACTCCTCATTTGCTCGAAGCTTCTTCCAACATTTCACCAAATCATCAAAAACCACCACGAAACATGACTTCACGAGAAAAGAAAAATAAGTCACAACAAATTCATTCCGGTCATCCGCCGTTGAAAATGATGACTTACGTCATATGATTAAGTACTGTTTCTACATCTGGGAAGGTGTCGCTCAGAACAACCATTCCTGCCTTGATAGAGTACAACACCGACTTTGAAATCTTGTGGGGGTGTCCTCTTACTTCCTACAACCTATTATTCATAGAAGAGAGCTTGTTAGTCTTTACTATCTCTATCGTTATTTTCATCGTAGGTTCTCGACTGAGCTCTAATCCATGGTTCCCTCTGTAAAATATTCACTACATAAAAAACATCTAGCTACAACCATTGTAAATAATTTTTCTTTCCGCCTCTGTGTATCTAGAACTAGAATGAACTTCTATGAGCAAAGGTTCTTTTCAAGAACTACCCGTCTCTGGAACACAATACCACGAGTCTGCTTCCCAGTTGACTACAGCATGATCTTTTTCAAGACGGATGTTAACAAATACTTGTTGAGCCGTCCTCTTACATAATCAAATTCTGCCGAATTTAAACCACTGTACTAATTGTCACGATGTTTTCTCATCATTCACCTGACAAACGCATTAACTTTTATCCTCGAGTGGTCTTTGGTCCTTGATAAGCGGTGACTCGTTAGTACATAACAATATTTTTTTATGTAAATTGCCTGTACAATGGATACGAGTATTATCAATAAGAAGCAAGAGTGATATGGTTGTAGACTTTAGTTTATTTCCCTTACACCCAGCGATGAAAAAATAAATAAATGGATTGACCATAGTAGAGAGTGACCAAAAGGTCCTCGTTTTATTGGCTACGGCATCAAGATGTAAGGGAGGGCGCCACTCAGGTCGTTGGATTTTTAATTTACACATGATCCTTATATAGATAACAAAATAACAATCGTATATCTTTTTTTATACATTTTGTTTAAATGTAGAGAAATATATACACATATTATTTTATTACTACTATATAATTAGTTTAGAATATATAATTTATTGCTTCCAATTGAGCAAAAAGAGGCACAAGCTCGTAAGGTGGAGGGAAGCCAGCGCATTCGAATGGTAAACACTGATGGGGTACAAAAATATCCGAGTAGAGACACGTCTGTATTCCTCGGTAGTGGCGATTCAAACAATCAGCAATAAATCAACCTAATCTTGAAGGAAGTAGTAAGGCTTGCGATGTTATAGCATGAATACATATTAGAAGATATTAAGAAATTGAAGCGTAATTTTTTTAAACAGGATCCATCAATGTGGACGTAAATAACCCGAAACAGTTGATATGTCATGAAACAAAACAACCTAATCTATTATGAAATGGGCCGCTTCCCATAATATCAGTGAAGTTCGGCGTGGTTGAGCCTGATCAGTACTAAATGGGTGACCATTTGGGAGGACCAGGTGTTGTGTGTACCATTTTCGGCAAAAGATAAGCTACAAATCAATCGTCTTCAAAAACCTAATTACAATTCATTTATGAAATGGATTACTTCTTTTAACGCTGTATCATCGTTTCCTGTTTTCATGTTATTTCTTTCTTCGGGGATATGTACCGTTTCCAGCATACTCTGACGTAGTTTTATATCCCATTTTTTGTAGCATAGAATACTTCGTGTATTTAATGTCTCAGAAAACTACACAGAACTATTGTTTTTTTTTCACGCACATTTGGTGTTGTACCTCCTCATGTGCATTAATAGTATCGTACAAGTCTTTTGTATTTATCAATTATATAAACGGTTCATGATCTGTAAACAGCATTAACTCTTCCAATTCTTGATTCATTTAACATTATTTTTCTTGTATCGTACACTAACAGTTTATATAATGAATACACTCGAACACAAGATTAGGACATAAACTAAATATGTTTTTATTTGAGACTCACGTTACGCAGCACATAAAATAACAATTAGAAAAAAATTAGAGTCCTTTCCGGAGTTAGTCTATGATTGTCTTGAGGGTATAATCACGTTCACACACCGAATTCTCGTAATACTATCGAAGTTAAGCTACGTTGAGCCTGGTTAGTACCAGATGGGTTGACCATTTAGGAATACTAGGGGCTGTATGCTGGATGACGTCGACACCTCCTTGCAAGAACTGCAAAATTAAACGTCGTTATGTCTTCTGACTGGGATGTACATGCGACTGGCGACCGCTTGTGAATTTAATATTCTCTAGAAATCTCTTCCTACGGGGGAAGCCGGCTTAACCCGCCCAGGATGAATGACGTTTCGTTTTGTTTTGTTTCGCTTTTTTTTTCCAATTATTTCTTGATGTTTTTTTAATCATTTTCCAACCCTTTTATTGATATAACGCCGAACCCAGCCAGTCACTCCTTTATGAAACACCGATACTACTTCCTCGTGATTCATCGAATGTAAAAAAACTGGCTGTTAAGTCAATAGATTCTTTACCTTTTTAAAATCATTCTTTTCTTGATAATTCAAACACCGGTTAGCGTATTATTGTATCATCTGATTTGAATCAAAAAATTATTCTGTGATACCCAGTATACTTTTCAATTCCGTAACTGAAATATAGTTTTTTTTTTAAATAGCTGAATTTATTCTGTACAGTAATATACAATATTGAGATGGGAACACAAATAATAATTAATTAATAAAATGTCTCGTTTTGAAACCAACATGCACGCATCGGGACGTTTTATTGAATGTCTGGCTGGCTTGGCAGGCTGAGAGCAGACTCAAGGCGTTTCCACGAATAATGGCGATGGAGAAGCGCTCATAAAGCCAAGTCAATTCACGATTGTCTCCGGTGTGGCGCGTCATTGACAGACCAAGACTGCCGAGGAAGTCGAGCGTGGTGGGGCCTATCACTCCACTCATCTCCACGAAACAAATCTGTCGAGAATACCGGCATATTTTGACCGCTTGCGACTCTCTTCTGACGCTGCCGCATGTCTAGGATTTGTTCCCGATGCTGTCACTGAGGAGGGCGCAAATTGTGTTGACACAAGTAGCATCCTATATAAATGACTTGCCGTTTGCAAAGGGAAATACCGTCAGACAATGAGGTCGTTTGCTATCTCCTCTGTCGAGGCCAACTGCTTCGATGTTCGACGGAAAGCTAGTGATGTCTAGTGCCCATCGGACGATATCATTGAAAGCGCTGTGCCTAGGAAATCTACACGAAAAGGTATGGAGTCTATATACTACATATATTACTGAAATTGGAGCTTCTAATTTTCTATTTTAACACTTACAAAATATCTGACCCGAGCGTTTCTATGTTTGTATTATTTTTCACTTAACCCTTTTCTAGCCTTTAAATTCTTTTTTAACTTTAAAAAATAAAATCTCATGTTCTTACCTCTTATTGCAATGTACAAATATATCGCCAATAATGGTTTTCATTCCTTCCACCTTTTCAAATACTTCATACATTCTTGTATGAAATACTTATGGGGCAATTAAAATTTTACATAATGTAGTATTATACTAAACCTGACTTAATGAACGTGTGTTTCCTAAAAGCTTTTTACCTATATACTTTAATGACAGAAATACATACTATAGCATTCTTTAGTCCTAGGATTGAGTTATGCTTGAAAAGATCTGCCCTACTTTTTCTAATTAGACATAATTTTTAATTAACTGAAAAAGTGTCTTACTTAACTATCTATCTATTTCTCTCGACCTTTTTCACTGTGTTCAGATACTCTCTAATAGTTTTTAATGTTTTTCTAAGCATTTAGAGAAAGAGTTACTCTCTTTTTTAGCCTATTTACATAGCATGTTAATACACACCACCAACACGTATGCAAAGTAGATGACACAATTAGAGGTATGTTTACTTATATAGTATCCATAAAGATATTATAGAAGTAAAGAATCTTATCATTTTTAGGTCTGTAAGAATAATTTCTTAACACATATTTCACAGTTTAAGGCTTTTCCAATGAAATTAGACTGGAATAAATAGTAGTCGTGATTGTGATCCAACGGATAACGGTTTCGTTTAATATTTTCTAACCGGTGTTATAAATGAAATACATAAACAACTCTATGTATACGAGTAAACTATTTTTTTTGTATTCTATTGTTTCGTATTATATTGTTTAATTTTGCGTTGTGTCGTATTCCATTGTTTCGTATTTCATTGTTTTGTATCACACCGTTTCGTATTATACTGTTTATGTGACTGGGAAATATCTATTTCGCGCCGTTATAAGGTATTTGATATTTCTAGAACCATCTAGAAAGGAATTATTTGGGGCAGACAATTACTGAACCTACTTTACGCATCTTTACATCTCTGTAATTATCTTTATCTAAAGCTTCCCATTTACTTTCGTAACCGTGTTGTAATGTGTGTTCTGTTCATGTTATTTCATAGAATTTTCCTTTACCGATTTGCCTTTTACATCTTTTTTACTCTATCGTTTCTGTCTTACCTTATTACAATATTCTGACTTGTTGAAATACTCTCGCTTTCTACCTGTATAGTTTAACATGTCTCAGCTTTGCCCAAAGCCCTTTCCTGTTAAAGCCAATTACACATTTGTCCCGTATTTCAATGTCTTTATTTTAACATACGCAATATCCTGCTAATACGTACAGAGCGCCGGTTCACATTTCGAATACTTAGCAATTTTTCTTAAAGTCAACTACCCGTCAAATTTCATTGAAACTGACTTACATTTTTTAATTTTATCTTTTCGTTCAAATGAGAAAGAGATTTGAAATTTCTTTGCACCACATTCTCTTAAGTGGATAACCCTAGCCCAAATCCTAATCCTCTTAAGTGAATACGTATTCAATTCAATATCGTAAAAATCGGTGTTTCCACATTGATTGTGTTATAGGGTATGTGTAGCATCATCTACCCTTTTCTACACATTTACGCATACATTCACCAGATAGGGCGTTTCGGACCAGAATTGTTACATTATGCTCCCTACTCACGTAGGTTGGACTATACAACCCATCCATTTTCTTTGTTTACTTCCGGCATACACTATCAGACTTGTTCTCAGTCTGAATAAAACCTGACTCTCGTCAGTATTCTTTATCTCACTCCTACACTCGTGTTCTCTTAACTTCTTTAAATACATCATAATGTGACATGGTGGCAGCGGTGGGATGTAAAACACGTTTTAAATGTCGAAATATACAAAGTCATCGTCGGAACGAGCAGCAGCTGAAGTTTTATCTTCTTCCCAAGTGACAAGTTGAAATCCATAACAATAGTGCTACTACTACTACTACTACTACTACTACTACTGCTACTACTACTACTAAAAAACTGTCAACAACGTCCCTCGTGCGGAAAAGATGGCGGAAAGTTTTCGAACAAGCATAATGCCGCCAAGCAGTTTGGATGTTAATACAAACCC
This sequence comes from Sepiola atlantica, assembly GCA_963556195.1. Taxonomy (NCBI): domain Eukaryota; kingdom Metazoa; phylum Mollusca; class Cephalopoda; order Sepiida; family Sepiolidae; genus Sepiola; species Sepiola atlantica. The sequence goes on from OY744517.1 coordinate 156,261,943, forward strand.
TGCGGAAGCTTAGAAATTATGGAAACAGGTCTGGAATAACTACTGTATTATCGCTAAACTAACAGACCGGGGTAAACTGCACCAAACAGCGTTGTTTCTACACGCAGTCGGACCAGACGTGCGCACTATCTACAAAGTGTTTCAATTTAACCCCACCGAATGCAAAGATGACGTGTTAAGCAAAATCGGTCAACACTGCAGACGAAATACAAAAAAATATTCTGTTGAGTTCACAGTGGTTAAAGAGAACCTAACCCCATTGCTAGGAAAACGGCCGAGTTAACAGATGAACTGCGTAACAGTACATGATGACAACATGTTTACTTACACCCAGTCTGTGAACGACTGATGACAAAGTACTCGAACATTTTTAACGGCGGACTAGGGTCACTGCCTGGTCAAGTGCACCTACAAGTTAACCCCACCATAACACACCATACTGCGCCAGTCGGATATATACCAGTATTGATGATTCCTCGAGTCAACGAGGAATTAAAAAGGTTAGACAACCTCGGATTTATTACCTCTGTCAACGAACCAAACGACTGGAATTGTCGGATGATTATCGCTACAAAGAAGTCGGGGGATATCCGAATCTGCATCGATCCAAGACCGTTAAACAAAGCGCTCAACTGCGAGCGATACCAACTACCTAGCATAGAGAGAAGTACCACTTAAATTAAAAAATGCAAAATACTGCACTAAGGTAGACGTTGCATCAGCGTACTGGCATGTAGTGCTAGACGACGAATCAAGCATCCTCACAACTTTCCAAACGTAATCCGGTCGATACCAGTGGCTGAGACTACACTTCGGAACTTTTGTTAGCTCTGAAATATTTTAAAAGCGTCTTTATCAAGCCATAGACGGTCTAGACGGAGTTGCATGTGTGATCGATGATATTATTGCATTCCGTTCAGGAGGTAATCTACAAGAAGCCTCAGCAAACCATGATGCACACCTGAAGGCACTCCATACAATGGTGTCGCAAAAGATGAATAAAGCTGAACCGAGAAAAGGCAGACGTAAAGAAGACTGCCATAAGCTTCATGGGTCACTTCATTACCAGTGATTGGCTACTCCTAGACTCTTCAGAAATCGACGCGATCACTAGACTAAGGCAGCCCACATCGATCGAAGAGATACATAGACTCTGTAGAAAGGTCAACCACCTAATTTGGTTTCTACTAAGATTGTCGACCGTCATAGAGCCAATACGGCAACTGATGCGCAAGGATATTCCATGGATACGGTTTCCAGTTCGAGATACCGCATTCACGGAAATTAAACGAACAGTTACTTAAGCACCCGTACTCGCCTACTACGATCCGGAAGTGGCCCTCACAATACTGTGTGACGCCTGTTCAGAACGACTTGGCGCATCATTACTACAACAAAGCAAGCCAGTAGCATATGCACACAGAGCACTGACTGATACTCAGCATAGATGCGTCTATATCGAAAAAGAAATGCTGGCGATTGTGTTCTAATTGGAAAAATTCCACCAATACAATTATGGCAGACGGACAGAAATACACACAGACCACAAACCACTGGATGCCATAATGAAAAAAAAAACCCTTCGTAAAACTCCAAAACGATTACAGACAATATTATTGCAGGCTTAGAGGGACTACATTGACGTTGTGCACCTAAAATGAAAGTTTATGTATATCGCTGACATGCTGTCACGGTCTTATATGACAACCGAAAAGAACCATCAAGCCGAATTCGAGCTTGTCAATATGGTTAGCTTCCTCCCAACCAGGGATGATAGACTGGCTCAGATTCGGAGAGCAACGAATCAAGACGAGATATGCGACCAACTCAGGAAGACAATAGCACAGGGTCGGCACACCAAAAAATGGATCTTTCCGCTGTACTACGCCCATGTCGCTGTACTACGCCCATGCCGCTGTACTACGCCCATGCCGCTGTACTACGCCCATACTTCCACACCTGTGATGTCAGTTTAGTCTGCGGAGTGACATCAAGCGCTCAATTCACTCCTCACACATAGGCATAGATGGATGTCTATACTACACTAGAGAATGTGTTTTCTGGCCAGGAATGTCATCGGTGATACGTGAATATATCTCCACTTGCAAACCCTGTTGCAAGTTCGCGATAGAACAACTGAAAGAAAATATAATGACACATGATATACCGTATTGACCAAGGCAAAACGTTGACATAGATTTGCTTAAAAGTGAGACTGTGGAATACTTCATGACTGTAAATTAATTTTCAAACATCTTGAAGATAGATCGATTAGAAACACAACAACCTCCACCATCATCTACAAGTTTAAGGCACACTTTGCGAGATATGAGATTCCCTGCCGAGTGATCTCTGACTCTGGATCCCAGTTCACTCGCTCACTTTTTAAACTTTTCTCTGGGAAATGGGACTTCAAACATCTCATGCAAGTCCGGGAAATCAGCAATCTGACGGAAAGGCGGAATCCGCAGTGAAAAGTGCAAAACGCCTTATGCGGAAAAACAAAGACACTGGCACAGACCAGTTCTTGGCACTACTCGACTTCAAGAATACTCCTACACAAATTATGCGAAGCAGCCCCTATTAGCGCCTGCTGAATCACTGCTGCCCATGAGTAGCAACCTGATGAAACCCAGGCCCACAAATCATGAGGAAAAGGATAAAATACTACTTGTTCGTAAGCAATGCATTCGGGCGGATTACTATAATAGTCGTACACAAAACCTACCAACATTGACAAAAGGCTTGGTCGTCAGGTTGCGCCCATATAAGAAAGGTGACAGAGTATGGGAAAAGGGCGTTGTAAACCAACGCCTAGATGAACATTCCTACATGGTCGAGATACCTAGCGGAAGCTACCGGCACAATAGGCGTCACATGTGAAAGTCCCCGGAGCAACCACACACCACAGAATGCACACCCACTCATCAGCAAGAACAACCACAGACAGCGATGGAATACGCACCAAATATGCACCCCCCTATATTCACGGACAAGAAAACAAGCCACTTGCTCACTACACCAAGCAACCGAAGCTAGGCAATCTATCCAAGGTGAATTCCCTGTCAGGACCCACACACGCACTGACAGAGGAATACGAAGGCCAGCATACCTCAAAGACTATACAAACTGATAACAGTCCTGGCTAAACAATCTAATTTCATAGAGTAAGGACTCTCCTAATCTATAAAATGGAATATCTTACTTTATGCTCTCTACCCATGTATGTTAGACTATACAACCCCCCTTTCCTTGTCTACTCCCGTCATGCCCTATCAGCCTCATTCCCAGTCTGAATAAAACCTGACTCTCGTCAGTATGCGTTATCTCACTCTTACACTCGTGTTCTCCCAACTTACCAGCACACACACTTTTTACAGTACACATTTTTATGGACACAATCTCACAGCAGACCCTGCCGCTTTTGTGCGGGATAGCCGTTTTGCATACATTATTGTTTCCATGTTGCTTATTTATGTTATTTATAAATGTTTGTATTAGAACATGTTTAAGAGAGGGACGCTTCTCAGTAATCGGCTTACTCCCTCCTATGTACTGACGAATTTTTCAGGTAGCTATAATAAACTCTTTTTTTTAAATTAGTCTTTCCTTTCTTCTTTTACATATAGTATTTTTTTCTGGTACCAAGTTTAATGATGTATTCTGACTTCTGACATAATGTTTCATCGTATAGGTAGTCAACGAAGTATACATACCGCCTTATGGTTAGGTTACTGTTTCAGCAAGAAGTTACGAGTTACAAGTAATACGGATGTTTATAAATGACCCCCAAACAATGAGTGATCATTTCATACAATGAGAAGTAATTCTAATTCACTAATCCATATATGAAAATATTTACACCTCCAATGCTTCTCTAAATCACTTATCTTAATTGTTCAAACGCGTTTCAGGAACTGTAATTGTCAGAGTCTACCTTAAAACAACATATAGTTAACAGAGTTCCATCGGACTTAGGATGCAAGATTTTAAAATGTTCCTGATTTATTCATCATATTACGTCATAGTTGATAACGTCCCTACATTGAAACAAAAGAACGTCTGAATTATACGTCGCTAACGATGTTAACTTTGGACATAAACTGCTTTATTAATTCTTGAAGTTCATCAATGCAAATTTAGGACAATTTTAAAAGACATGTAATCTGGAAAAATTAACAAACCCCCAACTTATTTACGATATGTCAACGATATTTTAATACTTACTAAAACGATTACTTCTGCAGTTGACAGACCGTGCTGTTCTTTAGACAGAATTTTCAAGTAACATTCTATTTTTACGGTATCTTTTGTTTATCAAATTTTTATGTGAAAATACAGAATAGTTTACACGTCAAGAATGGGTTTCTAAATACTAATTTTATTCTTACAGCACGGTCCGTAATCTGCAGAAGTACTAACAATATTAATGAAATTAATAAATTACAATCAACTTTCACTTCCTCAAAACTCCGTTCTCAAATTTACACATGAATCAAACAAAAACAATAAAATCACTAGATGTACTAATACACACTAACTATAACGAATTCACACGTATAACAAATATACAAACAAAAGGTCATGTAACTACAAAAGCGAATTTTCTTTCCGATATAAAACTGACACAATTAAAAACCTAATATCCTGCGCTAAACTTATCTACCCCAAAACTATTTTCCTTAAAAACTTAAAAACATTAAACAGACTCAAATTAACAATGGTTTTCCAAATCATATTATAGACGCAACAAATCGATAGTTTCTTAATAATTTCATTCAAAATACTAATTGACAATCTTTCCAATAGAAAAATTGTTAACATAATAGATTCATTAGCACGCTAACTTGTATCGTACGAAACATTTAACGTGCTAAAATATTATCGACACTTTTGTAGATGTCAACCTTTATTAATGTCCTAAAATTGTAACGTATTTATCTTGTTAAGGTACACATTTCAAATCGTACTAAAATAGTTTTCGTACTGAGATATTATCGACGCATGGGGGTTGGGTTCGACCATTTTTAACGTACTAAATGTTTAACCTACCAATTTTGTAAACGTACTAACATGTAATTGAATTAAAAGATTTAACCTATTACAACATTATCGAAGAATTTCTTTAGACCTATGACCATTTAAACGTATCAAAATCTAATCGTTCTAAAACATTTAAGGTTTTAAAATATTATAAAGCCATGAGTTAATATCGACAGTTTTTGGTGTACTAACATTGTTAACGTAGTAATTTTGAAAATGTACAAATATGTATCGTAATATAAATGTTAACATCGTAAAATCTAATTGACATATCTAAGTTTATATTGACCATTTTAACGTAATTACATTGTTAATGTAATAAAATATAATTATTTAAAAACATTTTAGATATAAAAATATTATCGATTTATATTAGTTGATATTGACCAATTTTACCGAAGTAAAGTTGTTAACATCCTTACATGCAATCATGCTTATCGACGCATGTTGTTAATTTCTATCATATTTGACGTACGAGATGTTTAACGTACAATTTTTAACCTACTAACACGTAATTGTATTAAAACATTTAATCTACTACAATAGTATCGAAGCGTTGATTGATATCGAATATTTTAACGTACTGAAATTGATAAACTATTAGTTTGTTAACTTACTATGTAATTGTACCATGATATTATACGTACTAAAATATTATCGAATCATGGATTGATATCGACGATTGTTAGCGTACTAACCTTGTTCGCATACTCATTTTTTAAACGTGCAAATACGTATCGTAATAAAAATGTTAACATACTAAAATCTTATCGACAATTTTTCTAACGCAAGAAAATTATTAAAATGCGACAATGTAATTATTCTAAAACATTTCAGATATTAAAATATTATCTTAACGTATTAATTTAGTTAATGTATTAATTTTGTAAACGTATGAGCACGTAATCGTGCTAAAACATTTAACGTACTGAATATATATAAAATCATGGAATGATATCGAACACTACTAGCGTATTAAAATTATTAACGTATTAATTTTGTTAACGTACTTACATGTATAGTGATTAAAATATTTCTCGATGTATGAACGTTGATATTGCTTATGTTTAAGAGTTTAAGATACTAACACAGTTAGCGTAATAATTTTGTTATATAAGAATATGTAATCATACGAAAACATTTAGCCTATTTTAATACGTTAAATGTTTTAGTATATTATCGACACATATGGGTTCGTACTGACCATGTTCAACGTAGTAAAGTTATTAAAATATTCAGTTTGTTTAAGTACTAACACGTAATCGTATTAAAAGAGTTAGCATAAAAATATTATTGACGCATATGGGTTTTTATCGATCATTAATTAGCGTACACACATTGTGAACGTACCGATTCTGTCAACGTACTAACAACGTACTAACATATAATCGTATTAAAACATGTAACGTTTTAAACTATTATCAACGTACAGAAATGATATCGACCACTTTGAGGTCTAGTAACATCAGAGGACACCTTTATGATATCAATTCACGCTTTCACCCGAGATGTACCCTATTAACATAAACGCAACACCTCACCGAGTTGCATAGTAATTTTATAAAAAGAATGCTGAATACGTATTCAAACAGTAGCATTACTGAACGGACAAACTGGACAGTTGCCCAGGGCATCAACATTTAATGGATGCCTCCAAGTCTAAACACAGTTTTATAAACAGAATGAGAACGCGTTCCAAAACGATATATACGTTGCATTGCTGGGTTGTCAAAATGGTAGTCTGCTGTGCAACGCCACTTTGCAGTATAGCTGCTTCAATGGACGAGACTATTGATGTTGGTTGTCTGTTATGGTTCGTCGAGGGCGATCTGAATCAAAGAGTCGATAACTTGCTTAGAACAGATTCGCATCAAATAGAATCACACCGTTGAAAAACGGCAACCCCCAAGTCGATAAAATGTGTTTTGTTTTTTGTATAGACGCATGTGTAAAATCAGTTTATGAAAATATGGATAAGCAAGAAAATATGCTAGTAAAAATAAAGACACAAACACATTATTAAAGATGCGTCAAGATATTTCGGTCAGTGGGTTCGACCATATTCATTTGCTGATTTGGCTTTTCAATTACTTTCATTTATTTTTTATTTTTCCGCTATCTTTTACCTCTTCCTATTTACTTACTACTCCTCCCACTCCTTTTTATCGTCCTCTCACATACTTCCTACACAAAACATTGATTGCCCCTCCTACCACCCTTTCACCCGACCACTAGATTTTTCCTACATCGTATAAAAATATTGTGTTTTGTCCAATGAAGTCAAATCACCAAACGAATATGGTCGAACACATCGACCGAAATATCTTGGTCCAGCTTTAATGATGTTTTTGTGTCCTTATTTGTACTAGCATGGGTCTTTGCGTATCAACATGTTCATAAACTAATTGTACCTTTTGTCTCAAATTCCATTTCATATTAACGCCCCAATATGCACATATAGAACACAAATAACGAACTAACGGAATGACTGAATAACCGACAAAAAGAAATGACTGCATAACGAATATTGACTAACAAACTAACTTGATTAATGAATAACAGATCGGATAAATGAGTTTTTCACGGAATAACGGAATAACTAAATAACGAACTAACAAAATGGTTGATTAATGGACTAATAGAATGACTAAATAACGAATTAGAGCAAGAACTAGCTAACAGATTAATGACATGATTAAATAACAGACTAACGAAATGAATGAACAACCGTATTAAAGAATGACTGACTAACAGTAACACGAAATGATTAAATAACGGATAACGGAGGAACTTACTAACAGACTAACGGAATGACTAAAATAACGGATGAAACAGAATGACTAAAAGGCGTTAAACAGAATGAGTCACGAACGGAAGTTGAAATCGAGGACGAAAAGCAAGTGAATTTTTGGGTATTTTATTGAATTTTTGCTAATGAAATTAATCGTATAAAATGAATTTTCATTCCGACTTGAGGAAATTCCCTACCTGTGGCCGTCTTATATGGCCCGGTTATTACCGAATATTTTCTGTTTTATTATCTGAAATGATCTGCCTATATCCGTAATCGTTTCCATAATTTGCCCTTTACTCTCTTTTTCCTCTCCGCCCCTCTACCTTTGCAGTCGAGGGCGACACAAAGACCTTCTTTTCATTGGCTTCTTTCCCTGTCATCTCAGGTGGAATTACGTCGATTTACTCTCCGATGCTTGACTTCAAATCTTCAAGTTTGAGAATGACCCCGAGAACCATTTTTTTTTTTTAGATATACCAATAGAAAAAGTCATAAGGACTTAAACCTTGTGATCTTGATGGAAACACTGTGTATTCCATTAAAGAGATACAAACACCCTGGAAAAAATTCTCTGAACAATCCATGATAGTACAATAAATCCTACAGATCGAAAACCTTGCTGCATCTCTGCGGCATTAGAGCTCGCGCATTGCTTTCTCCGAATGTAATATATGTTTAGCCCCGCTCTCGAAATCGAAAAATCGTTTGAAATGTGATTTTAATTAAAGAAAATAAAATTTAAAAAAAGTAAATTTAAACACAGAAACAAACTGTCTTTTTATTTCATCTCTCAGTTATACAAAATATCCATAAAGTGGTATTAAGTGAACGACAAATGGTAGCTATGCCAGAAAACCCACAAGACCAAACCAAACCACATAATCTGCCAAGTAAATGTTGATATTGGAAAAATTCAAAGACAATGCATCCTTTTGTGATGTAAATTCTTAATGACAATCCTATTTAAAGACTAAGTCAAATCAGGCGAGAAATAAAAAAACAAACATTTTAGGTCGTTACAAAAATAATGGTAACTTAAAGCGCTGGGTTTTAAAAAGTCATTTTGACACAGAATTCGTAGTTTATTTCTGGTAAATTTTAACATATATGATAATTAATGTGTTCTCAATAATAATATGTAACTTTTTAAGATAGAAATTATTTTTTAAGCATAAAAAACTCTTAATTATGAACATGCCAAAACATGACCTACACGTTTTTATGTTGCATGAGTTTAAACAGCAAATATCAATAGAGCCTGGGGAGATGGATCTAAAAGCGATCGGGTAGTACGAAATCTGTTCCAGAAATTTCGTAGTGAAGATGAGAGCCTTGAAGATGAAGAAGGTAGAAGGCGACCGTGTAATCTTGTCAATGACAAATTACAAGCACTTGTCGAGAGAAATCTACGTCAAAGTGTCAAGGAAATGTCTCAGATATTTTCTGTCAGCACTGCAACAGTTTCACATTATTTATATAGTATTGGAAAAGTGTAAACATTTAATGAATAAATGTATGTTTCTGAAAGCGGCCATTATTTTTGTAACGACTTAATATATGTATGTATTGAACGTTATGTCAGAAAATTTTACGTTCAGATCAACTAGGTGTTTAATAGATCCACGTAGCCGTGACAAGAACTTTACTTTAAATTAAAGATACGTTTATGTCCTGCCCTTTACATAGAAAGAATGATTTTAATTCTGATTTTAATTTTTTAAAAGTCGATCTTAACACGGGTACAATATATATTATGTCATTTTAGCGGCTGAGTACTTGACCTTTTGCTAGGAAAAAAGTGTAGTATCTGTTTTGATATCATAATTCATCTTTTCTATTCTTGGTTAAAGAAGAATAGATCATTCTAGACTGAGTATATTTAAATTATAGTCATAATCCAAAGTGCCTCTCTTTGTGAAGCTCGATTTTCCCACATTAAAACCGACTCTGTGTCTCACGAATATATACATTTATAAGCTTTTAACTGAACATTTTAAATGAACAATCAATGGATTATTATTTATAATATATATATATATATATATATATATATATATATATATATATATATATATATATTGTGTTCTACCTCTGCCCCCGTGAAGAGGCAAGTAAATAAGGAGTCCATGTTATGATAACGTTTGATAATTATGTTTCTAAACGACTTATATAACAAACTATTCTGATAGTACGTGTAATATACCACTTGTCATCAATTGAACTGGGATGGTCTTATTAAATAATACAGTATATTTTCCAAGTAAGAAAGACGTAACCAAAGTATCATTTTGGGTGCGTAATAATTTTTACTTTCAACAGAGATCACCTCTAATTTGGCGCAAAATGTCTGGTGGCTTACCTCGATATCAATGTTCACTTGAGCTGGGCATGTATGTATTAAAGTAGATAGGATTTAGTACGCTTGATAGTGTGAGAAAACGGCAGATCGTTGAAAAAATTTGACTTACCGGCTAAGAGCCAATACCAATAGGATTCAGCAGTTTTGTCGCGTTGCGTTAGAAGCTCCCAAGAATTCATCGACTCGAAGTATTTTAAAGCGATGCGAACCTAAAATGAGAAAAATGTACTTCACATGTATATATATATATATATATATATATATATATATATATATATATATATATATTAAGCTCTTATAATGTTAAACCTTTTGAGAGATAATAAATAGATGTTTCGTAAATTAGCCACGTTGCAAGGTTCTCTCCTTTGGGAGATCGGAACTCTCTTTAGAATCGCAGTAATTGTACTTACATTGAAATGATACTCCTGCATATCAAACCGCAATCGTCATAATACTTTGATTCGGAGTTTAAATTGTGCGACCGGCAATACGGTTACATAATTCTATGCTGACGAGCGTAAAATAAAAACGCGAAACATATATGTCTATGAACACCCCACCACACACACATATATGTCTATGAACACCCCCCACACACACATATATATATATATATATATATATATATATATATATATATATTGAATATCGGATTTTTTGTGTTTGTGGAAAGTTCTGTAAATCTTACGTATCTTAACCAAAAGTGCTAACGTATTGATGATGATGATGATGATGATGATGATGATGATGATGATGATGATGATGATGATGATGATGATGATGATGATGATGAAATCCCGGCCTGGAAACAAATAACAAAATAATTTAAAGTCCAAAGCAAACTGAAAATGATAGAAAAGAGAAAATTATCCGATAGAAAAGGAACGACTAAATAAGAAACATGAAGAACTAAAATGGAAATATACTAGCAAACTAGGGAAGATTCAAACGATACAGAACACTAACAAAATAAGACTTTTGAAAATAATGGAAGTCAATTTTTACTTAAACGTAAACAGGGAAAGAACAAAAACCGAACAACCGAAACCGGTCTGGGGCAATATATAGGAAAAGCAAAAAGACGACAGCAGAAATTCAATATGACTGAAAATATTAAAGAGCTGCTAAAATATGAACGATGAAAGCGAAACCGAAATGAATGAAGAAACACCCAAGACGACTCTAAGAAAAATAGAGAACTAGAAAGCGCCAGGTTACGACGGAATACATGCTTTCTAGTTTTAAAAACTTAGCGATCTGACATGAAAGGCTAGCGCAAAACCCGAAAAGATGTATACACGAAACATATACGAGAATAGATAACTAAAGGAAGAATTACAGTAATGCAAAGACAGCGAGAATGGAACGACCCCAAGCAATTAGAGACCAATAATCTGCCAACCAACCATGTGGATAATCTTTACAACACAATCGATGGAATAAATATACCGCTCTTGTAATAACCGTGGATTACTTCCCAAAAAACAGAAAGGATGCTGGAAAACAACAAGAGTAACACATAGTGTGCTATACCTAAATTAAAAGATGCTGAAGAAGTAAATAACAGAACATAGCCATTACATGGATAAACTACAAAAACGCCTTGGACAGAATCTTCTAAATATGTATAATTGAATGTTTTAGGATGTACAAAATATCAGACAAAGTTATCAATCTTATAGACAAAGTAATAGAAACATGTAGATTGAACTGGAATCTTGAGGACAACCCCTGGCTTAAAATGCAGAGAGTCATTTTTCTGAAAGACTCTCTATTACCACTACTGTTTATCATAGTAATGAGCTACTACACAATATACTTGAAAGGGGCTATACCGGATAAACGTTCACAGATACAGAGAAAAGAATAAATTACCTTAGGTAAATGGATGACTTAAAGCTATTTGGAAACAATAGAAAGGAATGAGCAAAATAAGCCAGGACTTTCAAATTCAATTCTAAATAGAAATGTGCGTACTATTAGAGAAAAATGTGAAAAATCGAAAGGGCACAGGACATGAAACTACCAAATCAAGAGGAGATCCGGGTACTTGGAGAACATGTACTTATATATATGGAAATATTTGAATTAGACACCATACAGTAAATATAAATGAAGAAGAAGATTAGAAAGTAATACCTGAAAAGAGAATAATTTCTTAGAAACATAATTAAATAGCAGAAACTAAATATAAGGAATACATATCTGGGTAGCATACTTAGTAATATATGCTGTACTCTTTATAGGATAGACAAAAGAAAAACTCATGCACCTAGATGAGCAGACAAGAAAACTAATGAACATGCAAAATACACTAAACTCCAAGGATGATGATGACCGACTCTACGTGATAGGAGAGAAGGGGTAAGTGGACTGGTAAGTATAGAAGATTGTACTGATGACACAAAAAAAAGAACTACAAAATACATAACCCGACACAGTAAAAATCTGTTCATAAATGCCAGAGAACAAAAAAGAACAATACAGAGAAAAGCTAAACTGGAATGAAAAAAGCTAGAAAAGAAAAATGAGGGGAGAAGAGGATTGACAAAAGAATAGACACACAATAACACCTGTACATGGCTACGTAAGAGACATTCTAATAGAGAAACAGAATCACCACTGAGAGCTGCACAGATAAACGCGATAAGAGCGAATTATGGCAAAACCAAAATAGATGAAACGCAGGAAAACATTAAATGTAGACTCCGTAGACAAAGAGACGAAACAGTAATTCACATCATAAGTAAATGCAGCAAACTAGCCAAAAACGAATACAAGCATAAAATGACTGCGTGGTAAACGTAGTACGCTGGAAATTATGCAAAATGCTTCACTTTAAACATGCAGACAAATCATACAGACGCAAATCGGGGACAACACTGGAAAACGAATAGAATGCTATTGAGAAACAAGCAGAGAAAATCATCGAAGTAAGGACCTTCATCTGTGGAACATGTTACTTCAGGATTGATTTCCTTGTTGGCGACAACATGGTAGTCTTCAAATCCACTGTCAACGAATACTTGTGATAAGCCGGATTCATTTTATTTATCATTTTCAATCCCTTTATAATATTCATAATCATTCATCTATCATTCTCATTAATCTTTACAACCAAGTAGCTTTTGACCTTGATAAGTGATGACTCATTAATAAAACTCTCTCTCTCTTTCTCTCTCTCTTTCTCTCTCTCTCTATAGATATATAAGTCAATGTTCATTTGTTTGTCTTATAAAAATCGATATGTTAACAGTTAGAACATTAAAATGAGTTTCAAGAAGGGTTACATTTTTCAATGAATCTAAAGACATCATTGAAACTTTCCAATGATTATATGTATGGTTACTAGAGGTAATTATATGTTAGATTCATAAAATAATTGAAATATATTAGAACGTAAAGAAATGAAATTCATTTTTTTAAATAGATTTTCTTTGTTTCATGAAACAAGGATAAAATTAAACAAAGTCTATTTCAGAAAGGAATGCATTTTAAAAAAGGTTTGAAAATTTAAAAAAATGTTTTTAATTTTATTTTTAAGATTCGCCCTTTTACAACTGCCTGTAAGCCACGCAGTTTTTTAGTACAAACAACAAGTAGTTATGTTTTTAAGAACCCCATCGCGCTAACAGTTTTTTTTATTGCCTGACTTTATACTACAAACTTGATTATGTAACTTTTCTTTCAAGATAAATCTTACAAAAACAACTAATTTGAAATTATTTTTTCGGAAAATACTTCCGACCAGCAATATATATCCACACATGCAACGCCGGGTGAATATCGCTAGTAAAATATAAAATGAAAAATGAAAAAAGAAAAACATATACAAAACTACGCGTTTCTTATCAAAATGCACCAAGAATCTTACCGTTAATGGCAATTGAAGTATCCGCATTCATAATTGTTCCTCTTGATAATTAATGAGGCACTTTCTTTAATAGTGTGTGTACGTAAGCGCACATATCTACATCGAAACACTTCCGACAAAAAGGATTGATAATAACACGTGGGGGGAGGCAGGGTTCCATCGTTGTTTACTTACCTTGATGATACTCAGGTATCGTAGTGTGAAAGATGTAATATATAATGTAAGTACTGCACAATCCAAGTAGTTATAGAGAGAATCAAAATAGTTGTAGATTCCCTCGGTGTAGACTTGTTTGATTTCTTGCCACAACATTCCTGTTTAGAAAAAAAGAAAGGATGAAGTGTTGGTAGATGTTGCTACGTTGGAGGTTGATCAAGGTTAAATACGTGTGGAAATCAATAAAATAAAGAAAAGGAGAAATACTGAAGAAAACAAGAAAAAGTAGGAGAGAGAAAGGGAGAAGAAGAAAGAAAATGAAGAAGAAGAAAAGGAAGACGAGAAAAGGAAAACGAATGAGGAGTAAAAGAATAAGAAGATACAGGGGAAGGGGGCGAGAAGGAGGGGAAAAAACGAAAAATAGAAGAAAAGAAAAAAGATGAGGAAAAAGAACAAAAGAAAAACAAGGAAGGAAAAGATGGAGGAGGAATCTGCAAAAAGGAGAAGAGGAGGAAGAGGAAAAGAATAATGGAAGTCAAAAGATGAAGTTGAGGAAGGGGAAGAAAAAAAGAGTGTTGACGAAGGTTTAAAGCGTATGGAAATTAATAAAATAAGGGAAGCAGAAATACAGAAGCAATAGAAGAAAGACAAAAGAAGAAGAAGAAGAAGAAGAAGAAGAAGAAGTAGAAGAAGAAGTAGAAGAAATAGAAGGGGGACATGATGAAAGATGAAAGGAGAATGAAAGGAAGAAGAATTATGAGTAAAAAAAAGTAGGAGGTAGAGAAGAAAGAGGAAAAAGAAGGGCGAAAATAAGAACACTGAAAAGAAAAAAAGATGAGGTAGAGGAAGAAAAGAAGAACAAGGAAGGGAAGAAGAAGGAGTAAGCTGACAAAAGAGAAGAGAAGTAAGAGGATGAGGAAGAGGAAAGAAGAGAAACTAGGAAAAGAAAAAGTAATTCATAAAACTAAACAATGTAAACTGATTTTTAAAATAATCAAATATTTTAAAAAATATATTTATTTTCAAAGACATATTCGATTTTTTATTTAATGAAGAAATATATGGTTTTGATGGCCGTCATTTTAAATCAAATCTCTCAATTAAGTCAGTCCAACAGTGAATGTGTTGCTGTCGGTCTGAGGTATGATTATTTTCAGTCCTAGGCTTTACCTCCTCTTTTAAAAGGGTTTAGTTTATTGCTAATCGCCTGAGGCACTCCCACGATACATTTTATAGGCCAGAGTACACGTCACCCAGTGCGCTAGCTTTTAAAAACCACATCTGAAAATATGTCTAACCTCCTGAAAGGGAAGTAAATATATTAAATTAAAACTCTACGTTATTGAAACGTAGGTTATTTAGTTTTTTTTACGGTTGTATGATAAAATCAAGAATCGTAATAAAACACTATGAAAATAATAATACTCTACGTTTAAAGGGGTTCATTTAAAAGTCAACGTTTAAAATTATTAATAAAATTTAAAACAGACGAATCGTATTGAAAATGTTATTGTGGTTTTTCAAATTTAACAGAGAAATAAATTTCACCGATGATCACGGTTTAATGGTTTTATATTGAATTCAGTAACTTTAATTACATTATTAAAACAAATAAGTTTCACAAAATTAAAATTAAAAGTAATATAATATGAACATAACTTTATTTCACATAATACTTATTCTTACTACTTGAAAACATTTTAATGACCTTTTATATTTTGAACAATTTTAATGGTTCATTTAATGTTTCGAATAATTGTAATAGGATACTTCTTTATTTTTGAAATAATTTTAATAGGCTACCTTATATCGTTTGAACAATTTTAATGGAGTCATTTGATGTTTCGAAGAATTTGAATGGGATCCTTTTTATATTTTGAAGAATCAGTAGTTTAAAAACGTACCGTAAAAATCATTGAATTAACGTGTACAACTATGAATTTTACTACGCAGCAGTATTGTTGGTATTGCATTTTTAAATCAGCAATTTTATGCTATTTAAAAATATGTAACTATAATAAAATTTAGTAACATATTTTAATTTTAGATATTAGTAATAATTATGAAGATAGCCGAATTGTGATTTGAGATTAATTTAAAAAAGATTAATGTTCAGGGCATTATTGCTAATATCTTCTTTGCCTCATAGACTCGCCAGATATCGTGTAGTTGGATGATGATACAATCCGCCCTCCTTATTTTCGCTCATAGGTCATACAACATCCAGTCCCGTTACTTCTCAGACCGACGTGAATAGATAAGGATAGATAAGTACAATCAGATACCTATATAGATAAATAGATATATCATAGCTTGTTATGGACAGACAGGATAGGATTCACCAATATACGTAGTTATATATATATATATATATATATATATATATATATATAGTAATAGATAAAGTGAAAGAATAACATTTTTTATTACAATTCAATTTTCAGGCAAAGTTCTTTAAAGTCCTTAACTCATGAGTTTTCAAAGAAAATCTTCTCCCCAGAGGACCATTACCGCAATGACATTACTGCAGGTAATAAAAATTAAACTTTGAAAATATATATGAAAAAATATATGTAAAAATACATAAAGGTATATAAAACATCAAATATATCGGCCCAAAACATACTTTTTAGTAAAACTATACAGTTCATCCAAGTCAACAAGTCTAAAATAGCTCCAGACAAGATATCAAATAGGTTGATTAAAAAATAGTCCAATTGGTGAATGGTGGTCCAAAAACGACAAAAGGCATCCAGGAGGGAAATTCGTTTGCTATCGATGCAGTAGATAACTGAAAATTGTAATTAGTTGCCTCTTATATCTTTTATTGTATTAACCTTATATATATATATATATATATATATATATATATATATATATATATATATATATATATATATATATATATATACAAACATATCGCCCTCTGGCTATGATAACAGTGTGTCAAATGTGTGATCACATGTTGTAGAGGCGATACGGGCATGGTGGGGAATAAATAGACGATTATAGACCCATAACTCTGCTAAACATAGTTTAAACCTTTGGATTGGGTCTTATCGAATCGATTTCAGGCTGTCATCTAGGAATTGATCAAGGTTGAGAAGAACTACGCCGTAAGATAGTGGATCGATTCAGAACAATTTGAATCTGGTTCGGAGGATCATACAAGTGATTGAATACGACATAGGGGCCGCGCTTATCGATTTGGATCAGTCAAAAGTATTCGACATAGTCAGGCATTGCTTCTCGTCATCTACTTTAGAGACCAACGGTTTTACACCTGACTTCTGCAAATGGATCTCTATTCTATATCGCTCGCCAACAGCAGTGATGCAGGTGAATGGTAAGCATTGGGAGTCGTTTGCTGTCTCTCAGTCAGGGTGTCAGCGCTGTCCTATGTCGTCCCGAATTTATGTCATTGCATTGGAGCCGCTACTCCGCAGACTAACAAATGGAGCAACAAGTTCGCTCCTATGTGGAATCGCCTCCCCGAAGGGTCGAGATCTAGGGTGTCTAGTAAGATGCGTACGAACTGACTCAGTCATATAGATATAAATATAGTTTCGAACAGATCGAGATAGATGGATACTAACAGATTAATATACACATAGGATTAAATGGATAGTACTGAACAAATTCAAATATATTAATAGATAACATTCCATTAGCGAGATAAATAGATATGAAACTATTCAAATAAACAGATAGAGATAAAACATGTATATAGATATGAAAAGATCAATATAGACGTAATTATTATCTTTTATATTTTTTTATTAATCACATACAAATGTTTCATATTAAATAACAATCATCAGTATTGTTATGCATAACTATACCGCAAGTCGAATAATTTTAACCCAAAACCCGAGTCACTATTGACTCCAATCTAACACTGTTATATATTCGGCCACCTTGGAAGCCATATTAGATCGAAGAGAAATCAACTCTAGATTTATTTAGGAATTTAGTAAATGTCAAAGAATATTGGATCTTCCATAAAAAGGAGAAAACCTTCGCTTAATTAGATACATGTGTTTTTCAAAGTGTTCAACTTGAAGGGCATGTTAACAATATTTTTTGTAGATATAAAAACATTTATAGGTAGATATTAAACGATTTATATAGATATACTAGTAGAAAAACAGTCTCAGGACGGGTATAAGCAATAAATATATCATCAGTTTCACATTTTAATGTTTTTCTTTCTTTCGGGGTATAGAGAGTTTCTGTGCCCCCCCTAAATAGTAAAGTTTACTCATGCTGTTGCCTAGAATACATACTCCATAATTCATGATGATAAGTTCAATTGTTTAAGATTTTACCAAGCACATACATATTACTGACGCTCATGCATGCACCGATTATTTAAAAATGTATTGCTTAATAGAATTCAAAATTCGATGTAGAGCATTTATTTTCTCTATTAAATATTTTGTTTGTGGGGCTGTTGCGAGTTTGACAGGGGGAACCACCTAAAAGATAAGTAAACACAAATAATGTGCCTACGTTACTCACCATGTTGCCGAGAATAGATATTCCAAAATTCATAATAGTTGTTTCTTTAGTTAAGAACTTTATCCTGTACAACGAAATATATTACTTAATATTATATATATGCACCCTTTGAATATTAAAATTTCCCCCCCAAATAATGTGCCTATGATTCTCACAGTGTTTCCTAGAAGTTATATTCCAAAGTTCATAATGATCCGTTCATTCCTTTAGGAGATTATCATATATATATATATATATATATATATATATATATATATATATATATATATATATATATATATATATATATATATTTATATATATATGTGTGTGTGTGTGTGTGTGTGTTTGATATAACTTTTTCACCCAAAATGCTACACTATAATGAAAAATGTTGAATATATACATAAAAAGAATTGCGCTTAAATGAAAAAAAAACGAATAGTGAATTAATGAATGTTCATGTTTTAAAGTAATATCTAAATGAATTATCCTTTTTGAAGCTTTCGCAGATGAACGACTGAGTATATTAGGAAGTTATTTCTACCTTTTAAATCAAAATGTAAGCTTTTACTATCAATGTAAATACGACAAATAACTAGAATGTATAGAGGTACAAGATATATATATACATATATATATATATATATATATATATATATATATATATATATATATATATATAGTTTCTACGATATCACACATAGTTTAGCTAAAATTATAAAACCCGAAAATATATTGATGTGAGAAATATATTTATATATTTATATATATATATATATATATATATATAAAATATTAATTATTAAAAATAATAATAAGCAATTAGAACGCCAGACAATGCATTTTAGTTTTATTAACTTTTTTTCAATTTAATTTTCGAAGATATACTTCCTCCCTAGAATTACTGAATTTCAAATAAAGATATATAAAAATACCTTTCTTTTTTTTTCTTTTAGTCCTCATCTTGTTTTTTTGGTGTTATCAGTTCGATGTTAATGAACGAACGAGAGTCTTTTTTTTTTTTGGACGGCACATGGCGGTTCAAATTGTAATAAGTTGTTGTCCTTGGTTAGAAAGCATTGTTTATATGGAAATATTAATTATTAAAAATGATAATAAGCAATTAGAACGCCAGACAATGCATTTTAGTTTTATTAACTTTTTTTTCAATTTAATTTTCGAAGATATACTTCCTCCTCAGAATTACTGAATTTCCAATAAAGATATATAAAAATACCTTTCTTTTTCTTTCTTTTAGTCCTCATCTTGTTTTTTTGGTGTTATCAGTTCGATGTTAATGAACGAATGAGAGTCTTTTTTTTTTTTTCAATTTTTTTCAATTTTTTTTTTTCAATTTTAATTTAATTTAATCATATATATATATATAATGTGTGTGTGTATGAACTTTGTTTATTAGTCTCTACGGCCATTGTTGGACATTTAAGAAGCATTTTAATATATCGTTTTTTACTATTGTTTCTTTTCTTAAGATTGATAAAAAAATAGATATAACACAATATATGAAAATACTGCTTCAATGTCCAACCATGATCATTAGAGACTAATAAACAATGTAGTAAGATGTACTCTCATGTATCAAATTGATTTTGATTGTTAAGTTTCTGAAACGCTTAAATTCCCGCATATCTGTCTCCATAGAAGCACACGTTAAAAATACACACACACACACACACACACACACACACACACACACACACACACATATATATATATATAATATGAAACGAAAAATATACTTTTAGAGAAAAGAACCTATAGTGAAATGGATTGAGCTCAATATACGAGATAGAGCAATTATGAAGACAAATGAAGGAAGAGAGATAAAGTTGTACGAATGACAAATCTATTTCAACTTCGATTGTTCGATGCAAGGTGAACTTGATAAACACATGTGTATTTTTGCTCCTTAAGCCAAGGTTTTTCAAAGATTAACATTTTATCTATGTAATTCCTCTGATGATAAGATTTTGAAAAGCCTTGGCTTAAGGAAAGACCAATAAACATGTTTTTTATCGAGTACACCTTGCATTGAACAATCGAAGTTGAAATAGATTTGTCATTCGTTCATCTTTATCTCTGTTTCTTCATTATATATATATATATATATATATATATATATATATATATATATATATATTTCGAGAGATATATTCATGTATATTTTCCCGGAAGTCACGTGTTGGTTGCAGTATTAATAAGCTACTTATGTTAGTATTATAAGCAGTTTAGTATGTTATCACTGAACTTTATTTTGCTAATGGTTGGCTTTTTTGTTTTAATGTGTAGGGCTTCTAATATGTCTGATACGCCTTCGCCCGTTGTTAGTTTTCTCATCTGCTTTAATATAAACACGATACTCCTTTTATTTTATTAGTTTATGAATCTGATATATAACAAGTATGTTAAACTTGTTCTTTTCTAAGTTTTAAAGCTGCTTTAAAATGAATTCAATAATAATATACGACTATTTTAATGGTTCTACAGGAAGTGAAGACATTTTTTATCAGCCGAGTTTGAAAACAATAATTAAACAAAATGAGACGTTACATTTATTAGATTATTTTTAATTACTTATAGTTTGGCTCATATTAATTGAGTTGAACACACACAGAGGACTGCTAACATTATTGATGTAACCTTTCTGAACGACTGTAACCCTAATAGAGACGAACATGCAAAACATCACAAAATATCACGAAAAAAACAACGTGATCCTTGGAAGAAAGTAATATTTTACCGGTCGTTATACAGACACTATCCTAATCAAAACACATTTTTAAAATTCCAGGAATACCAATCTATAGCAAAATTAATATAGAAGCACTAAAAGAGGTAACGTTAATCCTTAAAAAGCTCTCGGATATAAATTGACTTCATACAGAAATCAAGTGTTAGACCCAGAAGTGGGACCATTGATCTTTAAGAACAAACTGAACTAAAATAATATATATATATATATATATATATATATATATATATATATATATATATATATTAATACGTATATAAACTTCTGTAAACATCTTTATATGTATGCCCAGATAAAATGCTACATATGTATGTATATACAATTAATATATATATATATATATTATATATATATATATATATATATATATATATATATATATATATATATATATATATATATATATATATATATATATATATATATAATTTCTTTTTCCAAATTTCTTATCTTATTTTTGCTGGAAGATGGGCATCTTATCGGATGCCAGACATTCACACGCTCTTTCAAAGACTCCAACCGAGAGATCTTTGTAACGTTCTACCCGTACTTTTAAGCGTAATTGTTTGTATCAATCTTGTACTTGGTTCACCGGGTATAGTTGCGAAGTCGTTTTTGAAATTTCTTTTCATGAGCCCAGTTACTGATATAATTATTGTAATCGTGGAGATCTTCCTAAGATTCCAGTTTCATTTTCATGCCGTACATAAGAGTAGTGTATTTCGTTACATTCTCGCTCTCAGCTCTGTTTAAGCCAGTCTCATTAGATGATCACCTAGTGTTACTACTTTCTCCCTCTTATCCGATATCATTATGCCAGGTTTAACAGCTCTTTTTTCTAGTTATGTACCTGTAGGAATTGCATACTCATAGTGGACCGTGTATGACTTATTTCAAACAGTTCTTTTTGGTATATATTCCCAGGACTTGCTACTGTAATGGATATTAATTTTTTATAGATGGTCCAGTGGAGATATTTACAGACTCCGTTATGTCGCATTTTATAGTAGCCGGCCCCAACAGAACCTTAAAAGTGGATGTCAGGTGACCCAAAATCTCTGCTTCTGTGTGACAGAACCTGTACTCGTTATCGTTGCTGAGACGGCTAGTCGTCTTAAAAGCATTGGTTATCAAGCTTTAATCACGGACAGCCATCATCATACTCTTCTGATCAAAGTGGGGTGATCCTCTTTTTTGCCAGTGTGCAGATCCTTTCTTATCTATATATTCCTGGGTAGTTATTCCAAAAGATATCTGCAACGTTATTGGTTGGACCATTTTTCCAGTTTTCCGCAATCGAACATCTTGCTGTATTTCAAGCGGCTTTTTTGGGCTATTTCCGTTGAAGGCTTGTTTGGTGTTTGTGTCTAATTTGTAAGACAGTCTTGTCCAAAATGTTTGGCCAGTTTTGTGATGGAGGTTGTTCTACTGGCTCTCGTTTGTTGATATTGATGTACCATAGTAAAATTTGGGTTATGGGAGCTCATTAGATATTGGCGGGTCCTAACAATAGTGGCTCCATGTTGATGGTCAATTTCGGAGAGACCCATACAGCATATATACATTACTTATTATAGATATATTAGGTTCTATGAAAGAGTTCTCAATATCCGGGATGAATCTATATAGACAAATCATGAAATTAAGAAATAAAATCTTTAACGCATGGTTACTAGGAGCTGTTTGCCTTGTGTGAAGAACGCAAAGTGAGAAACTGTTAGGTATCATCAGCTGGTTCCATTATGTCGCCAATACTATATATATATATATATATATATATATATATATATATATATATATTAAAACGGAATTAAATTATTTTAAAATGACACATACAGACAATAATTAGAATTCTAAATTCTAGATATAGATTTTAAGAAAATGTTATCGATTACAGATAATAACTGCCGAATTAACACCAGACATATAGATTTGACAAGAAAAGATCCTTTATATTTTGTTTTTTTCCTTTTTTCTACAACACATCACATCGAAAAAAGCAAACAAATAAAGAATTCAACTAAAATCGCAGCTCTTAGACTCCTACCGGTCGAAAACTCAAGACAGGATTCACACTTAATAACAGGCAGTGAAGGAGATAACATCTCGGAAATTACCTTACAATACTCTAAACAACACATTTATTCATTCATTTTTTTCTACTTGTGTGTGTGTTTGATTTTCTGTCGGTATATATATATATATATATATATATATATATATATATATATATATATATATATATATATATACCGAGAGAGAGAGAAATAGGGAGAGATATAGAAAGAGAGAGATATAGATGACTACACAAATGCAAGCTTGTTTAGATTATTGGGGGAATAAAGCAATGATTGTATTTATTTGCGAATAATAGCAGGACAAGTGGAAGTGCCCCACTGTCTTGGTTCCATACATATAACAATCCTTTGAAGTTAAATGTAATTGACTTTTTCATTGATGAAAATCCATGTACGAATTTAATAAGAATATAAGTATAAACATGTCGCCGTTTTTTAATGTACTTTTGAAAATATTTGACATTACTTAAAAATATATATTCATACTTTTCCTGAAGTTTTATTTCTGAGTATTCTTAGCCCTGTATGTGTTCAACTTCCCAAAAGATACATCACAACATAATTTTTAAGCATATACAACTTTTTCTCTTTTACATTCAAAATACTCATGGTTATTGAATAAAAGGAACCCTTCTCATATTGAGAACCTGACAAGAATAAGTATTTTAAATTGAAGAAAACAGATACAGTGTTTGGTTAGATTATCACTTTGTGGAATTACAATGCAAATAGACGAATATAACGTTGTGATATAATTGTAATTCGCCTACAACGGAATAACACTCTTATGAAAACTAGATTATTGTATACAGTTCGGTATCCCACGGACCAGATTTTCAAATAATACCTCTATCTTTTTCGTTGACTAGAAAGAAACAAAAGTTGTTCATCGAATTTAAGTTTCAAACCAAAGCTTTAAAACAGTGAGTTTGCCAAAAGTTTCGTTCGTTTTTAGAAGAAGGAACCCAAACCCTAAGTTTAGAAACATAGCCGAGTTTATGCAATTCATTTCTCACGCTCGATTTAGAAATCTTGAGAATTTCTACGATTTGTCTGGTTGTCAAAGGGAAATCGTGTTCAACTACGGCTTTCAATTGGTTACTGTCGATCATCTTTGTTCGGCTAGAGCGATGAGTATCTCTGACATAAAAAAAATATTTTCGGAATCGAGCAAACCGTTTCTGGCACACCTGTTTTGTAACAGCATTCTACCCATAAATCTGTCATATCTTTATGCAGGTTTCTGTAGCTTTTTCTCCGTTTCTGTAGTAAAAACAGCATTATATATCGGTAGTGCTCTGTTTGATCTTCCATTTACAGGCCTAATTACAAGCAAAACTGTAAGAACTTCTCTTCTTGGTGGCTTATTACACACTGACGTCAACATACTCGCTACACAAAATACAATATTAGCATAATAGGAATATTTAACGATCTATACTAGAGCGGAAAAATGACATTAAAAAAACGAACGAACTTTTGGGACAACCCAATATATAATCTAGGTATCACGTGGTCATGTATTGGATTTTTCGCTAGTTTCGAAACATAGGGCCTGCTGTACCAGCAATCCATAGATTATTCATATATTGTGTTGACGGCAACCAAAGAAAAAACTACTGTACAACACTAGCAAATTTCTCGTTTTATTAGAGTTATTATTTCATAAAGTTAGCCAAGTTCCAACAATCTTGTAGTAGACTGCTAATTTCGATTATTACCATGACTACCGCTAATAACTGTCGGCATTATTTTAATGAATATCCTCGCTTAATTTAGAGGTTTCCTTAAGTTTTAGTGCGAAAAATGTAATGGAAAAAAAGGGATAACAGGAAAAATTAATAAGCAGAAAAATTAAAAACTAAAAACCAAAGATAATTAAAATATATATTACTGTGCAGAGTTCGTTAGCACGCACGTCGGGTTTGTCTAATAAAATGCCCATATGTTTCAAAAACAGAAATAATAGAAGACAACTCATTTAAATATCAGAAAAATAAGATAACCGAAGAAATAAAACTAACAAATGTGAAAATCATATAAAATCGATTGGAAGAAAAAATAATGATATTTGAAAGATAATAATTAAAAATGGCGGGAATAAAATTGACGGGAAGCATAAAATGCCAAGAACGTGGAGTATAACCACTTTTAAAATGGTTGTGAAGACGAAGAACAAATACGAGAATTTCATGAACCTAATAAATCAAGTTATTTGAAATAGCAATAAATTTGCTTCGATAACATCTGAAAGTTCTTCCCTTATTGCCTGTTTACTAACCTGTTTTAAGATAAATCTGCTACCCCTCTTTTCTTAGTTTATAAATTTGCATTAAGATAGATCTGATACTCTTTCTGTTTTTCTAAGTTTTTGAATCTGCTTGAAAATGATCTGATACTCCTTCGCTTCTAGTTTTCTGATACTCCTTTCTATCTTAGATTTTAAATCTTTTGTATATTACTTCTATTTTTCATTATTTAAAAAAATAGTATTAAAAAAAACACTACTTCTCATGTCCTCAGTTTATAACTCTGCTTTAAGTTAGACCTGATACTCCTCTTTCTCTTCATTTTTAATTATATGCCCTTTAACTTTTTGGTATTTCTAAATCTGCTTTAAGATATGACAGTACTCCTTTTTTGTTTTTGAAGTTGCTTCATACTAAATCTGACTGTCCTTCTCGTTTCTCATAGTATGTAAATCCCCTTTAAAATATATCTGGTACTCGTTTTCTTTTCCTTAGTTTTCAGATCTGCCTTAAAATATATCTGATACTCGTTCTCCTTTCTTTGGTTGTACAGAGCCGCTTTAAAATACCTGATACTCGTTTTCCTTTCCTTGGTTTTCGGATCTGCCTTAAAAAATATTTGATACTCGTTTTCCTTTCCCTGGTTTTCTGATCTGCCTTAAAATATTTCTGATACTCGTTTTCTTTTCCTTGGTTTTCAGATCTGCCTTAAAATATCTGATACTCGTTTTCCTTTATTTGGTTTTCAGATCTGCCTTAAAATATATCTGATACTCGTTTTCTTTTCCTTGGTTTTCAGATATTGCTTAAAATATCTGATACTCGTTTTCCCTTCCTTGGTTTTTTAGATCTGCCTTAAAAATATATCTGATACTCGTTTTCCTTTATTTGGTTTTACAGAGCTGCTTTAAAAATATCTGATACGCGTTTTCCTTTTCTTGGTTTTCAGATCTGCCTTAAAATATATCTGATACTCGTGTTCTTTTTCTTGGTTTTCAGATCTGCCTTCAAATATATCTGATACTCGTTTTCCTTTCCTCGGTTTTCAGATCTGCCTTAAAATATATCTGATACTCGTTTTCCTTTCCTTTGTTTTCAGATTTGCCTTAAATATATATCTGATACTCGTTTTCCTTTATTTGATTTTACAGAGCTGCCTTAAAAATATCTAATACTCGTTTCCCCTTCCTTGGTTTTCAGATCTGCTTTAAAAAATATCAGATACTCGTGTTCCTTTCCTTGGTTTTCTAGATCTGCCTTAAAAATATCTGATACTCGTTTTCCTTTCCTTTGTTTTCAGGTCTGACTTAAAATATATCTGATACTTCTCATATTTTATTTTTTTAAATCTACTGTTAAATTTATTTGCGTCTCCTTCCTGTTTCCTACGGTTTAAAATCGTTTTTTTTTTAGTTTTCTCATCTGCTTTAAAATAGATCTGATCCTATCTTTTTCTTAGCTGAAAAATCTGCTTTATAATAAATCGGATACTCCCTGTTTTTAAATCTGCTGTAAAAAGATCGAATACGTATTGACTTGTTGTTTGTTTTTCGTCTACTTTATAATAGACATGATACTCTTTTATAAAGTTTTAAACCTGTTTTGAAATACATGTAATACTCATATCATTCTCATGAGTTTTTAAATTGCGTTATAATAAATCTGATTTAAAAAAAAGAAGTGTTTAACTCTGTTTGAAAAGGGATTTTTTAATCTCTGATTTCTGTTTTCTAATCTTCATCCAGATAGATCCGATGCTCCTTAGTTTTTTAAATCTGCCTTGCGAAAGATCTGATACTCTTTTCTTATTTCCCTAGTTTTCAAATCGACTTGAGGATACATCTGACCATTGTTCTATTGACCCTAGTTTTCAAATCTGCTGTAAAATATATCAGATACCTATTCTCTTTCAATAGTTTTTAAATCTGCGTTAAAATCTATCTGATACTCTTTTCATGTTTCTATGATATTAAACCTGTTTTAAATATATCTGAGACTCCTTCTTTTTGCCGTAGTTTTCGTATTCGCTAATTTATTTTTATTCCAAGGCAGCATTTTCTTATTCTTCGTATTTTCATTTTCTTGTCAATTTAAAACTCGTATTTATGTATGCATTGGTTTCTCAACTCTAAGCGACTTACAAATATTTTTTTTAAATTTATAAATCGATTATTTATTGAAATCAAAAAGGGAATAGAAGTTTTAAGCTCGCATTAGATGATGATTTCCTTTTTCCAATCAATAAAGAACCGAATCATATGGGAATTTTATTTGGAAATTGAGTGCACAATCTGTTGAACAATTGTTCGGTTCATTACGTAGCTGTAGAAACGACCTCTTTTTATTCTCCTGCCTTTTCTATTGTTAACATCATTTTTTATAGCGTTTCTCTTTTTCCGTCGTAATTTAAGGTTATTATTACCCGATTATAGGACAAGGGAAATGGTTGATTGAATGCGAATGGAATAATGTAGTGATTTTATGATAAATACCATATCTAGTTAGGATTGAGCATTCCATATTCTACAAGCCTAGAAGCTACTGTGTATAGACATATGTTTTGATAAACAGTGTCAAGCTGACAAGTCCACGTTGAAATGGTGACAAACTGAAAACAACACAACTAGAATAAAGAAGAACGAAAATGTTGTTATAAATGATGCACATATCTACAGTTAGCAAACTATCTTGTTGTATCTGTAAGCTGCAAAACATGGCCGAGTTATTCAACAGGGACAGAAGGTAGACGGAATGCATATACAATGCCGTAATTATTTTACATTTGTATTTTCAAAGTCAGACTCAAATAGCAATCTGTCTGACATATCGATACTAATTTTAAGGTTTTCCCTTCCACTATGTTATTGTAAAACATTTGGAGAGGGGTTCAGCTTATTACTGAAAATATTTATTCCGAGTGAAGACATTGTAACTTAGTCACCGAAACAAATTAAAGAGTAGTTATCGTGTGCATGTATACGGAGTTCTCTTTGAGTTCTTCAAAAGTAAATATTAATTAGATTATGCGACTTCAAGCGTGTGTGTGTGCTTGTTTCTCGTCTCCACATTACTCACACATTCTTATTTGTTCTTTACTATTTATCGATTAATATCAAGTACTAAAAAGAAATGTTCAAACACCCTATTTAACAAAATAATTTGATTGCGAAATTAAAGTCACAAACATTAATTTCCGTTTCTTCGTAAACAATCAGCTTTTTTTTTCATTCACACCCGGGCAACGCTAGTTGTATAATAAAATAAATATCTAGTTAAGAATGTAAACGGCATGTGCTACTAATCCGGTAATTACTGTAGAATAAATAATTTAGATGTCACGTCCATATCGGTAGAGTGACAGGTTGAATAAAAAAAGTCAACTGAGGGTCGAGGACAGAACAAGGGGCGAGACCGTAATAGTTTAATTCATTGCTCTGTGATTGTCTTCTTCTTCTTCTTTCGTGTGAATCAGATGATTCTGGTGTTGGCATTAGTTTCCCCGATGTTTTTCTAGTTAGAAATCTTTCTGGAAAGACATCGGGTACTTACGAGAAGGACCACGAGAAGGTTGACAACATCCCTAAATGAAAGTGGTACTGTGGAACTGACTGTATTCGACCCAGGTCTTCAGTCCGTGTCGATATCCACCTGTGATCTGTGACATGTGATTGTAATGAGTTTTAATTAATAGTAAATGTGTACAATACCGCTGAGTTAGATTAATTAGTCTTTATATTGATAACACTTGTTTGACGCTTGTCGTATGTCCTTGTGTATGTGTTTCTCACATTTACGTGACTTACATATTATCATTATTTCTATTTACTATTAATCGAGTATTTATTGCACTCAAAAAGGGAATAGCGTAACATAGAACGAACTTTGTAAAATCCTACTTAAAAAAAATAATTTAGTTACGAAACTAACTCGGCCAGAATGCATCTCGGTTTCTTCATAGACAAGTCAGACATTTAACGCTTTTATTAGTAGATGAAAAAAAATGAATTACTTCCTGACCCTTCGAAATAAGAAATTAATTTTTAAGCATTTAAACTTTCGAATAGAAAATTATATCTGTCCTTAAAATTATTTGAAAATCCACACTTATTATGGGATTTACAGTTTTGGAAGCTTTTTATATCCAATACTTTTATAAATAAACATACCATTGAGAAGATTAGTTATAGTTTTATAAAAATATCGGCTAACTAATAATTTAATAATCAAATTTTATGTCTGAAATCTTTATAGTTAAAAAAATAAAATGTCGAAAAAAATGACAACGACATAGATTAATTATTTTTTTAAATAAAAGCATAACAAAATAAAAGTAATATATTGATTTCCGGAAAACACCGAGTAAGTACAACCAGTTGGGAATATAACAACGACCACTTTCCGGTAAAACCTAACACGGTAATGAAATGATAAACGACAAACCGGACAATAAAACGAAATAAATATGAGGGCATGACGTCGATAGACGGAAAAATGATCGATTATATCATATTAGTCTGAGCGATGCCACAAATATACAAATATAGCAGAAAAAGAAAAAATTAACATGAACTAACATCAGTAAATAAATAGTAACCATATTACTAATCATAAGAATCGACCTGACTATTCTTCTTCTTCTTCTTTTTTGTCGTCGTCGTCGTCGTCGTCGTCGTCGTCGTCCTGGTTTCCTTCCACCTTATTGGTATCTGTCAGTCAGTGGCTGTGCCATAGTCGCCACGTTAGGCAGTATTGACCAATGGTCACCCATCTAGTACTGACCAGAATTAACGTCGATTAACGTCGGAGATCTAACGAGCACCGGAGTGTCAACGTGATTATGCCTGACTATTAAGATTATGTAAATATAAAATCATTATTTAAACCCTAAAAAACTTCAAATCAAATAAGTTGTCAAAGTCCATAGAGTCGTGAAGAGTGTATGTTCGTATAGATTATCAACCACTTTTTCTAGCTTGTTCCCAACCAATAATTGGATAAGATTAATTGAACAATGGACGTATTCTTTTATCCCAGCAGATTATCAGCACGGCGGTTTCTCACATATACAATTGAAGTCCTGTTGCTTAGATGACCCGTTGTTGTCGTCTTTTTAATAAAGACAGTGCGCCATTCATTAATGGTTAACAATGCTTTCGGGACTGTTCTTGTGCTTTTCCAGTATACAGTATTCATACATAATACCCCCAACCTATCCCCAATAGGAAAGGGAGCAGATATCTCAAATCCAAGCGGTCGCTTTCTCTCTCGTCGTTCAGTAAAAAAAATATTTTCTCAGATCATTCGCTACGTGTCTCTGGCGACTTCCTGTCTATGACACAACTTTCTGTAAACGTAACCGTAACTATTAAGCGTTACAGACCTGAGAGATGCTTTTTCGAAATTAAGGAAATTAATAGTGGTTAACAACTAAATAAGACATTTACACGTAAGCGTGAGATAGCAAGGAAACACCTATTTATTAAAAAGAAAATCCATACTAGACCAACCGACAGACCAAGTGACCATTTATCAAGGCCAAAAGTCACTCGAGGATAATGGTTAATCAGATCGATGGATTATCCGTTGAACGATGGCAAATATTATGAGAGGATTGAAAATAATCAATTGAATGAACGAAATGTTAGTCCTTATCAGGACGTCATATGACAAGCATTTATTGACATTGGATTTGAAGACGACCATGTTGTAGTCTAAGAGAAAGCAGTCCCGTGATAATGTGTACCACCGAACGAAAGGTCTTGGAGGAAAAAATCTCTACCCTGTTCATGGAAATATCGTTTGATGTTAAGCAAACAGAGGGTGAAAAAAGTTTATTGCAATTGAGCAATAAAACGAGTCCTTGCTGTGAATGTTTTACGTCGAAAAACCCAGGGATTGAAGTTCAGTTTAGCATCTTTAATTTTGCATTACGATAGAGTAGAGAAAGAGTTGCAACGTCTCCTGTGATAAAGGGGCAGTATAGAACATGATATATTTTTATCCACTAGATTATTTATAGGGATGCCGAATGTGAAATAGTAGTAGTAATGTAGATATTGATATTGGCAATAAAAAGTGAACTCTATTCATGGCACGTTATTTCCTCTTTATTGAAATAAATATATTGCCCGCGTATATCAAGTTAACATGTCTGCCGATTCGATTTGAACATTTCGCTCAGATCAAACTGTAAACGAAACCAT
>OY744517.1:156298974-156373974 GCA_963556195.1 Sepiola atlantica
CATCAAATAGTTTTTTTGTTTTCTTCACGGTAGGACTTCGTAAGGTCTGCCGCAGTTTCAAAAAAACTCCTCCCTTTTAAAAAACAAAAACAAACAAACAAAAAAACAACACACTCATTATTAGCGGGCGGTCAACGAAACCACCTCCCACTTTTCCTCACATAGATTTCACCACTCCTACTCCCTCTGTTTTCGTTACGTACGCGAGAAAGCCTGTTGTACTCCCTTCCTTTCTCAAATCGCCATTTGCACTGATTCTTTTTATTAAAGATGTTTAATATACCTCCATCATTTTTCTTTTTTTATTTTCGTTTTTTTTAATGCGTGCTCGTATATATAGATCAATCCCCATGGCTGGCAATACTGGAGTTGAGCAGCGAGATGCTTGTAGTTACGTGTGTGTGTGAGAGAGAGAAAGAGGGAGCGATGTAAAACTGGATAGAGTTATCCCCCTTAACTAATGCAGACCTTCTTACTAGAGGGCGTGATTTAAAAAAATTTCTTTTTCTTCTTCCAATGTTTTTCAAGTCGTCTGCTTACATTTCCAAACGGAAAGCTGAATCGGTAAATGCACACATTTCTATTACATTAAATAGTGTTTCCTTTTGTTGTTTTTTAAACAGCAAATACTTGAATCATATGTTTTACACATATTACATCCATTTTTTAACACATTTAATATTCTAAATTTTTCAGAAGTTGTTACACAAAGCTGTAACAAATTATTTTACATTCTTTGTAGAACTTTACTAATATGGCACACAACCAAATAAAAAGTAACAAAACCAAAATCAACGACGAAACCAATGTGGATCAGCAACAAGCTGGTCCCTCTGGCATGCCACAACTTACTGAAACTGAGCAACAAAGACGAACTCGACTGATTCGTTCTAGAGAAACGTATAGACTTCAAAGAGCTTCTGAAACAAGTGAACAAAGAGAAATTCGCTGGCAAAAACAAAGGGAAAAAGATTATAGATATCGAAATTTAGAAACGCCGCAGCGAAGAGAATACCGACTGAGCATGCAAAGAAAGCGAACACAAGAGACAAGAAATAATGAAACAACAGAGAGGAGAGAAGAGAGACTGAACAGGCAGAGAATTAGAGCTGAACAAAGACGAGCTAGCGAGACAGCACAACAAAGAGAAGAGAGACTGAGTAGCCAAAGAATAAGAGATGAACGAAACCGAGGTGACGAGAATGTTGTGGAAATAAACAACATACTTCCTTTGCGAAATAGTCAATATAATTTACAGCGCAGAGCAAACTTACAGGGAAATGTTGGAAATTTGAATAAGCTATGTTCTCATTGTAAAGCAAAACTTTTTGTTGGAGAAACTGCACATTTTTGTTGCATGAATGGCAAGGTTAGATTGCCAAAGTTGCACAAGTTGCCACATGAACTCTATTATTTGTATGCTGATCAAGGTGAAGAAGCTCGCCACTTCAGAAGGCACCTGAGACAATATAATAGCCTGTTTCAAATGACATCTTTTGGTTGCAAAGAAATCAAGCCACAACACGGATGGAATCCATCTATAATTATTCAAGGGCAGATTCATCACTATATTGGATCATTATTACCTGAGCCAGACAATCAAGCTCAGTTTATTCAGATATACTTTCTTGACAAAGAATATAGTATTGATGTTCGGATGAATATGTACCAGAACATTGAGATACGTCGGAATATCATAGAAAATATTGAGTATATTCTAAGACGTGCTAATATCTATGTGACTGCATTTCAACAAACTAAGGACATGATATACAACATACCTAATGCAGTTATTGTTATAGATCCTACGAGGAAACCGATTAATGAGCATGAAAGGCGATACAATAATCAGATTTTTAATGAAGTAGGAATTATTATTCAAAATAACAATGAACAGCAAACAACATCACGCCACATAATATTGAGAGAAAAAGGTGGACAGCTTCAGACAATATCGGAATATCATCGATCATATGATCCACTACAGTATGTACTGTTTTTCCCTGATGGTGAGGATGGCTGGCATCCCGAGATGACAATGACAAATAACCGAAAATTAACTGCTATGCGTTATTATGCCTACCGCATTATGATCCGTGATGATGAATTTAGCCAAATATTAAGAGGTGGGAGATTGTTTCAGCAGTATGTTGTGGATATGGCAGGAAAAATTGAAGTAGATCGTTTGAACTACATTAGATTGAATCAAGCCTCTCTTAGATCTACAACATACAGAGGTTTTGTCGATGCGTTACATGATAATGATGATCTTAGTAACATAGGCAGAAAAGTTATTTTGTCATCAACATTTGTTGGTGGTCCACGATATATGATGGAGAGATGTCAAGATGCTATGATGTATGTTAGAAAATATGGGACTGCAACTTACTTCATCACAATGACATGCAATCCAAATTGGCCTGAGATTAAGAATAATCTCATTGAGAACCAATTTCCTCACGATCGACCGGACATAATTGCAAGAATTTTTGATTTAAAAAGAAAACTTTTCATTAAATATTTAACAGGAACACAAGGTCTGTTGGGTAATTGTATTGCCTACGTTATAAGTGTTGAATACCAGAAAAGAGGTTTACCACACCTACATTGCCTGCTATGGATGGAAGAAGAATCTAAACCCAGACCCCAGAATTATGATGATTTTGTTCAAGCTGAAATACCAAATAAAGTCGAAGATCCAGAAGGACATGAATTGGTATTGACGCATATGATACATGGACCAAACTGCAACAGTACATCTCTGTGCTGGAAAAATGGGAGCTGTTCAAAGAGGTACCCAAAACCATATAGTGATGAAACAAGATGTGGATATGATTCCTACCCTATTTATAGGCGAAGGTCACCAGAAATGAGAGGTCATCAAGGCTATAAAGAAGGTAGAAATGAACCTATAACTTCCAAATGGGTTGTACCTTACAACATGACTCTCTTGAAGTTATTTAATTGTCACTTAAATGTAGAAATATGCACTTCTGTAAAATCCATTAAATATGTAATTAAATATACATTAAAGGGAAGCGATCAGGCAGTTTTCAGTGTAAGCAAAGACGAAATTAAGCAATACTTGACAGGAAGATATATTGGACCATCAGAAGCAGTTTCGATGATACTGGGATTTCCAATTCATGTTAGAGAACCTGCAGTTGTTCGTCTTCAGATACATCTCCCTGATCAACATATGATCTATATTCAAAGGACAAGCAACAGAGACCTTCATAGAAATGCTTCCTGCACAACTCTAACAGAGTTTTTCAATATTTGCCAGAATGATGAATTTGCCAGAACACTCTATTACTCGGATGTCCCAAAATACTATGTGTGGCAAAATAAGAAATGGCAAAGAAGAAAAATGGGTAGAAGAATAGTTGATCACCCAGGAGTTTTTGAAGCGAATATTCTTGGTCGTATGTACACAGTCTCACCAAATAGTGGTGAATTGTACTTTTTGCGGCTACTACTTCACCATGTAAAAGGACCTAATTCTTTCGAATCTCTGCGAACTGTAGCAGATCATATATGTCCATTATTTAAAACTGCTTGCAAAGAAAGAGGATTACTGCTTCATGACAACCACTGGATACAAACAATGGAGGATGCAGATAAAACGAGAATGCCAAGAGCGATAAGGGATCTGTTCATTGTGATACTTTTAAACACAAAATGTTCAAATCCTCTTGAGTTGTGGGAAAGATGTTCCAACTCTATGGCAATGGATTACTACAATGCAATGCAAATCCAAGTCAACAATCAGAACATGGTCAATAAAAATGCCATCAACAACACGTTGAGGTACATAAATGATAAACTTTGTGCTGCTGACAAATCACTGCAAGATTTTGGATTGCCTTTGCCTCAGAATTTACCTAATGTGATTCACATAAATAGAGCCATAATGGATGAGCAAAGTTACAATATAGCAGAGCAAATAACATATGTAAAGACACATCAACATTTATTAAATGACGAACAATCGATCATCTACAACTTTATATGCAGTTGCTTAAACACAGGCTCTTCTTCATTGATTTTCATCGATGCTCCAGGAGGCACAGGAAAGACCTTCTTAATAAAACTTCTTCTTTCAAAAGTAAGGAGCTTAGGACAAATTGCACTGGCTGTAGCATCATCAGGTATTGCTGCAACATTGATGCCTGGTGGTCGCA
Source organism: Sepiola atlantica (assembly GCA_963556195.1). Classification (NCBI taxonomy): domain Eukaryota; kingdom Metazoa; phylum Mollusca; class Cephalopoda; order Sepiida; family Sepiolidae; genus Sepiola; species Sepiola atlantica. The sequence continues at coordinate 156,303,159 of OY744517.1, forward strand.
CTGCTCATTCCAGATTCAAGCTTCCTCTCAATGTAAGAGAAAATGATGTTTGTAATTTTGATAAACAATCAGAAACAGCCAACTTGATAAGGGCAGCAAAAATTATTATTTGGGACGAATGTCCAATGATAAGAAGGGAGAGTTTAGAGACGTTCGACAGGACTCTCAAGGATATATGTGGAAACAATGAAACATTCGGAGGGATATTGACGGTGTGCAGTGGTGACTTCAGGCAACTACTACCAGTCATAAAGAGAGGAAATGATGCTGACATTTACAATGCTTGCATCAAAGAGTCGTTTTTGTGGCGTAAATTTAAGAAATTTTATTTAAAACAAAACATGAGAGTTCAAGATGATGATGATGAATACTCTAAATTTATTATAAAGATTGGTGAAGACAAACTTGAAAAAAATGAAAATGGTGAGATTGAACTGCCTGAAGATTTGATAATCCGTGCAGATAATGTTGACCAATGCATTGAATACATTTATCCTTCGTTTGACAATCTAGAAATGTTTGCGGAAAATTGCATATTAGTACCATTTAATGATACAGTTAGAGCAATAAATCATAATTGTATTGAAAAATTTCCTGGACAAGTCAAAGAATATTTGTCATTTAATTCTGTTCTTGAAGGAACAGAAGCTACACATTACCCAACAGAATTTCTTGATTCGATAGAGTTATCAGGATTACCTCCACATAAACTTGAACTCAAGAAAGGAGCTCCAATCATATGTATGAGGAATATTGATCCACCATGCTTATGTAATGGTACAAGACTAATAATAGAGGAGCTGTATAATAATTTGATTGTTGCTAAAATTATTGCATCACAGTTTGAAGGAGAAATCGTTTTAATTCCAAGATTAAAAATGGTTTTATCTGACGGTGACAATATTCCATTTGCCAGAGTCCAGTTTCCTATACAATTAGCATTTGCTATGACTATTCATAAGTCTCAAGGACAGACCTTACATAAAGTTTTAGTTTATCTAGACAAACCTGTCTTTCAACATGGTCAACTATATGTTGCACTCAGTAGAGTTAAGCGAAAGGAAAACATAAAAGTTTTTTTAAAACACTCAAATTGTACAAAAAATGTTGTAAATAGAAAAGTATTGTCTTAGTTTTAGTGACCTTATTATTAGCATATAAATACAATATTTATTTGCTGTACAATAAGTGCTTAAGCACCCGTACTTTTCAGCGATACATATTCAATAAAATAAATGGATTAATATAAATAATCTGGATATAAGAGAGTTAGAACCTGATAAGAAGTCTCAATTAAGCGAAAGGATAACAAAAGTTTTCTTTAAAAAACTTTAATTGTACAAAAAATGTAAATAGAAAAGAATTGTCTTAATTTTATTGACCTTATTATTAACATACAAATTAAATATTTTACACAATGGGTACTGAATGTTTGCTTAAATTAAATGAAAAAAGTTACATTTTATTTTCATTTTCTATTTAAAAAGCCATTATTAACATGTGGAGAGTGTTTTTTTTATTATTCTGTACTTTCAACTAACAATTTCATTTAAAAGATGATATATCAAAATTTGAATTTAACTATAATAAGTATTATGGTACCTGTTCAGTGCATATTTACCTATAAGTATGGCCAACCACTTATAATTCAGTAACTCTGATTTAAAAAAAAACCAATTATAATAAACAGAACGACTCATAGAAATCTATCTATATTCTTTTTTCATTTTAATATACTTTCATAGAAATGCTTCTGTTATGTAAAAAAAAACTATTTTCTTTATGCCACAAGTGTCACTCTCATACATGAATTCCATAGCTAATATAACAAACTGACCCAACGGGTCACGGGTGGTCTAGTTAGTTATTAAAAATAAAATCCTCCTAACCTGTGTCGTTCGTCTGTCTAATAAAATTTATCCGTTACTTACAAAAATGTTGCTGCATTTTAAAGTGTGTAGACGAATCCATTACACTACTTTTTAGGTGATTACTGTATTTTTAGTTTTAGTTTTATATTACAAATATAAAAAATATTAACATATCCAAATATTAAAAAAAATTTTTTTTTAATTATATATATATACATATATATACTTTTAGTCCTTTTTCTCCCCTTCCTCCTTCTCCGCCTCCTTCTCCTCCTTTGTTGTTCAATTCCTTGTCATCAATTTCAAATAAATACTAATCCTGGTAGCCAACTCACAGCGTTCATAAGCTTAACTGCCGAGTTTTTCTGTTTCTTCTTTATTTTAAACTCACAGAGCCTCCAACCGGCGTTCATAAGCCAACTGTCCATCCTTTCTCTCTTTCTTCTTCTTCTTCTTCTTCTTCTTCTTCTTCTTCTTCTTCTTCTTCTTCTTTTTTTTTCAAACTCACAGCGTTTCCAATCGGCGTTATTTGCTAACTTTCGATTTTTTTGTCTTTCTTCTTCTTTTTTAACTTTTTCAACAGTTCTTTCCTTCTTTATCCCTTTCTACTGTCTATTATACGTAACTATTTTTTATATAATTAGTATATGTGTTATATATATATACGATTATACATATTCTACATTATTTTTATTTATATTTAGATATTTTTGATTTGCTCTATCAATTTACTTTGATTAATTTGATAAGACTTAAAAACATCAGGATGGCGAGTAATTGCCTTATTTAATTGTCTAAATATTTTATTCTGATCGCCACCTTGTTTGAGCATTCTTATTATTAGGTCAGAAATTGGGGGCATAACATCTACCAATTTTACGGTAACACGAGCAATATATATATATATATATATATATATATATATATATATATATATATATATATATATATATTTCTGCTTAGTTGCATATTATGAAAATATGAAAATAAATATGTAAATATATTCAGTCCGTATATATATATATATATATATATATATATATATATATATATATATATATATATAGTATGTTTAAGAAGGCTATGGGTAATGCAGAGCGTTGGGTAGGTTGTAAGATGGAAGGAACAAAAATAATAAATCGGAATTGGACTTACTATTTTTTTTTCTTAAAATCTTACATAACAGCAAGTGTGGTGTTGGCTGTTTCTGTGTTGTCCGGATGATTATTAAAAATCATTTATTTGATAATTAGGGAAAATCTTCCCTTTGTCAAAAATAATAAACACCAAAGGAAAAATCTGTCTGTGTAGAGAATTCACCAAAAAGAAAATATATATTTATTTAACATACATAAAAGTTATCCATGTACCCGTCTTTCACGGTTTCGACTGATATTTAACATGGCCGAATTTGGCAAAAATCGAACCCACGACTACATTGTCTGTAGTTTTACCTGTGGGGCCCGTCTTTTAATTGGGCGAAGTAATCCAGTAAATGTATTTAAAGAAGCTAACTTTCTAATCACTTGGGAAGTGAGTCATAACAAAATAGTGCTCATACGCGGTCATCGTCGCCAAGAAAAACAACAAAGCAAAACACACACACACATTAGATTGAGTCGGGGGTAAAAAGGTGTTACAAAACCAGATACTTTTTTAAAAGTGATCAACTCCACAATTAGTATTTCCGTTCGATATATCATCCCCGTTTCTCTCTCACTCTCTTCTTTTTTCTCCAGTTCTGAGTTAAATAGTATTCATATGTATAGTTATATTCTATATTACTTATAATGGATTATATCAATCGTTGTTTCATAGTTAATTACAATTGCCAGTTAATTAACAGAGAGCGGTAGAGAAAGTGATATATGATCTATAAAATAATAGCGAGATCAAACAACATACGCAGAGAGGGTGAGAGTATTAGACAGAGGCTCAGCAAGAGATGGGTCATTTGCTGAGTTAATTGCAAATTGAGGCAAATTAAAATAATTAAAATTGAGGTTTTGTTTTAAACATAACACAGTCCAAAAACTAAGGAATATTCAAGCACGTTTTTTGTGTGATTAATATATTAATAGGAAAAAAATCATGGATATAAACGTTGCTAAACTCAGCTTCAATATAATAATTGATATAGATTATTGTTTTTACTGATAACCAATTAACGGAAAGGACATCCAGCTTCTACAGCCACCCTTTCCGGTATTAATAAACAATAGAGACGTCGAGCCCCGACACTGTCTTTTGTCAAATCCCGACAGTAACGTAAGCTATGCGTCCGGGCTGAAAACTGAGTCGAATAGAAGTAAGCACATCCAACATTCTTTTTAATTAATCAGAATTCAACTCGGATTATAATTGGTTTGTTTCGAAATGCTTATATAAGTTTATGTTTAGTTTTCCGTTTCCACGTTGAAGAATATTGTTGAATTAAATTTTAAGACGACGTTGAGCGTTCAAATAAATATATTCTTTATTAGTCAAACTCGTGTTCTCATTTTTTTTGCGCCGGTGCTATGTTCACAAACCATTTATTATCCTCTGACGGAAACAATTCAAATTCAGTGTGTCGCTTAAAATATCGTTCCCAGACAAAACATCAGAAAGTAAATATATTAATCCAAACTGAATTAAAATATATTTATTTAGGAATTACGTAAGTTGTTTCGTTTGATGTTTGTCTCACGGTATATAAAACTCTTTGAGTCATTTAACACGAAGACAGTAGATTTATAGAATTGCTGTTATTATATTAAGTGTTTATATAAATTCAGCCTTATTTGTTAAATATTTTGTGTTGGTTTTCAAAAATATTTTTTCTTGTTTCAAAGAGTAAAATGTTATTCCGTTTAAAGTTTTGTAAAATCTGTCAGATTCTGTATAGATTATGAAAATACTTTTCTTTCAAGATATTCTCATACGTGTTATCAAATTCGTTCCTAAAAAAGCGTAAATAATAGCATTATTGATTTGTTTGATGGCCTTCTTTCAGTCTTGTGAGACAATGGATACCCCCTGTAAGAGTGATTACGAAGAGATTCTAGAGTGACATCATGGTTGAGCGGCCCGAATAGCATTTTCCCATGAACCGATGTTAATTGAGTCCAGTTGCAAGGAGATGTTGAAGACAACTTAGAGCAATGCCGAGATAAGCAGAGAATGACTGGTGTTATTTCATAGTTTTAATTTTCCTAGACTAGTTGCCTAATCTGAGAATTTAGTCTACTCTACTATCTAATCCATAGCTGGAGGGAGCATATATGAATTCGCGCCTTTGACAAAGGTATAATTGTTTCCCTGACGAGATTCTATCGATGAAGATCATACTAAAGAAACGATTTATCATGAACAGAAAATGATAAGAATAATCTCACTTTTCAGTGCGTTATTTAAATGCCGAAACTACAGTCTGAGGAAAAATTCGTATTAGATTGAATCATTTTTATTATAAAATTTTACCTGTCAATTTGAAACCATATTTATTATAAAACTTTGCTTGACGAGACTGAGCCATTTTGACTCTAGTCGGAATATATATGCATTTGTGTAGATTGACATGTTTGTATAAATAAAAAGTACATATTAAATAAATGTATATATTTAACATTAGCCGAGTGGTTCGGGCGCCGGGATTTGAGTTGCAATATACTCGTAATCCGGGGTTTCGAATCGCATGACCGGTAGTGAATAGTCATATCTCTATGCTGATGAGTCCCGATTATAAAGGACGAAACGTATACGTACAGAGATAATAAACAATAACAAATATTTATTATTTGTAGCTTCTAGGAAAACCCGTCTAGAAGAGCACTGTAAGCATGATGTCGTTAGCTATAAATGCATCGTTCCTTTCATTAAGTAGAACGCTCTTATGACGTCAAGCCGCCACATAAAGTGTTAAAATTATCACCGTTTATTCGCTGTTCAATTTGGCCGAGTGGTTCAGGCGCCGGGATTTGAGCTGCAATATACTCGTAATCCGGGGTTTCGCATCACATGACCGGTAGTGAATAGTCATATCTCTATGCTGATGAGTCTCGATTATAAAGGACGAAACGTATACGTACAGAGATAATATACAATAACAAATATTTATATATATAAATATATTTCACTATCCCCGCTTGCTATTTGGAATTGATATTGTTATTTTCTGTATATTTATCTCATCACATTTAGCCATATAGACACCACTTACCTAAAATCCATATTGAGAGTACAACGTGTATAACTTCTGGTTCGAATGATCGGACCACGAAATCTTTTGGAAATTGCGATAACGAGGTGTTGTTCCGGAAGTACTGGTAGCGGGTGTTGACATGTGAGAATATCTTCGACAGCAGCTTATGTGGATCCGGGTGTTCGGTGAGGGTCGAGATGATTATCATGATGAGAAAGACGACGAACATCATTGTGTGGCCAATAAATTTCACGCACGGACATCGCAGGATTTTACGTAACTGTGTGAGAAAATAAATAGGGAAGACAACACGCAAATATAGATTAAAAGATTAGTTAAATCCAAAATAAATAAAGAGCACATTTTTTAAAAGATCATCAGATTTACCACATTATGAAAATAAACGAATGTCAATAATCAGGAAAACTTAGGTGTCAATTTAGTTAGTATATTCATAAAAAACGCGACGTTATTCACTTGGACGTACCGGTTCCCGTAAGAACAAATGAAGCTAATTCCAGCCCGGTCAGTTCTAATATGGGTGACTAGTTGGGAGTACCAAGTACTGTATGTTAATACTCAAGCCTATTGGTCTTGAAAGTCGAAGGCCGGCTTCCAACTTACAACGTTGTGATCTGCGTCGACCAGAAACTGGAAAAAAGGTTCGAGATCTATTTCAGATTAATTACTTTCATAATATGTACATCTCTCTCTCCCTCATCTCTACCCCTTTTCATTCTCTCTCCCCTTTCTTTCTCTCTCTCATCCCTTTCTTTCTCTCTCTCTCGCTCTCACTTCCCTTTCTTTCTCCCTCTCTTCCCTTTCATTCTCTCTTTCTCTCTCTTACTCCCTCTCTCTATATATATATACATAGAAAAGGGAAGTCATACTTATGTTCGAGAGGAGTTTAGCCATTGCCCTATTAAAATAATAACCCATAATAAAAACAGATACTATGAGTTAGTTAGTTATTTAGAATAAACACTACTTTGACATAAAATTAATATCAAACAAGAAATTCATGCATTCAGTCTAATGCTTTCCTGCAAGAATTACACATGGACGCCTCTGTGTACCTTACTGGCAATAGCTATATTTCTCTCTCTCTCTCTCTATCTCTATATATATATATATATATGTATATATATATGTGTATGGATGTATGTATATATATATATAAATATAAATATATATATATATATATAAATATATACAAATATATATAAATATATACAAATATATATAAATATATATATATATAAATATATATATATATATATAAATATATATTAATATATATAAATATATTAATATATATAAATATATATAAATATATATATATAAATATATATATAAATATATATAAATATATATATATATAAATATATATAAATATATATATATAAATATATATATAAATATATATAAATATATATATATATAAATATATATAAATATAGATATATATATATACATAAATATATATATATATAAATATATATAAATATATATATATATATATATAAATATATATATATATAAATATATATATATATATATATATAAATATATATATATATAAATATATATATATATATACATATATATAAATATATATAAATATATATATATATATATAAATATATATATATATAAATATATATATATATATATATATATATATAAATATATATATATATATATATATATAAATATATATATATATATATATATAAATATATATATATATATAAATATATATAAATATATATATATATAAATATATATAAATATATATATATATAAATATATATATATATATATATATATATATAAATATATATATATAAATATATATATATATATATATATAAATATATATATATATAAATATATATATATATATATATATATATAAATATATATATATATATATATATATATATATATATATAAATATATATATATATATGTATATATATCCAATTTTTTAAATATGCGTGGAAGGTGATCACTTCCGTGAAAACGTGAATAAGCGTGAATATACACATTATATTAAATTGCCAAAGTAGCTTTGCTGTTTATGGGTGTCTTGCACAGACGCAAACCCCATGTGATGCAAAATACACTCTAATAAAAAGAAATACTGTGATTGTATTCTTCGTAAAAATTTACTCGAGAAAACTCGTGTTTTATCATTGAATAAGACTTTGTTTTCAATTGTATCCGCGAAAAGACTGACAATGTTTTCGACAGAGAGACTAAAATTATAATATATATGACATTTTCTGTAAAAATGTTGCGGACAATTTTAATGACTACGTAACAATGAAAGTCGATACAGCTTTGTAAAATTTGGTTTTCCTTCGTATTGTGAAACATAATTAAGCAATAATGCAATGCAATTATTTTCAAGCTGTCATCGAAAATACACTTGCTGTTGTTATCAATTTTTAATATAATAAGGATTATTATTTTACTAAGACATATCATTTCTTTTTGTCTTGAAGGCAACAAACTGAATCATTCACCGATAAGTGACGATACGTTGCACCCTCAAGCTACGAATTCTCGTTGATTATTTACGCACATTTATTCTTTTGTTTCCTGGTATATTTTAAGAAACTTTTGTTATACTAATGTCTTTTACATTTTTTATCATATAATACGTTTTGGTGGGATTATTAATTCGATACAAAAGTCTGCTATCTTGATTCAGACTTGATTTTATAATTTATGTCGTAACGACCGTTTTTAAGAATTTTGTATCAGGGTTAGTAGCGTTTATGAATTTAAACATGCATTTAAGTCAAGTTTCAGAAATGAAGATTCCAATAGGCATGTTTACGTGCATTTCGGGAATCTTTTATTTAAGTCTGACACAAGTTACCACTAATCAGTTTATTTCTTGGTTCGCTCAGGCCATGAAAACGTTTCCAGTCAAAATATTACAGAAAGAACAAACACATACTGAGCGACAGGCACATATAGTTAAGCAGAGAGAAAAAAGATTTTTTTTTTATAATAAATATTTTCCAAGAGAAACTATGGCACAGGACGATCGAAACTTAAATCAAAAGTTGAGGCTGATCCGACATGTCGTTGTAATCGAAATAATCTTAAAATATTCTTTAGTTTTGGGATTTAGGTATACTTAAAAGAAACCTTCATTTGTTATTTTATACAGTATATATCACTCTCTCTTCTGTCACTCTCTCTCCATTCCTTTCTCTTTCTCTGTATTAATAGTTTAATATAATAAAACTAACTATAAAATATAATGTTGGAATAGCCCATTACAAATAATAGGAAATATCACCACAGTTATTAACACTATTTAACACATGATTCGAAAGCAAAGCAATAATAACATGTATGTAAGAGAGAAGAGGGGGACAAAGTAAGGGAGATATAACGAACAACAAGTACTAATTAAAACTTGATTTAATACATGGACTTTGAGGAATATTATTTGGTTTACACTTTTCCAAATTAAACCCCGTGCTCCAACTACGCCTGGAATCACTGTCACATTCTTGTTATTTCTATTTCTATTTTAATATTTTCTTTTGAAGTCTTACAAGCTAGACTGCCCTTGCTACACAAAATTACGTTCCGTTTTTTTATGGTCTTTGATTGATATTTCTCTGCGATTCACTTTTTTATTGTTCCGTCGATGTAAATTATTATAAACTAATTACGTTGTTCTATGTTTGTTAATGGGTCCAGAAAATGTTAATGCAGTTTCCTTCCCATAAAAGTAATGCCAGATTTTATATCCGGTGGATAATAATAAGGGAAGCATGGTATAAGTTGGTCAATCTTTTATGTATATTCCTCAGAGAATCTGCATTATTGGTTAACTATATTATTGAGTACTAACGAAACGCCGTGGGAATTCCACAATGCGTTCTACATCAATCTGTATTATTTACTATTAATAATAATAATAATTCGCCATAACGGCATAACGGCATAACGGCCGATAATTGCCACTTACGGTTAAGAATGTGTTCAGCAGAAAGCGGGGAAGTGCAAAAACCATTCCCCTGTGTATTTTACACATAGGGAAATCTATGTCAACACAAGGAATTGTGAAAAGTTATTTCTTTCATTGAACATTTTGAGTTTCATTTTTAATACAGATTTATTTATTATTGAATGTATCTTGTTTACAAATACGTAAAGGAAATATTTTTTAACAAAGTCCCCTCTCTCCATGTTAAGAATGGCTTTCTAAGTAATAACATTATTATTTTGAAAGCCATTCTTTACATGGTGATGGGGGCTTTTATTTTTTAACTATTATGTAGTCTCACCTAACAATTTAATAAAGAAAAGTAAATATATTTTTGTCCAAAATAGAGAGTAGTTAACAAAGCCCCTGGCGAGTACGTTATATAGCGGGGACTGATTTTCGCACTCCACCGCTTTCTGTTGAACACATTCTGAGCCGGAAGTGGCAATTCTCGAGCGTTATGCCGTTATACTAATACTTCTTTTGAAATAATATATGTCTGTCGGGGTCCATACTATTAACAAAAATGACTCTTTCGACTTCTGTGAAAATAATTGTCATTGCCAGTTAAATATTCTTGAAATAAGTAAAACGGATATGTCTCTTCTTTATTTATTGGTCCCCCGATTTATAAAATCGGGGGACTTATGTTTAGAGGCATGTCCGTCCGTCCGTCCGTCCGTCCGTCCTTCCGTGCGTCCGGATTTTTCTCCGCAACCATCCATTGAATTTCTCTGAAATTTTGCATGAAGTTGTGACTTTGGTTAGGTTAAAAAGTGACATTCTCCAATTTTTTAAAGAAAATCTGGTTAGTCCCCCAGGGGTCAAAAGGCCCCGAAATGGCAAAAAATAACATTTTTTGCCCCATAACTTTTCATCCATCCATTCAATTTCTCTAAAACTTGGCCAAAATGTGGAGGCAATTGTTCCTAATAGAAAATAAGTATCGCTGAGATTGGAAAACATCTGGTTCACGCCCCCAGGGGATCACCCCCCCCAAAAAAAAATGGCAAAAAATGACCGTTTTCTCCCATAACGTTTGATCCATCCATTCAATTTTTCTGAAACTTGGCCAAAGTGTAGAGGCAATTGTTCTGGATATAGAATGAGCATCCTTGACCTCAGAAATATTCTGGTTCGTGCTCCCAGGGGGGGAAAGTGGGGTAAAAAATGCCCCAAATTGCTCAAATTTATTGCATTTTACACTCGCCACATCGAGTCACATAGAGAGGGGACCACGCACGCGCGGCTTGTTTGTGTAAAATTGTGGAAATTTCATTACTTTTCAAATAATAAATATTTGTTCTCTTTATACAGTAAAAATAATTCTCAGTTAAATACTCTTCAAATCAATAAAACAAACGTCACGTTTTTGAAATGTATTTATTTAAAAGTGTTTGCTTTAATCAACAGGACGACATAATTTGATTTTCAAACAGTTCATTTTAAAACGGTAAAGTTGGATTTTTTTACTATTTTAGCGACATTTCACAGCCATGTGATTAATCACCAATCACCATCTTTGCTGATCGGATGATCTCATTATTTTAAATGTGTGTGAAAGGTAATGACGTACGTACAAACTCGAAATGATTTATCGCATTATGATATAAACTGTGTTTCTCGCTTTATTGCAGATCATAATATTGTTAATAACTTCAATAATATAAATCGCACAAGTTTGAAATTTTGCACACTGAAAGAGTGCTCCTAAGTAGGTAAGATACCAAAATACTTTGCAAATCTATACTATATTTCTAAAGTTATAGACATTTATGAATTTGTTAGCCACTTTCACTGTTTCTCGCTTTAGTGCAGGTTTGTAAAAATGCCCCGAAATCGACGTTTGCCTGCTACTGAAAAGCAAAGGGTTGTAGCTGGCCTTACAGAAGGACTGACACTTTTGAATTTAGCCAAGGAACTGGGAAGGGATAAGAGAACCTTGGTTTCTTTTGTAGAGAAGCCCAACAATGCCCCAAGGAAAGATAAGGGTACACGAAGGAGAATTTCCCCTCGCGATATGCGAAAAATACGCAGACAGATCATTAGGGAACCAAATGGCACTAGCGCCTCCATTTTTGGCAAAGCTGGCGTTGTTTCGATGTCCAGGAAGACCAGATGCAGTGTCTTGAATGAGATGGCCAGGAACGTGAAGCCCATTTCCAGGCCTCCCTTGAACAAAACCCATAAGCGACGCAATCATATCCGAGGCAATGGCTGAATCTTTAGAAAATGACCTCCAGGCTGTAGTGGATTGGGGTCATAAATGGTTAGTAACTTTTAATGCCGCAAAGACAAAGCTCCTTTCCTTCAATAACTACAAGGAACCTTTGCAACCACCGATTGTCATGGCAAATAACACCCTACTTGAGAGTTCATCATTCAAGCTCCTCGACCTAACTTTCACGGGTAACATGAATTGGAACAAATACATTGAAGGCATGGAGTATTGTTATCACATCTGGACTGGTGCATCGTCTACTAGTCTCTCCCTCCTTGACAAGGTCTAAAAAAGAATCGCCAACCTAATAGGTCCCTCACTGTCAACCAAGCTCCAGCCTCTGTCCCATCGCCGCAATGTTGCATCCTTGTGCTTGTTTTATAAATACTTCAATGGATTATGCTCCGTGAATTGACTACTCTGCTGCCCCTTCGACGTAAATTCACTAGACTAACTCGACAATCAACTAAATCTCATTCATTCACTGTGGAGGTCCCCAGATGTCGGAGAGCCTTCTACTCAAATAGCTTCTGTCCTCGTACTGCTGGCCTCTGGAACTCCCTCCCTGCCCCCTGTTTCCCAACAGTTGATACATGCAGAAATTTAAAACTAATGTAAACAGACATCTCGCTGCGCAGATCCCAATCTAGGTTGACCGCCCCCTACCTTCTCCCCCTGTTCTTTTTTCTCAGTAGTACCTTACGTCTACAGTGGCGGCCTGCCTTGTTTGGGGTGAACTATGTTTTTTTTTAAAAATATGAATGCTGATGTAATTCTTAATTTTCATCGCCTGTAGTATGGATTGAACCTTCAATCTCCAGAAGACTGTCATTTAGAACCGATTGCCATCGAACTCCTTTAACCGTTACGCTATAGATCCATGTTAAAATAACAACAACAATCAGAATAGTAGTCCGAATAATCCAAATACACAAAACATTCCATAATATATTCTATAACACATTCCATTATAAAGAGATTAAGTGTTGTTTTCAGGATGAACGCAGTACGTAATATCAATCAAATTTGATTTGTAGACAGGGGCGCAATTAGTTTATAGTTTTGTTATTATTCGTTTTTGAAAGTAGATATTTAATACAATCGCCAATCCATCCTTGAATATCATTCAGATTGTTTATTAGTCGTTACTAGCAAAAATATGCGACCTTTGGAGGAGTTAATCCTTGGACGGGTGGCATCATGACCACACAGCATATACTACATTATCCCCATCCCCCTAAAAAAAGTGGTAACGCTAAGATGGATGGTATCATGGGGTACGAACATATAGCACACACATCCCCAACGCAGGAGGTAATGCCTGGGAGGATGGTCTCATGACAACGGAGCAGATACTACATTACTCCCAAATGAAAAAGTAATGCATGGAGAGATAATTTCAGGCTACTAGAAAATATACTACCCTCACATCCCAAAGATAAGGTTAATGCATAACAGGATTATCTCAAGCCAACAGAAAAGATTCTCACCCACACATACAAAAGTAGGAAGTAATGCCTGGAGGGATTCTCTAGTGACAAGGGAACAGATACTACACTACCCTCTCCACTGTAATTGAGCATTGAAAGATAGTATAATAGTACAATTAATAGAAGTAGTAGTATAGTTTCGGCTTCAGATAGACAGAAAGACAAATATCCATTAATCATAGATATGCGCATGCGCAAAGATTTGATTAATGCAGGAGAGCTGATTGTGCTAAAAGTTTGGTATCTTGTCATTTCCTGGTGTTTTCATCATAGGAACTGCAAAAAAATTTATCTGACATTTTTTCTGTTTTCCCCCGATTACTCTGCAGGTGTATATGCATGTCATACCCGCTCTCTTTTGATCCAATCTGCGTTGGAACCACATTGTCTCGGGCTGCTCCAAATGCTCCCCCGTAATTCCTACCCCTTTTTCAACAAGATTGTTTACAGAGAATGTTGTTTCTATAGAAACAGGATAAGTATAATCATTCAGTATAGACGTAGTTAGTTTAACTGTTGTTGACAGACATTCGATTGGCCTGAAGTTTTATATCCGTTTTGGATGGAATAATATAAGACAGTCATTGATTAATTCTGAAATTCTATTAAGATTGATTATTAGCTTTGTTAAGGCATGTGTAAAGGTTTTATGTACGGGCAACAAGTGATGGAGACAATAGTTAGGCATTTTCTCATTACATGATATTTTCCATTTTCGTAAGTTCAGTAGAGGTTGTGTTACATTTTTCTTGGGTTACGATTTCCAATTCTTATGCAGACTTGTCCTCCATTCTGGTTTGCTCATTTCAGGTTCACCTTTCGTTTGTATCAAATACTTAACTAGTAGTCCTTTTTTAACAAGAGGTAGTTTTATAAGCGTCTTCTATGTTCTCTAATTTATGTGTGGAACTTCTACAAGTCTATTTGCAAAAACATTATTTTGCCGATAGTACTCACAGTTTCGTTTTATATAGTCTTCCCTTCGAGTATTTAATTGCATGAATTTTGATTACTGCTTTAATTTTATATTTACGTCCTCAAAAGCAGAGGTTATGTTTTCGGTCGAAATTTTTGTCACTACGTTTGTATGTTTGATTGTGTACAGCCTGGTGTCTATATCGTTTACCGAATCCACATGAACGTTGGTCAAATTATCGATCATGGTTTTACTTAGATCTGATGTAATTCGGGGATATCTAGATTACAGTTTCAGGTCGGAGTCACGGAAAATGTTAAAATGAACTTTTGGCAATGACTTCGGTTCTGTTTATCGCAGAGACTCGCTACTTAACACATATTTTGACGGAATTTCAATTTCAGATTTTTTTCAAATGTGATGTATAGAGCGGATGCTCTTTGATAACAGTAACAACCATGTCAAAATTTCAGTTTGAGCAGATATTTTTTTTCAATTATCAACGTTTCAATGGCATACATTCGAGAATACACTATGGAAGAGAAAAGCTTAGATAATACTTTGGCCCATCCTTACGCTGTCAGGCAAAGGTATTCAGTTTAACTACTTACTTATGTTCTAATTCTTGCTAAGGTTCCTGCACTTTCTTTGATCATACATTTTGATTTCTCGTAACTTCATAGTGTATCGATAGTTCACATCTGAATATTCTCTCACTTGCGGCTTCTGTGTCTCTTGGCATTAAGTTCTCCACTCACCGATTGACCAGTTACGGATATTTAATAAATCTCCACTGTGCCATCTTCAAATGCTACATCCGCTATTAAGCTCTGTAGTGCAGCATTGTACATTCGCACTCTGTTTCCAGTTGACTTGGCGAATTCGATCTTTGAAAAAAGATAATTCTCTGACACGTGCGTATGTACTACATGTATGCTTATTTGAATGATATGGTCTCTCGCTTCGGTAATTTTTAAACCGATTGTTTTCAAGCATCATTGCTCTAAATTCGTTTGATTCTTTATCTTTCATTTTCAATTGTTGAGATATCTACTGATACCTCAACAATTCCTATTACACTTTTTTATCATTGAGCATATTCTGCGTTTCAGTTATTGTTCTATTCTCGTGTAGTTTAAGGCATTTTATGTTGTATCTTACGTTTAGTTTTACCATTCTTCTTTCTACATCTATTATTAGTGTTCTTATTATTTATTAAACAATCAATTTCCATAAGAACAATGAACAGTAAAGCAGTGGACCAATTCTTCGATCTTAGCAGATACTCGGGCGGGACAAAAGTACATGACATAAACAGCGTTGTCGTGTAAATGACACGTAGCAGTAGAACGAGCTATATCATCTTCTTTTCCGTTGTCGTTAAAAACCGTCGTACGTCTGTAGTGACGCTAATTAATGACAGTCTTCTAAATAGCAGCAGTTGTAAAATGTTTTTAATAAAGACAGCACAAATAATGTAAGGTTTAACAATACTTTTATTTATTTATTTATTTATTCTTTACACCAATACATTCATACCGTGAAATTATCAAGTAGCTCGAGAGTATTTCCAACCCATCCCCACATGGGAGGAGAGAGCAGCTATGCCAGACACTACTTCTCTCTTTTGGCTGTTCCAAAACAAGCGAAATATTTTATCAGTTTATCGACTACGAAAAAATCGGCTATCTGTCTATGACGTCATACCTTGACATGTCGTCCCTATTCTAATGTTTTACATTTTAATTGGATTTTCCATTTTTCTGTGTTTCATCTTACGTGGAAAATAGCGTTTCAAACAGTATTTTTACACATCGACATTCAACATTGCTAAATCATAACGCAGGACACGCATGCAAACGCAACATACGGAACTATTTTCTCGTGTCCCGCCAATTCTTTTTCCACCGAAATCAATGTTAGAAAGGATTGTTTTTAAAATTATTGATTTGATTACTTAATTATTTATTTTCCTAGGAAACATTATATATACTTATGTTCTTTAAGATGGCAATATATATTAATTTGTGAATAATCATGATATGTACATTTTATTAAAGCTCATTATATATATATATATATATATATATATATATATATATATATATATATACTTTTCTATTAAAAGTCATATATACTTCTTTTTTTAAGTGCCACTATATTTTTCTTCTTAAAGGTCATTTTATATCATCCATTTCTTAATGGTGTTTATATAAGTCGTTTTTTAATAGGTATTTTAAAGGTTATAACGTATACCTCTTTTCGAAGGGTTAGTATATATAATTAAGATACCCTAATTCACAGTAGCACCTTACGTTTCAGTGGCAATGTGCCTTGTTTGGGTGAATAATAGTTGGTATCTCTTTGAACCTCTGAGCGTGATTCACTTCGGGATAACCAGCATAGACCAAATAAAAGCAGATATTCTTTCATTTAAATCGATAAAGATAAGTCTTGCTAGAAAACGATACATGTGAGAATCAATAAAGTCGATCGCATATAAAGAATCAGTCGCCTTTGAAGACACTTTTGCCTTTACACTGTTAAATGAGATCTGATTTTTAATCAAAGAAAAGGTTACGAAAGTTAAAAGCTTCATAGAAACTTGGAGAATTTTATTAAGACTGACAAAAAGATTCAGTCTGTAAAAAACTAACTGACTATTTATATTTGTCAGACTTCTTCCTGAACAAAGTAACATCTTACTCAAGAGCATTGCGACCGAATTAACGAATAAGTAGTACTACCATTATTGATCGATATTATATCTTATATCTTTATTATTATTATTATTATTATTATTATTATTATTATTATTATTATTATTATTATTATTATTATTATTATTATTATGTGTACTCACAAGGAGTTCTAACACAGATCATCGTCAGTGATTGCTCACTGACAACAACCATTTGTATTTCCTGGAGTCTGAGTGACACCAAGCCTCTCCAGATTTCCAGTATTCTTCACCTCTTTTCGATAAATATCGCAAATAACCTTGCGGCTTCGCAACAGCCGCTTACCATTGATTTCTTGCTGGTAATGGCCATTGGTCTTCTCTGGACTTGGGTGGCCATAAGCCTCCTCAAGGTCCCAGCACTCTCTGCACTCTTACAGTGGATAAGATGTCTGGCGTGTGCTGTCTTTCCTTGGTCTTCTCATCCTCCTTGATCCTCTACAACTATTTTGTGTGGTGTCAGCCTACGCCTGCACCTTTTTCTGGGAGGGGGAGCTTATGGTGTTTCTTGCAATTTCTCTTCATTGGTTCATTTTTGTGTCGTTTCAGCTGAGGCCGGTGTAATTTATTGGGAGGGGGCCAGCTTATGATGTGATGTTTCTTGCAGTTTCCATTCCTTGGTTAATGATGTGGTGTTAGTCATGTTCTTTTGTATTCTTCCTCTTTTAAATTCAATGTGACCGGTTACTCTTCGTAGCTTATGAGGGTTGGTTTCCACATTCGAAGATTTTCCTGAAGATTGGAGCTGTTTTGATCCTTGCCGCCCTTTGTATGGTCTTAATGATCCCTTTGATTTCAATTTCTCCCAATCTTTTCTCTTTTGGGATAGTTTCTTTGTGCTCCTACGATTATTGGTTTTATACTGACTTTCTTCATGCTTCATATTCTTTTCAGTTCTCTGGCTAGTTCCGTGTATTTGCTTCGTTTTTCCGTCACTTTGATCTTCACTCTCTGGCTGCTGGAACGGCGAAGTCTACGATTTTGCAAGATTTTTCCTTCCTGTCGTTTATTATACCATTTGGTCTCTTTCCTTGTATGAGTTTGTCTAATTGTACATCCATATCCCAGAGAATTTTGTGTTTTTCGTTTTCCACTACTGTTTCTAGTTTATGTTTGTACCATTTGTCTGTGTATTCGAAATGGAATCGTTTGCATAGTTCCTAGCGTACTGCTTTCACCACGCAGTCATGTCTGTTCTTGTATTCTTGTTGGGCTAGTTTGCTACATTCATTTATATGATTTACTGTTTCGTCTCTTTGTCCACACATTCTGCATTTACTGTTTTCCTAGGTGTTATCTATTTTAGCTTTAATGTAGTTTGTCCTAATTGCATTGTGCTGTGCATACAACAGTTATTATTATTATTATTATTATTATTATTATTATTATTATTATTATTATTATCTAGATAAAAATTTGCTCCGGCAATTGTTGTTCGTATGTACGTTATCACCCTCTGCATATTAAAAATTGGGGTCTCCCGATCGCCGAAGATGCAATAAATTTAAAAAAAATACATTTGATGTCGCAGTTGTGTCGAACGTGAAACAAGAACTAAAATACACATTCTTGACCTCCGGGATCCGTTTCGTCAAATATGGTACAGGAATATCGCGGGGTCTGCATTCGCGCTGGGTGTCCATACGATAGAAATATGTCACACACTCTTACAAGGGGTTTGATCATAAACCCTCATAACCACATATGTTCTAAAACTATATTAATCAGCGTACTGATATAAACATCTCATTGAATATACATCTCATTAAATGCTGATGTATAACATCAGTTTTCTTCCTATGCTTCTTATATATATATATATATATATATATATATATATATATGAAGAATTTTTAGAGTTATTGAACAAATTAATTCCGAATCAGCTATGAAAGAAAAGCGCTGTTGTGCTTTTCTGTCCCGCGAATTGTCAAAAGATATTCAGGTGATATAAGCTCAATAGCTCGTCTTTTCTAAAAGTTTGAGCTTTCATATTCTGATAGGTGAACATATTTAAAACATCTGAAACACATATTTAAATACAGCCACAGAAATAAACGATTCGTACAAGTGATTCTGCTATACACATGTTTCTGAGAAAAATATTCATCCAGATTTAAAGTGTGAGTCATGGAAATATACCTCATCATAGTAGATTTATAATTAAACAAAAAATTACTGTTCAATGCAGAGACAGCCAGCATTTCAATAGAATATTTAGTCAATATATGCAAATTGTTTCAGCACAGGAAAATGGCGATACAGGAGAAATACTTTTGTCATAACTTAATAGGCAAAGGACAGATAGGTGCATTTAGAAAAATAATATAATTTGTTATTAAATAATTTTGAATATTCACGTTGGGATGGCTGTCTACAAATTTTGGAGGATTCTCTGCATCTTTGAAATGTTATAAAAATATCATTTTTGTGGGACAACATCCGGGTTTAAATAATGTTTACTGGAAGTGTTTACCTTGAAACGTGATTTGAATATCATTTTAAATGTTTGAATCGGTATACTTGAATCTCTATTCTATTACTGTGGGGAATATCGAGCTTCTTACGCGATTGCTAATTGGATACGATTCGTTTAGTTAGCCCCAAGCAAGATTTCCTTATACTAATCCAATTAAAATCATCTAACATTATTTTTATATCATTTATTACCCCCCTTTCTCTCTCTTATAGACACACACACACACATACATATATATATATATATATATATATATATATATATATATATATATATATATATATATATATATATATATGTGTGTGTGTGGGGGGGTAATAAGTTGTGTTTGAACGCCATGAAAATGCAGTGTTGTAGAAAAACATCGTTAGATACCAGACAAGATAAACAGAATTAATGACAGTAGTGAAAGAATTCAATAATTTCCGATTAATTATTCATTTACCAATATAATGTGTCACACCAGGATAATGTCGGTGGTGTTATGTTCTTTGAATTTTTGAGGTACGCTCTATCTGCAGGAAGAATAAAAATGGATAACCACTTGGTTGGGATGTGTTTTTAAGCATTGTTATAGTCTTCACACAACTTCTTAGACACTACATACAATGCATTATATATATATATATATATATATATATATATATATATATATATATATATATACATATGTATATATACGTTCGGAGTTCAAATATCAGCGTGGATACAATTGTTACGTCTAGCCACGCTGATGAGCCTTACACGACGAAACGGCTGCATGTTGATGACTATAATTTTATATAATACATATTTATGAATACATATATATGGTAATATACGTAATATATATATATATATATATACATGCATATAGATATTTATATACATACATATATTAATATGCATGCATAGATATTTATATACATGCATATATATATATATATTAATATACATGCATATATATATATATTTATATACATGCATATAGATATTTATATGCATACATATATTAATATGCATGCATATATATATATTTTAATATACATGCATATATATATATATTTATATACATGCATATATATATTTATATACATGCATATATATATATATATATATATATATATATATGTACAAACTAATAAGGCACACATAACAGTCGTTCGTTATTCATCGTAGCTATTCGCGCATAGAATAACGGATGCGTTGTTATCTGATAAAGAACCACCAAAATCTCGTGAATCACAAATCTGACAGGTAATTAAATGAACTTTGTCGGAGCCGAAATAATTTCCTTAGATTTATATTTAAGAGCGTACCTCGATGGAATTACCTTCCTATTTTCTTTGTGCATTGTAAAAGTTTGGTATTTCTTTTAGCAATAACTAAGCTTAAAAAAACTAGCTCCATTTTTCAATGTTGAAATTGTCTTCTTCAGTATAATTCCCTGTTTTTATACCCAATTTATTAGCATTTTCAATATTCATAAACGCACAAAAATGGATAAATGCATAATACAGTTTCAGAGTAGTGCGCAAGAGACCAACATTTCATGTTGAATATCAATAATTGAAATATATTCATAGAAAATTGATTAAATTAATAATAGTAGAAATGGTGATGTATAATGTATTTCAAGTTGATAAAAGAAACGCAGTTTTCCGAGTAAAATGTTATCCTCACAAGACATATCATCAACTGACATTCATCATCAGCGAAACATAATTGACTTAGAATCATTGAATATAAAGAGGAAATGAAAAAGAAATTGCAACTCAATGATTGAACCGCATTTAAATGAGAATGTCGCTTTACGTGATCGCAATAGAAACGAGCTTAAATAAATGAGAGATGCAAAAGGTGCTGACGCTGGACAGTCCTACATTTCACTTCTACTGCACAAACGATCAACTCTCTGCACACACATCGTAGCACTGGTTAACATCAATTGGAGAAGGCTTTGAAAGTGTGTATTCGACGTTATAACACACACATCGCTCACAAATCCGGAACTCCGTCTATCCGGGATGGCCTCTGCGTCTGTGTATACATTTCGGCAAGCTACTCGTTAATTACTGTTGCGACCGCCTCGAACTCATCGATGTTTTCCTGTGTGTAATCAGCGAAGCCCATACTGATCAGCCGGGTATCTGGGAAATATTATCACTTACCGAATCTATAAACACTAACAGACAATGATGGAGACTAACTACATGAGACGCCACACAAATATAAGCGTGGAGCTGGCTTAAGCCACAATAAAGAGAACATAAACGAGATTTGTGTTCATTTGTTTGTTTTACTGAAGATCAGCCTTTCTGCTTGTTCAACTTTTCATTAACTCGCTATTTACTACCTATTACGTTAGTATTTGTAAAGTAGACAGAAAAAATAAAATAATTTCTTCTATCTTCTACGAAAGAAAGTTTCATTTTTATTCATTGCTCTGCGAACTTAACAGATGTGTTACGTTGCTTCCTCAGTCAACTATACGTTTGAAAAAAATCAAACAATTACGAAACAAGTGAGAATGTCTTTATGTTTACATCCATCTACTTCTGGGTTATCTTCCGCAATCCTGAATAAGCCTCCAGTAAACCATCGGCGAAATATTAATTCTTCTCACATAGACTTTTTGATGTAATGTCTTGTCTACATTTATCCCGTGCTCCTCTCAGTTTTTCCATATGGATTTGAAATATTAAGTATTTATGGATAAAAATAATGTTGTCATACTTACTTTGGATTTAGGTGCAAACCAATAGCAGATGGCGAGGATTGGGTAAACAGTTGTGACAAGGGAGATTATCAGAATTCGTGTGTACCAATTAGATCTTTCTAAAGACCGGAAGTTGGAATACCAAATGCTCACCAACTTTTGCTGACAACTTGGATGCGCAACGAACTGCAAAGGAAAACACACAAAAGAAAATAATTGTTTCAAGTTACTTATTGGCATCGTCTTACATATAAAGTTATCTTGTCGGATTTTCAGTCAGACACAAATAGCAGTAAACTGACAAATAAACTTGGTTACTGACTAGCTAATTTTTATTTGCTATTTTTGTGCCGTGTTATTGGCAACATAGTAAAGTACTTAACTGTAATTTACTTTAAAAAATACTTCGTCCAAATGAAACATTTTAAAATCAACATGTAAAAATAAATCTCAAGAAGGTGAATAAGATATTTTTACCTAGAGAATATAATAATATAATAGAAATCATCTATCTTAAGTTTTAAAATGTGCAAATAAATAAATTAAAAAAACATGAATATCAGTATATTTCCCTTTCTATATCGTATAGTTCTCTCAGTGAACGTAGAGTCAAATATGTCGGATATAAATAAAAGTGATTTCAGTCCGGGGTTCGAATCTTGCGACAAGTTGTACAGTTATACCTATCCACACTGATTATTCTTAGTTATGATACGACATATATGCATATGTATAATGAAAAATATTTATCATAAATACTTATTTCAAGTTACCTTTAAGGAGGAGAAATTTGTAAGGCACATATTAAAAGCTTTTTAACTAAAGCAATTTTGCAAACTTCCCCCATAGGTTATACAAGAGCTATTTTTCTTAGTTCACCCTTAATAAGGCAAGTTGTCACTGTAGACGTAAGCGGCTACTGAGAATAAGAATGAAAGTTTAGAGAGACATACTAAATTGGGAACTCTGCAGCGAGATGCTTGTTCACATAAGTTTAAAATGTCTGCATGTTGGTACATTCAGGGAAACAGAGAGACGGAATAGAGTTCCAAAGGCCGGAAGCTCGATGAAAGGAGCTATTAGATGAGAAGGCTTTCCTGAACTTTGTGACCTCCATAGTGAATGGATGAGATCTAGCTTATTGTCGGGTTGGTCGAGTGTATTTACGTCGAGCGGACACCAGAGCAGCAAGTTCATCGGAGCACATCCCATTGAAGTACTTGTAAAACAAGAACAAATATGCAACATTGCGGCGATGGGACAGATACTGGGGCTTTGTGGATAGTGAGCGACCTATTAGATTAGATATTCTTGTTTGAACCTTGTCTAAAAGGGAGAGACTGATGGATAGTACACCAGTCCAGATGCGACAACAATACTCTATGCATGGCATGAGCAGTGTTCTGGCACAGTAGAGGGAGCCCTCTTTCTTTGCAGCAATCTTGGTAATGTCTTCTATGTATTTGTTCCAATTCTTGTTACCTCTGAATGTTATTTGACATCACAATCGGTTAAAGAGGTTTATTTGTATTTGTTGAAGGATATAATACACACACACACACACACACACACACACATATATATATATATTACGGTTTTATATGCATACATGTATTATACAATGATATGTTATGTATATATTGTCTCAGTATTTACTTCTGCATGTCTCAATATATGAGAAGAGCTATATATATATATATATATATATATATATATATATATATATATATATATATATATAGATATCTCTATTTATATAAAATGTTGTACGTGTACATGTTGATATATTTGTATATACACGATTCACTCCTAAACTAATAAGGTGATCATTATGAATTTTGGAACACAGCTGCAAGGTGTAAGAGTAAGTAATATCGGCTATATTTGTTTTATTTAGTTTTACTCAAACAGGCCAAGACAATGCGGAAGATCTTTGCGAAAATTCAGATACTTGAAATATAACAAAAAATGATTAATAGAAATCAATAAAAACTCATCCCAAAATTTCAGTATTCATGGAATATGTATATGTCTTTTGGCGGTATAATTTGAAAATCTAAATATTTCAAATTTGCATTTCTGTTGATCTATATTCATTAGATACCCATGAAGTAGGAGTCACAATTTAAGTTTTATACCCCTATCTCTGTCAATTTCCTGATTACATTATTGACGATTATATTAAATTACTAATTATAAACGTAAACAATACTACTAAGTATTACCTAAATTAGCTAAATACTTCCCACAATATTAATTTATTCTATTGTAACAAAATTCATCTAAACTTTTAATTGCTCTAAGAAATATAATACATTGATATATATCCCCCATCAACTGTAATAAGTAAGTAAGAGTTATTATTTACTATAAAAATTGAAAGCAGTAAACTTTTTATTTAACAGTCAAACACACAGTATAAAACAAGAATGTTATGTATCAGTCTCAATGCCGTTTTGGAGAATGTATCCCCGACAATAATAACGACAAAATAATTGTTAAATCGGTTTTACTACCACAACAGTTTCCTATAGGATCGCCATGCATCACTCCGACACTACTTAATTTGCCAACACCTAAAAACATGACTGCTCTTTTATAAATATAGAGATTTGAGAAACAATTTTTATATCGGCTATGAATGATGTTAGGGGTGGAGAACAAACATTTCATACCTTTTTCTCGTTGAACTGAATTGCCATTTTTAATCGATCAAGAAGTTCATAACTCTCTTCATCACTGGAACGACCGGTTTTGTTCAAAAGGATTTCTAGTTCATCATGTCCACGGACTTTGTCCAGAAGCTTCACCACGTATTGGCTCAACTGATCGGCAAGAGCCAAATAATCAGTCTGAAATGAGACAGAGAATACACATAAAGATCATTATAGAATGTATGCATTTAGAAATATGTATCGAAACAATTGAGAAAATAGAAAATATATATCAGGTGAGATATTAAAGTGGTAGGGAGAAATAATAAACAGTGATTAGTCGATCAGCATCAAGATTTGTTGTTGTAGAACTATTAGACAAAATTTCATGAAATTTGTTACATGGACAGTAAACATGAAAGTTAGTTTAATGTGTTCATGCTTGAGAGATAGCAGACATGAATTAGAGTTTAATGTGGTATGCTTTCATTTATTTTTGATTGGAGCTAAGAGAGGCTGAACTCATACTTCATCTTGGAAGTAAATGTAGGCATGATTGTACAGAATTTTATAAAATTTGATACGTAGATTGTAAACATGAATCTTATGTTTTATTAATCTCTGAGGAAAGCAAAGTGGGCCCGACGTTTTCTCTTTTGAGAATAAATATATGCATCGATTCCATGTTTTATGAATCGAGTCCATATTTTCCTGAAATTAAAAACGTAGATAGTAAATTTAAAAGGCAGTACTACTTTTTTAATGGATTTTTAAGAAAGTAAAAAGTAAAAAACACGCCCTTTGAATAAATGGGTCATGCAAAAAATAATTCTCACTCCTTACCATTCTGTTTCAGGCATTGCCTTTCCCACAACTTGGTACATCCTGGGTAACATACTAATATATATATATATATATATATATATATATATATATATATATATATATATATATATATATATATATATATATATACAGGCTTTCACCACTATAAACAAATCTTTTGTGTGGGTTTTTTGACAACTGAAGTTTATACCAAAGTCCTGCACAAAAAAGGTCCACAGGCGATAGGATAAGGCGACAGGAACAGGTAAAGGATATTACTGGAAGTTCTAAGCTCGATCTCTACACTTTGGCGACCGGTGGGTGATGGCCGTTCTGCCCAAACATTTGAGCAATTGTGCAGTCCGTGTCCTCTATCGGTGACAAAGCAGCCATGTTTAGGGATAGCACTGCTTTCCCCATGCTGGGGAGGGGGCGATAAAAGGAGCTCTAAATATATGCTTGCTCGTCATTACCCTTGGCAGCCAACTGCAGCTGTCTGGGTATCCAACATGCAGTCCCAATAACAGAAGAAGTAAACACTTTCATTTTGGATCTTGGAATGTCCGTACTCTACTTGACAATGATACTCAGCCAGAACGTAGGACGGCACTTGTCGCACTTGAGCTTAAAAGGTTTGACATCGATATTGCCGCCCTTAGTGAAACTCGCCTGGCTGGAAATTCAAAACTGACAGAAGAAAGGGGGGGTTATACCTTTTTCTAGAGTGGCAAAGGCCCAGAGGAGCCTCGACATTCTGGAGTAGGATTTGCTATCAAGTCCAATCTTGCAAAGACATTGCCGACCCTTCCAAAGGGGTTTTCGGATCGCTTAATGACATTAACCCTTAATCTTGAATGTGATACCCGTGCTATTTTAATTAGTTGTTATGCTACTACGTTGAACAGATCAGAGCAGGAGAAAAATGATTTTTACCAGCAACTAAGATAAATTATCACTAATGTTCGACACAATGACAAACTTATTCTTTTGGGTGATTTTAATGCACGTGTGGGTGTGGATAGTACATCATGGCGTGGTGTTCTGGGTCATCATGGCGTTGGTCGTATGAATGGGAATGGTCTTCGTTTGTTGTCTCTTTGTGGAGAGCTTAATCTGTGCATTACCAATACTGTATTCCAACAGAAAAACTCCCACAAGACTACATGGATGCACCCTCGTTCTAGGGATTGGCACTTGATTGACTACATCATCAGCAAGAGACGTGACCTTGGGGACTTTCGTATAACTCGTTCGTTCCATACAAGTTGCTATCTTTCAGATCATGCCTTGCTTCGAAGTAAAACGTCTTTTCGTTTACAGCACAGACGAGTGAAACGCTCCTCTGTCCCTAAAAAGATAAACATTCTACCTTGAAAGAATACCGTTCAGCGGGCAGCACTGTCGGCCCGTCTTGATCGCTCATTGGATTCTGTTGAGATTACCGATGATATCGAATCTTCCTGGAAATCCTTGCGGGACGTAATTCACACATCTGCATTGGAAGTTTTGGGGTTACCTGTCCGTAGGCATCAGGACTGGTTCGATGACCAGAATATTGAGGCCCAGGAGTTGATCAATGAAATGCATAAGGCTCATAAAACGTGGATTGATGATAAGAACTCAACACTAAAGAGGAAATTGTACAAGGAATACAAAAGTAAAGTCCAGAAAGCATTACGGCAGATGAAAGAGGCATGGTGGTCCTCACATGCCAAATTAATGCAAGAAGTATTTGACAGAAAAGACTTGAAAGTTTTTTATGAAGGTATTAAGAAAGTTTTTGGACCGCACGAATCTGGCGTTTCTCCCGTATCTGCAAATGATGGCACACTGATAATTGGTAGAGCAGATATATTCAATCGCTGGAAGGAGCACTTCGAAGCGGTCCTAAACAATACTTCCACAACTGATGAAGAAATACTTTCATCTATCACTGAACGACCTGAGATTCCTTAACTCTCCTTCCTTCCAGCAATACATGAAGTTTTCGTTGCTATTAGGCAAATGTCGTCAGGCAAAAGGTCAGGGAAAGACACCTTACTCCCTGTGGTGTTTAAATACGGTGGCCAGAAACTAGTGAAGAAGCTGCACAGTCTCTTTGTGAAGATCTGACAAGGTGGAAATGTCCCTCAGGATTTCAAAGATGCATTAATTCAACACTTGTATAAGAATAAAGGCAATAGAAACATCTGTGACAACCATCGAGACATCTCACTTTTGTCAATTGCAGGGAAGGTCTTGGCAAGGATTATTCTCAACAGAATAATTAAACACCTTGTTGATGATATGTATCCCGAATCTCAGTGTTGTTTCCGTGCTGGTCGGGGTACTGTCGATATGATCTTTTCCCTCCGCCAGGTTGCCGAGAAAGTTCGGGAAAAGAACGAGGAGTTGTATATGGTTTTCATTGACCTTACAAAGGCCTTTGACACAGTAAACCGCGAAGCCCTCTGGAAAGTGTTGGACAAGCTGGGAATACCTGACAACATGCTGAATGTAATTATTTCTTTCTATGATGGAATGAATGCATCGGTTGTTTCAAATCGAGATTCTTCAGAACCTTTAATTGTGACAAATGGTACCAAACAGGGTTGCGTAATGGCACCTGTGCTATTTGCTTTGTTCTTTTCAGTTATGCTGAAATATGCTTTCGCTGATATAGATACTGGGGTGGAGGTTAAATTTAGAACAAGTGGTGGTCTTTTCAACCAGTAACGTTTCAAAGCTAAGACCCTTCTTCGACAAACTGTCATCAGGGATCTTTTGTTTGCAGATGACGCTGCACTTTGTGCAACATCTCAGGAGGAAGCGCAACTGCTTGTGGACAGGTTTTCGGCTGCTTGCAAGGCTTTTGGTCTGACAATCAGCATCAATAAAACAGAAGTGATTCACCATCCTCGCCTCACGCCTAAACAAGTTCAGTGTGTGAAGCAACGGTCACCAGTCAAGCAACGGCCACCAGTACACAGTTTTCCAGATATTCCAATCCAAGTGGACGGTAAAGATCTGAAATATGTGAAAAACTTCACTTATCTTGGGAGTAAGATAAATTGGAGTGCCTCTCTTGATGACGAAATCTTTAACCGAATTGCGAAAGCAACCACTGCCTTTGGAAAACTGCGTCATCGGTTATGGAAGGACAGGGGGATAAGTTTGAGAACAAAAGTACTTGTGTATAGAGCAGTTGTGCTAACATCACTGCTTTATGGATCGGAATCATGGACAGTCTATCGCAGCCACATTCAGAAGCTTGATGTCTTTCACAAAAATTTCCATAGAACGATTCGTGGTGTCACCCTAAGAAATCGGATGTCTAATGCGGACCTATTTACATGCTGCGGTATTGGCGGAATTGAAAGCTTTTTGATGCAATCACAACTGCGTTGGGCAGGACATGTCTTACGTATAGAAGATGATAGAATACCAAAACAACTGATGTACGGCAAGCTCAACAGTGGAAGGCGAAATGTGGGTCGACCGCTGTTCTGCTTTAAGGACAAGTTGAAGATGAATTTGACATCTACCAATATTGCTTATCGTGATTTTGAACAGCTTACTTCTCGACGGAAGGAATGGCGATCTGACTGCCAGAGGGGCATCAGGCAGTTCTCTGTAACTGCCATTGATCAACAGCGCGAAAGACGCAAAGGAAAAAACATCTACAAGTATCCCAGCCGATTTTTCTCAAGATCTTCCTTCTTGCATCCATTGTGGGCTAGTTTGCAAATCTCTCGAAGGACTCAAATGCCATTTACGATTGAGTAAATGTAAGCATGCTACATCCATCGAAGACTAAACAAATTTTAAGTTTTTAATACCTCATACGTCGAAATCGACGGGAGAGTCCATGATTATATATATATATATATATATATATATATATATATATACACATATATATATATATATACATACATATATATTAACATATATATACATATATATATACATACATATATATATATACATATATATTTATATACATACATATATATACATACATATTCATATACATACATATATATACATACATATACATACATATACATACATATATATATATACATACATATATATACATATATATACATACATATATATACATATACATACATATATATATATACATACATATATATACATATACATACATATACATATATATATATATATATATATATATATATATACTAGCAGGTTACTTGCTCGGATTTGTATTAAAGGTAACTCGTCTGCAAGGGTTCAAATCGTGCGTACGGTTGGAACAATTATCTTCATTTATTACTAAATAATTACCTACACACACATACATATATATATATATATATATATATATATATATATATAATGGTAATAATGTTTTAATGCGGCAACTCTACACTTTAAAGGGACATGTGATTAATTGAAATATTTTAAAGTAACCGATTAACCAATCTTACCTTTAAAACTAAATGACTCTTATTAGATATGGTTTTCTATATCGGTTTCAATGAAATACTCAGTGTAATTGTTAAATGTTGGTTGATAAGTAAATTAGTATTAATAGGAGTTCAAATCTATTATCGTTATATTGTAAAAAAGGAATATTCCCGACGAGGGATCACAAAGAGATCAAACGTTTTTTGTATGAGTTAAAATTCGTGAGAAAGGAAGTTAATAATATTTAGTCATATGATATCAGTCATACGATAGAGACGGTGGCATGCGCAATTATGGAATTCGAATGGCTTGTCCGGGCTGAGATGACGTATTGAAAATAGTCTTGTAAGAGAGAAGGACAGAGACTTCAATTAGATTTTAAGCGCATGGCCTATGCGCTTAAAATCTAATTGAAGTCTCTGTCCTTCTCTCTTTTCTTTCTCTCTCTCTCTCTCTCTCTCTCTCTCTCTCTTTATCTCTCTCTTTCGCCATTTTCATGTTAGCGGGACATAATGGCGAGTCTTCTAAAATCGTTTTATTGAATCAATTAATTGCATAATTAATGTGAAGACAATGTCAGGTGGCTTGTTATTTCAGATATTAAAATTGTCCAGAGTTGGCAGGATAAGGACACACACGACGGCGATATTGACAAGTTGATTTAAGTATTCAATTTTAAATGATGTTTGGGAACTAAATGATTATATAGTGTCAACTCTGTAACAGACAGGTAATTATATATATTTCTTTATTCTGTATTTAATTAAGTAAATAAACTATTTTTATAAATAGCCTTTTAAAAAAGTTCGCTAGTTCATTCGTCTTATCCTCTTCCGGGTCTGACGTCACCTGAAAAGGGCAGGCAACTCGTCACACCTTAAACACATTCTTCAACATTTTGATTATTATTGATTTCTTATTGTTTGATTTTATTTTATTACGTATTATAAATAATTTCATGGACCATGTTAAAGGAAATAAACTGTAATTCTATTTAGTTTATCATTTAGTTATATAGTTAAACATAATATGATATTACAATGTAATTTGAAAAACCCGAAAAGAATACCTTTGAAGAAACAATGACACATGTTGTTACAGTTTGTATACTTTCTTTTAGTCATCCAGAAACGAAAGAAGTGAATCGTTATTGTTTGAATTAAACCAGGAGAGAAGACAGTTAGACTTTTATTGTTAAGACATCAGCCGTGGACAACGCGCTCGTCTTCGTTGTAATCTAACAGAAAGAGATAGAGGGAGACAAAAACGGTAGTCACCTCACCCTCTTTCGGCTTTGACGTGACCTCTCGACTCCGTTGTAGAAAAAGGCAGCGATCATGCCCTTCCCCT
Organism: Sepiola atlantica; assembly: GCA_963556195.1. Lineage (NCBI taxonomy): Eukaryota > Metazoa > Mollusca > Cephalopoda > Sepiida > Sepiolidae > Sepiola > Sepiola atlantica. The sequence goes on from OY744517.1 coordinate 156,335,023, forward strand.
TACATTACCTAACATTCAAGATAGTTATACTTTTCTCGGATTTATGAAGACAATTCTCCGGATTAAAGATGGATAGTATAATAACTTGCTTTCGTAAACAGTATTTAATGCCCTATGCAATGTTTTTCTGTCGGATATAATTAAAATAAAATCCATGTTTCCTGAGGAAACTCGCATCAATTGCTTCCAACCAGTATAACCGACCTGTATCTTTTTTTGTGCAATGTATCATGCAACGCGAATAACTTCTTCCTTCTTCTGTCGAGATTTCACAACGAAACTTTCCGCTAATTTATAACCTCAAAATGGCAATGATCCACGTAGTGATCGCCGCAAATTATTCCTGTGATTGGACTGTGCTGTAAATCCCAATTGTATAATTCTGAAGTATTCCTGCTTAGATATCAATTTTCTTAATTCCTTCATTGTATCCGACGGTATTCTACACAGTAACGTATTGAAGTAGCACAGTACATGACAAAATAATAGGCGCAACTACACGAAAGTGAACCTAAAATTGAACACAGTACTTTAACACACAATAACAGATACAATGCAATTAAATCTATCTCTATCTCTCTCTCTCTCTCTCTCTCTATATATATATATATATATATACATATATATATATATTTATAGATAAAATATATAAATATATATTTACACACACAAATATACATACATATACATACATATATATATATATACATTTATAAATTTATAGATAAATATATAAATATATATTTACACACACGAATATACATATACATATATATATATATATATACATTTATTAATTTTTAGATAAAATGGTATAAATATATTTACACACACAAATATATATCTATATACATATAACATATATATATATATATATACATTTATTGATTCATAGATAAAATGTATGAATATATATTTACACACAAATATACATATATACACATAGATATATACATTGATTAATTTATAAACAATGTTTTTGTTCACTGTCTACTATCTATGCACAAACTAAATTTAACTAAAAATAGCCCACATTTTAATCCTTTACTTTAAGCTCCTATGTAAGGAATTCATAATGATCGGTTAATAAATTTAGCAGTTAATCCCGTACATAAAAATATATAAACATATAAACATACTAAACTTTACCCCTGGGATACTTTTTTAGACAGGCCTCGTATATATATATATATATATATATATATATATATATATATATATATATATATATATATATATATATATATACATATGCATATATACATACATTTTACATATATATATATATATATACATATATATATACATATATATACGCACACACACACACACACACACATATATATCGTTTACAACCGTGTACACGAGATATTTAGATACCGGTGTGTAAAAATAGGGTTTAGTTGGATTGAAAATGATCGACATGAGTTTGGAATTATGCAAGACAGTTGACAATTCCATTAGATTATATGGGTAGTACTAGAGATACGTGTACATGAAGTTTAATCATGTGTGGAAATCCGAAATGCCACGTAAGGAAGAAAAGAGGAAAATGTGTTTCTTTGACGAATGAGCTGATCCTGTTCAGTCGCAGTTTTTCGAAATCTCGCCATTGTTTACACCCCGGCAGGGGGTAATGGGAAACTTATATGTAAAACTTTACTGTGCTGTGAGACACTAATGGAATAAAACGTCAAGTAACATGATCCATTGAGCAACACTGTTATCGGTTTTATTTCTTTTATGTGGTCACAGAGTAGGAGAGTAAGATAGAAACTTCGGCCACTACGAGTACAGAAAGTCAACGAGATGATTCTGCCGACCAAATGGACGCACAGTGGGGATTGAAGACCATACCATCATCGGGCGAAGGACGAATAACGTAAAAAAGGGCAACTAAGGAAAGAAGTTGTGAGAGAAATCGAATAATGTAAATAATTAAAAAGGAGAATGGAGAGAGAGAAGAAAATAGAGAGTGTAAGAGAAGAAAGTTGATATAAGATTAAAGAGACGGGAAGTTAGATAGAAAGGAGATAAGAGAGGAAGCGAATATATAATGCCATCACAATGTATTATGAAATCCTGATACTTCATGAAATTTGGACGTGTCAAAAAGTGTATGTGTTTACCTATTGATTGTGTTACAGTTGTTGGAATGTCGCAACTTTAACATTTTAATGCATATTCTATATTTCAGATTATCTAATGTACACACCGTAATAAAATTGAAAAAAATAAAAGGTAATATATCTTATCTTTAATAATAATAATAATAATAATATATATATATATATATATATATATATATATATATATATATATATATGTATAACAAATACATGTTCTAGTATAATATAAAACTAATAACCTACACTATCTAAAATTAATTTTGTATATTGACGGATAGTAAGAGTAGATCACATATGGCTGGAACGTCACGGACGCGAAGTGAAACAAGCTCTCACCCTCTTTTACGATTTATTTGAAACTCACGCGATTTGCTACATTATAACTGCTAGCAAGTAACTCTCCCAATCCGATTGAGTTTTGTGTAACTGGGAGCAGAGGGAAATATGTCGCGGTTCATGCGATGTATTCTCTGAATTCGGCGAAAAAAAAACAATAAATAAGATTTAAACTATGTGACGTAATATTTGTGCGTTTTACAATTCAAGCATGCAGCTTTTCACAGAATAAACTTTTCGTCTTCTCTTTCTTTCTGTTCTATTTTGCTTTCTCCTACTTGTTGTCTCTCTTAATGTTTATTATTTACATCATTGCATTCCTCTCACTAGTTCGATTATCAGTCGCCTTTCATTTAATTCGTTCACCCTTCCCATCACCATCTAACACATTCATGTACGTATGAAAAATGTGCACGGTGAAAAACAAGCAAACAAGAAAACAACATCATAAGAATTTAAGTAGTAATTCCCAATCTAATCATCTGTCCTTTTGTCTGGATGACTGTTCGAACACCAATGATGAGCTGGCAATTAGGTTTTCTTCAGCCCTCGCGATTTTCTGCTTCCATGAGTGTGTTACTCAGCGCGCGCCTTGTTCACTCTCCTGTGTTGTCGTCACACCTGTTTCTTTGTCTGCTCTTCCTTATTCTTTTCTGTACACGTGTTTACGAGACCTGATGATCGTGTGACACGGCCGTACCATTTCATTTTCCTTTTCTTCACAGTGGTCATTGACTAAGATCAGAGTGTGCTATCTGCTATGATGGAGGCTACACCCAGTAGACCGGTACCGTATTGACCTTCGACCTTGATTCTGCCGGTCTGAGGTAGTGTCCTATACGCTTCTATGAGCTCCACCCTCCTAAGCTTTAGTTTCTCTTTATGAAGGGGGTTGTTTATTGCTAATCGCCTGAGACGCCCCTACCGGGGAATGTGGACGGGGCTACTCAGGCATTTTTGTAGGCCAGAGCGGGCTAATCCTAGTGCACTGGCTTATCACACCTGACCTTGTGTCTAACCTCCTGGGGATAAATAACTTGTCTAAGTCTTCTGTTCACTTCCTCATTTGTAATGTAATCTCTTTGTGAGATGTTGAGAATCCTACAGAAGTATCTAATCACTTTAACCTATATCTTTCTCTCTAGGTCCACAGTTTGGGTTCACAATTCACACGCGCACAGAAATATGGAGATGACCAGTGGGCACATCAACTTCGTTTTTAAACTGTGATGTTTATGTCATTCAATATGGACATTAGTTTGACCAGTTTTTATACGACATATGAATAATAGGGCATGAATGTTCTGTGGATTTTTATTTGAATTCTTACCAAAATGTAACTTCTTTCAAAGAAAGGTAACTGAAATCAGTAAAAGATAAATGCTTACAATACATTAACATTGGATCAGTAAAATTAAGCGAAGCTGAGATGGGTTAATAACAAAGTGGTTAATTGCCTGAGAATACCAATTTCAGTGTAAACATAAGATACCGAATTTAAGAATTAATATTTATATCGATTTGTGAACATCTCTCTTGGATGCTTACACCAACTGCAATCAGATGATCGCGAGCAACGCCGGATTGGGTTGGCTATTATATATACATATAAATACATTCGTACACAAGTGTCGATTTGTGCACGGTTGCGCATTAATCAAGCCACGTTATCCGGTTCATGTATCATGTATGAAAGTCTTTTACAAAAGCGATGAAAGTATTTCTCGCCTCTCTTTGATGCGTAATAATTCCAAACGCAAAAGTAATGGCTGATCTGTCCAAAACTGCCAGATCTACAAGACATGATTCTTATCTTCGTAGTTATTAACAAGAAGAGCCGTATTAGGAAGCAGGCTAGAGGATTTGAAGAGATGGAAATCATAATTGTAAGCGAAAACCTTGAGGCAAAAAAAAAGTTTAAATGCTGTAAGAAGAAATCGAGAATTTGTAGAGTTGTAATCATTGAGAAATCATCAAGAATCAACGAGCAAATTTAGAAAAATGAGATGACGAATTAGGTGCAATAATAAATTAGAGTTTATATATATAGAACTAATGCAATCGTGTGTCCTTCTCAGAGGTATTCAGATTATATAGAAGTGTATATGAGGAAATCTGAGATGAAAAACACGTTTACATTGATGTACAGATTCAATATTTTATTGTTATTATTATAAAGCTCTACTTTGTATTGAGAACTTTCAAACAAATTTAAGCAACTATATATGACGAGACATATGGCCTACCTTGTATAAATAGTGTTTGAAAGATAAATATATACCAATATAATTAGAGAGAGAAAGAGAAACATCTTTCTTCCTCGAACCGGGCAACAACGATTAACGGTGTTTTACAATAATATCATAGGGTGTCTGTTCGTACCGGGCATGCACAAAAAGCAAAGACAACCTTTTACTTTATTTTATTTATTACGTTCAAATTGATAATTTCATCATTTACAAAAATGTAAATAGTAATATATAGTGCTGGGTTAGGAGCAGAAGTTTCTTGCGCTCCTCATTTTTCCTGGGCAACCCACAGGTAACCTCGGGTACCACTAGTAATCATTAATATTTGCTTAGTTATATTTTTAACTATCATATGTCGCCAAGCTAGTATCTTCGGCGAGATTTATGGCCAACGATGTATAAGCAGCGTTAGGAAGATAGATAAATAGATACAAATATAGATCGAAACATAGATAGAAAAATAGACAGATAGACATGCCGAGAGATAGCACTTAACACAAGGTCATTTTGTTGACGAGAATTTAAAATTTAGTGCAGGAACATCAATTGGAATTTAAATGAAGTATTTAATTAATTATCGACTTTAACGGATTAAATGTTTAAAACAAAGTATGTAATTGCTTTTAATTTTAATTCTAATTATTTTGGTTTGCTGAATGCCGAACTAACAAAGGAGGTTGAACAAATATACATCGAAGGGAAAATTCTTGAAAATCGTAAGTATGAAAAGCGTAATGGATTATTTAAGAGATTTAGCAGAGCAGTTTACCATAATGCTTCAGTTGGTGAGGCACTAAGAAAACAATTAAGGTAATTTAATTAATGAATAGTATTAAATTTCCCTGTTATTTATTTTCAATATTATATTACTGAACGAAGTACTCAGTAACAACGGTTCATGAGTCAGAAAATTTCGGGTAAAATTTATGAAAATAGTTTATTACATTTCGAACGATGGCTATTAGTCTTGAACTAATATGCATACATACACGCACCTGCGTGCACGCACACACACACACATACACATACACACACACACACACATATATATATATATATATATATATATGTAAATTATAACTAAAAGGTAAACTTTTAGAGAGTTGGACCTATTGTGAAATAAGGAAAGCTCAATATACTGGATAGAGCAAAAATATGGTACGTCAATGAAAATTAGTAAGACCTGCAAATGGAAGCAAATCGGTATTTTCAGTTGTTCAAAACAAGGAGCAGTTTAGTTAATAAAAACATTTATTTTTCATCTCTTTCTTTCCTTAAACCAGGTTTTTCAAAGATTAAAATCTTATCATCAGAGGAAAAATTATGATTGATAAGTTGACCGGGTAGGACTGTCAAAGTTCCAAATTTGAAAAAGTTTTCTATTAAAATGAAAAATTAAAAAAATCAGAAAAACTTCTATAAAAAATTTTAAATTTTAAAAGAAAACTTTTTCAAATTTGAAACTTTGACAGTCCTACCCTGTCAACTTATCAATCATAATTTTTCCTCTGATGATAAGATTTTAATCTTTGAAAAACCTGGTTTAAGGAAAGAAAGAGATGAAAAATAAATGTTTTTATTAACTAAACTACTCCTTGTTTTGAACAACTGAAAATACCGATTTGCTTCCATTTGTAGGTCTTACTAATTTTTATTGACGTACTATATATATATATATATATATATATATATATATATATATATATATATATAAACAGCTGATGATCCCCGTGTTAAAAATATTAGACGCTTAAGGTCTCCTGTTTTTGTTTCACTCTTAGATACTTAACCCCTCTTTTTATTTTTTTTATTTACTTATTTTTTTATTTATTAATTTTCCAACGAATGTTAAGTCTGCAATATCTTGGATTTAGTTAGTTTCTCTGGGAATTTAAACTGCATTTTACTTTTTTTGTTGTTTAAAATGACTCAAAGCTTCTTTAGACTATATATATATATATATATATATATATATATAGTTTAGAAAGCCAAACAAACAATGCGGGTTTTTTTTTTCAAAATAAGTTATTTTAAAAATTTGAATTTTCGACGCAAAACGTCCTATTCATTAGTAATAGACATTTTTTTGTTTACTTCTTACTAGTGCCATATTTGTAATTAGTAATATAAGCTTGCTCAATGATGTTGACGGTAAAGGTTTAATGTCGATATGTGAGCTTACGCGCTGGCTGCGCTTGTTGAAATAATGAAAATGTAGTCCAACTCCTAGAGCATCGTTGACATTTTAATATAATTAGAAGTTTAGAAACCCCAATAAACAATGCGTTTATTTTTTAAATCGTTATTTTAAAAACCTGAATTTTCGACGCAAAGCGACGTATTCTAAATTAATAGACATTTTTTATTTTTTTTTACTACTGTTGCATTACTGCTGTGCTCAAAAGAATAACGACAATCACTGATGTATAAAAATACAATGATATATCTTTATTGTCGGTGGCAGTTAACGAGTGCGGGTCAGTGAAGAGAGAGGACGCACGCACAGAAATGTACGGAATGATGCTAGCCGACCCGATCGCCAGTCGACTATCGAGCTCAATTTCTTGTTAGTTTATATAATAATTTGTGACACCCACGCATCCACCAGTAAAAGTCAGTCCGGTATTTCACCTACGCTTTCGATATAGCTGTACCCTTAGGACGTTTATTTAGCGACGAGGTATTTCCGTCTGCATCAAAACGTTTTGGATATATAACCTTTGTAGGAGGCTTTGAATCAATAAAGAGTTTTTTTTTTATTTCCGACAATCAACAATGTTTTCTTTTCAGCCAGGTGGGTGTCTGTGTCAAGTACGTTTTATTCCTGAAAGGTGACATTTCCTGTACACCTTGCCCTGATATTCAACAAAACAATCTTATATTTTCCAGAATCACATATTCATATCAACTACTACTACTATTGCTACTACTATTGCTACTACTACTACTACTACTACTACTACTACTACTACTATTGCTACTTCTACTACTACTACTACTAGTAGTAGTAGTAGTACTAGCAGCACTAATACAACTACTAGTAGTAGTTGTAGTTGTAGTAGTAGTAATAGTAGTAGGAGTCTGTTTCGTTAAATGTAACGAACAGATTATGTGACAATTGGCCGCAGAGTATCGGAAACAGTAAAGAACCTAAAGTACAGAAAACACAACGAACATAATAATTGACACTGCAGGAAACTGTTAACAACCACGTTTCCCAACAGATAAATACGTTTCATCAACTAGCAACGTATAGCACGAATATACAAGCTAATCTCTAATGTATGGTAAGCAGGTGAAACGACTGCTGTCATGAACTCTAAAGCGTTTGTTTTATAGATCGTCAGAATCCACTGATTGATTGTAGTAGAGTGTTGCGAGTAGAGAATCCAATATTTATGAACCAATAATTTGAACAAGCCTCAAAAGTGTGTCTTCAAAATTTACTACATTTAGTACAAACTGAGGCTCTACATAAAAAAGAAAAAATTATAATGACATGATACGTCTACAGTTACGTCCGCAAAATAAAAATGTGTTTTCCAATAAATGTCAACACGCTCTGTGATCCTTGTGTGTTTCTATAAAAAAGGGAAAGGGGAAATACAAAACTCTTATCCACTTACTTAAATACGATGGCACACACGCACACAGATGCCGACAAAATTAACACATGCAAGTACACACACTTCATACATTAACTTGTTCTTTGTTCTCCTGTACAACACACAAACTGGTCATCATAAGCTATCAATTACTAGTAAATATTGGTTTAGAACTCCAACTAAGTAATACTATTTATTTATAGGCACGTTTTACCAGGACATCAGAATAAGATATATTTTTAAATATAAATTCTTTCTTCTGATATTAGAATATCTAATATAATCAAGTGAAATATCTTCAGATTTTGTCAGTTGAGGACTGCCAATATTATTTTGGCAAGTTCAATGTCTTTGACGGCGCATGTCTTCTGAAAAGAACTATTTCATAGAAGATAATTAATTGCTTTAAATATTATATTCAACTCAAACAACTACTTTCTATACACTCATTCATAGTGTTCCGCTGTTCGGAACCATATTCCTTTGAAAGTTAGTAGTCGCAAATCTATCGATTTTTTTCACGTAAGGATTCTTTGTTATTGCAAGGTTGGTGATACTTTCAACACTCGGCCACAGCGAGCATCCAACTTTCCTCTGGTTGTTCGTGACTTGCATTGAACCCATTCTTCCAAGATGAACACAACCATTGATAAAATAGACCTTGTGATTCGCTCCGGGATTTCAATACATTCAGATAATACTGACATTTTTAATGTCATTTAATCTGAGAAACAATTCTGACGCTCTTTTTATACATATTTCCTTACACTGTGACTCTGTATATAACACAATATCTATTTTGTAACATCTTTTCGTACTTGTTTTAATTATTTTTATACTTTATTATCATTTTTTCACATGGTTATCTTATAATGTTATCTTCACTTGAAAATCGTACCTTTATTATTATTATTATTATTATTATTATTATTATTATTATTATTATTATTATTATCTATATATTAATACGATAGCGTGTGTGTTCGTGTGTCACGCTTCCGGCAAAAGCTCTGGGCATGCGTGCTGCACCTAAATTTTGAAAAACATTCAAGTAGCCTGCGTTTAGGTATACTCATATGTTTATCCCTCTGGCGCAATGGTTAGCGAGGTGTTATTTTTTACTTCGGCCCGACTGGTTTATAGTTCGATCCCAACCAACCTCTAAGATTTTTATTCTACATTTTGGGGGGAAGGGGAAGAAATAATACATTTTTTTATTACCTGGTTAAACACTACTTTTTTGTGTTGCTTAAAACTTAAAACTATTTTTTGTTTTTATGTTGGCGTTTTTAATGGCATTGTCTATTTAATTACGTTGACTGCTTAAAAAGTAGGGTATCGGCCAGTATTATTTTGTTGTCTTTTTTTTTTGAACGGATGGCATATCAACCTTTTTTAGTAGATATGCGCAGTGTCCATCGTACACGAGTTACTATTTCAAACAATTATTTCACTTTTATCTAGAAGGGGGGGGGGGCTCATAATAAAGCAAGCGTAACTTACTAACAAATAGAGGGTGCTTTGTTACATTAGGACCCGTATTGAAAACATCATTTCGTGTAATTTACACGGGTTCCGCTAGTTATTATTATTAATTATTATTAATTATTATTATTATTATTATTATTATTATTATTATTATTATTATTATTATTCACTAGAAGTTCTCACACACTCACTGATAATAACCGGTGGTGTTCCCTGAGTCTGGGTTACACGTCTCCCCAGATTTCTATTACTTTCCTCATCTTATGATAACTATTGCAAATAAGGTCGTATTAGTGTTCTACCTCCTCAGTTTTTCAATCTTCCTTGAGCCTTCACAAATAATTTTGTGTGGTATCTTTTTGGGGAGGGCACAGTTCGTAACTTTCTCAGCATTTCAGTTCTCTTGGTTTCATGTGGTGCCCATTTTATGTTTTTGTTTTACTTCTGTTGTAATTTGTATGTGGCTGATTAGTGTCTATAGTTTATGTGGGTTGGTTTCTCTTTGATTCCAATTTCTCTTACTCTTAGGACTGTGATTAGTACTTCTCTGATTATTGGTATCATATTGACTTTCTTCTTGATCCATATTCCTTTCAGTTCTCTGACAAGCTCCGTTTATTTGTTTCGTTTGTCCGTCTCTTTGATCTTTACTCTGTGGCCTACTGGGACGGCATAAACTAAAATTTGTCATTTTTTACCTTCTTGGTTGGATGAGTTTACCTGTGTGTTATTTTATTTTACCAGTACTGTCTCCGGTTTGTGTCTGTACTATATGTCTGCATGTTCAAAATACAGTCGTTCGTATAGTTCCCAAACTACTGATTCCCCATGCAGTCGTGCCTATTATTTAATTCTTTTATAGTTAGTTTAATGCATTCACTTATTATGTGATTTATCATTTCGTCTCTTTGTCCACAGAGTTTATATTTACTGTTTTCGTGGGTATATATATTTTATCTGTATATGTAGTTTGTTTTGTGCAGCTGTCAGTAGCGATTCGGTTTCTCACTTTAAGTGTCCTTTTTTTAGGCATGCCCCGGTGTTTTCCGGATTCTCTTCTCCTGTGATTCTTATGAATCGTTTATGTAGCTGTTTTTTTCACATTTTTCTTTTCTTGTCTTTTTGTTTCTGTTTTGGCTGCTTCTTATATTGTTCATTTCGACCGTGTCTTTTGCTACGGTGTTCAGTATTTCTGTGTTCTGAGTTATGTACTTTTCTAAATATTTTTGTGTCTTCCACACAATCTTGTATATATAATAATATACTATTACTATTATTATTTACTCAATAGATGTTTCCACACAAGTCATTATCAGTGATTTTTCACTGACAATAACCGGTAGGGTTCCATGGAGCTTGAATGACAACATATCTCCTCGGATTACCACTACTTCTTTCGATAACCATTTTAAATGATGTTGCGTTATCGTAACAACCGCTTACCATTAATTCCTCGCTGAAAACAACGATTGGTTTTCTCTAAGATTTCAGTGACAATAAGTCTCCCAAATATTCCAGTACTCTTCGCACCATTCCACTAGAGGTCTTGTTAGTGCTCTCTCTCCTCGGTCTTTTCATTCTCCTTAACCCTCAACAACCGTTGTTGTTGTTGTTATTATTATTATTATTATTATTATTATTATTATTTTACTCACTCGGAGTTCTCACACACGTCATTAACAATGGTTGCACACGGACAACCACAGGTGTTCCCTTAACTCTGATTCGCAACACATTTCCTGTACTCTCTGCTTCTTTCAATACGCGTTCCAAAATCATTTTGAATTCTCAAAACAGCCGTCTACCATTTATTTATTACTGACAATGGTCGTTGACTTTCTCTGGAATTGGAGTGCCAATAAACTTCTTCGGGATTTCAGTGCTCGCCTCCATCGGTCTTTCGATCATCCTTGACTCTTCAGGACAAATGTGTGTGTAATCAATCCCTGCTGGTGGCACCGCTTTGTTTAGGAAGTTCGGGGTGTCAGATTATGATATATTTCCCATACACGATGGAAACTGCAGTTCCTTTTGATTCGCGTAATGTAATTTCTACATTTTGTTCCATTTATGGTGCACTTTCTCAGTAGCTCTTCGGTGTTACCTGGTTACGTAGGTGGGTTTCCACACTCGAGGATTTTTCTGAACAATCAGTACTGTGCGTTGTCTCGTGTCAATCCTCCCTTACATTCCAATTTTTAAAGTCTTTACCAGTTTTTTTTCTTGACTGTTCCTAGTGCTCATACAACTATTGGTATTACTGTAATTTTCTTTATGCTTGATAAGCTCCATGTATTTGGTTAGCTTTCTGCCTCCTTTATCTTTATCCTATGAACTGCTGAGACAGTGCAATTTACAATTTGGAATTTTTTTTTCTTGTCCATTATTATCACGCTCGGTCTCCTTGCGTAGATGAGTTTTTCCGTTTCTATTTCCATGTTCCGGACAATTTAATTGTTTTGACTTTAACCAACTGGTTTCTACCATATATGTGTATTTTTAAAGCGCAGATGCTTGCACAGTTCCCAGTAAACTGACTTCACAACGTAGCCATGTTGGTTTTTGTATTCCATTTGGGCTAGTTTACCTGTATTCATTCATGTGATTTACTATTTCATCGCTTTGTCCGAGCAGTCTACTTTTTATTTATATCTTGGTTCTAGTCCTCTTTGCTTTTATATAGGTCTCTCTGATTGCGTGGTTTTGTGTTTATCGCAGTAGCAATATTTTTTATTTGTTCAGGTGTCAGGCAATAATCAGCCTCTATATATTTTGTATGATGCATTTTTCTAGTCCTTTTAGTGCATCGTTCACACAATCTTCAATATATATATCGGTCCTTTTAATACTCATTTATTTTTCAGTATCATCTTTTCGGGTGCAGTGTGTTGTGCATGCTCATTAGTTTCCTGTTTCTTTGATACAATTACTTCAATTCTTCTTTTGTCAAGTAAATGAATGGCCCAGAGTATCTTAATTGGGATATTGCATTACTATTTCTTCATTTTAATATGTTTTCTACTATATAATTTTGTTTCCAGATTTCTTGTCTGTCTTATCACGTATTTTTTTTAAACATATCGTTCATCTTTATTGACTTTTAGGATGGCTAGGTATTTTAAGGTCTCGCCTTTAGCAACCGTTGTCATTGCATCTCGATCGATAAATTAAATTTTATATTCTTCATTTAAAACAGTGCACATTTTTTTATGTTAAACTGAATTCATATATCCTGGATAACATTTCTAGTCCTGTTTATAAGCGTTTCAATGTTCCTCCTGTATTTTAATAATAGCTTGATACATCACTCTATGTCCCGTGGATGAAATATAGATAATTAAAAATCCATCGCATTTTTATAAACTACTTTTCTTCGAATGATATGTGTACACATTTGAGCCCAATCGGATGATTAGTTTACAAATTAGTTATTTAAGTGAAGCTACTTTTACCAATTTTCAAAAAATGAACAATTCTGAATTTGTTGTGTTGATAAAGCATTGGTTGTTGATGAGAAAAATACTGTTCAAGCAAGGCACTGGCTTAATAAATATTATGAGGAATCTGCTCCGTGTGAAACAAAGATTGAGAGGTGTATGCTGACTTTAAATGCGATCGTACATACACAAATGATGCTGAACGCTCAGGTAACACAAATTTAGCTGTTATCCCGGAAAATGAAATTGTCTACAAACACGTTTTAGCCGATCATAAATTAAAGTTACATGATATAGCAGAGAGGTTGAAGATATCAGAAAGCAGTGTAGTCACAATTTGGTATGAGGATTTGTTAATGAGAAAGCTGTGTTCAAAGTGCGTGCCGTATATGCTCACAGTCGATCAAAACCAACAACGTATCAACGATTTAAAGTGTTGTATGCAACTGTTTCAACGCACACAGACCATTTGTTCTTTTTGTTGCTTTACGCATCCTTTCTGAAGGAAGTAGTCCATCACTATAAAGGGAGTGGTAAATCTCTTTACCCAGTTGTACGGTTGAAACTTTCCCCGTGTTTGGTAGACACGTTATTTGATTGTAGTTGCTTGGGATCGTTACTTATCGCTGTGATTTTTAGTTCTGCCTTTTTCATCCTCTCTTTACGTATACATCTTGTTTAGTTTACTTATTGATTTGCTTAGAATTTATCTAGGATGCTGTCACTTAGCAATAACATGTTGTATAATGATATCCTACCTAAATACATGTTGTCTAATGAACATTTATGTAATTAATTTCGTGTCATATTATGCCGCGTATATACATGGCATGTATAATATCAAGCTGAACGATATTTATATCATGTAGTATAAGGTCATGGTTACATATCATCATTGATATATTAAACATTAATTATTATGGTTTCAACTTAACAAAATAAAAAAAACATGTCATGCTTTCCTTGTGCGCTTCATAAATCTATCGCATGTAGATGCGTTACGTATATGCTGAGACAACCCGCACTATATTATATGATGTTACGCTATGTGATGTGATTTATAATGTCGTGTTTTATGATAGTGTACTATTGTACTGTTATCTTATACAAATACTTTATATCATACGGACATTTTTTCACGGGAATATTTTCTGTTACATGTAAATGTTACTTCTTACAAAAATATTATGTCTCAAAATAATTTTCTGGAATGAAACGTTACGTCAGAATAATATATTAAGTAATATGAAATGATATTCAATAACTAATGTTATTAAATAATATACACTAGCGGTCCTGTGCATGTTCATCGTTGGAAAAAGTAGTAATTATGTATATAATAGAGTCTATACACAAACACTGGAAGGACGGTACTATCTTAAATAGAAGTGTAACCAAATATTTTTTGCAAAACCGCATCTGGATTTGAATAATAATTAACATGTGAATTAAATTAAAACTAAAATCAATACCAAATAGAAATGAACATAAACACGTGCTTATTAGGTTAAAACCAAGAATGGACATAGTCGAATCAAAGTAGGTTTCTCGTGCGTGAAGCAAAGCGATCAACTGTTACTATGATAAATATGCCGCCTCCTTTTTTGTTCAGTACGAACATCGAAACATTCATGCGTACAACTGTAAGTGAAAAAAATACCACCTAATGGTTATTAAGTATCAATGCGAAAGAAAGAATTGCAGAGGGCGATTTCTTTTGTATATTCTTAAAATGTTGAGGGAAAGAAGATTTTTGTATGTTGGTGTATTATCTGCAATCTAAAAACGTACATTAGGAAAGTCATTTTTATTAACTGCGTAATTTCAAATATGCCTAGCCATTAACATGAAGTGAGCGGACAGACAATCTTTTTCATGGTTTAAAATTTAGTAAACATACAATTCTAACAACACAATTCGAGAAAGAGAAAACGTCTTAATATATGCAATGTATATATTAACCTTCGACTAGCAGGCACTCCAGTATTACCCGGGAACGAATAAATACACTTGTACACTCCTGTTCCCAGTTTTGAATTTTTTATTAGAATTTTTGTCATTTTTTATAATTTATAAATTTCAAGGTATAAATAAAAAAATTTTTTAAAGTGTTTTTTTCTTTTCTATTTATGAATATGCGGCACGAACGCAAATCCCTGCAATATTATTGTAAAATAGACCAATATGAAATTAATACCACGATACAAAATTTTATTCGGGAAATATTGTTAGATTTTGGTATAGGATTTTCTGTTCAATTGAATCCTCGACGAAAAGACTTTCACACACACACACACACACACACACACACACACACACACACACACACACACACACACACACACACACACATATATATATATATATATATATATATATATATATACGTGTATATAATAAATATTTTATATCAGATCCTATCTTGGTAAGGAGATGCTCGATATTGTAGACGGAGCATTAATATAGGAAATATTGAAATTATGAAAAAAATAACATTTGACAGTTAACAAGTTTATTAAATTATCAGGTTTTCAAGCAAGAAATATAATAACCTGACCTTTTATCCCTGGGTTTTCAAATAATTGCTTTTTCCCTCAGAAGGAAAAAACCAACACAATTACTAATTATTGGTAAGCATGAATTTGAAAATTTAGTAAAAATAAGAATTTTGCAACAAAAAAATTTGCAATAAAATATTTGCAACAAAAACTTTTATTTGAACTATTTAGCTTTAAGCATATTTCTAAAAATTACTGCGAATTTTCTAATCAATGCTTACCAATAATTAGTAATGTTGATGTTTTTTTCCTTCCGAGGAGAAGAGCAATTCTGAAAAAACCCATGGATTAAAAATCAGTTGATTATATTCCTTGTTTTAACACCTACTGTCTTATTTAATAAACTTGTACACTTTCAAATATATATATATATATATATATATATATATATATATATATATATATATATATATATATAATATATTAGCAGGAAGACACGAACCCGACGTTTCTCGGGATTGAATGTCCTTTTTACTACGCTCATAACAACCCCCCCCCCCCAGAAGAAGACATAACGATTCAGAACATAGAGGGACACGCAGAGATTCGGGACGATTTCCAATGTGTTCGACGGAGAATTTTAAACCTATAAAGTCAATTTCATCAAATAGGATATATTTAAAGTTTTAAGAGGAGGGAGTCCCCCATAACTCCATGTCGGGGGGGGGGAGTGTCGATTTTCTTCCCCGAATAAATCCACTCATAAATCCACTTTTAATTTTTATGTAGATTCTCTTACATATTTTTTATAGGGAACACAGAAATACATTGAGGTTTATATAATATATCTTGCCACATTGAACAGCTGGAATAAGCAAAACGGTCGTTTTGTATATATATATATATATATATATATATATATATATATATATATATATATATAAGGAACAGGAGAATATACATATGATGTATACCTTCAAAGTAGAACCTATCATGAAAAAATGATGCTCGATATACAAGATAAAACAATTATATAAGCAAGTAAAGGATGATAAAAAAAATTGTACGAAATACAATATCTATTAAGTCATCAGTTGTTCAATACAAGGGTTTTTAAATTAAATAAATTTTATTTATCCTTATTTAAACCATGACTTTTCAAAGGATGATATCTTATCGTCAGGAGAGTAAACAGATAATTTGGTATAATGTGGAAATCTACAATCACAATTTGAATTCATAACCGCCAACGATATCGGCGCGAATACACAATGACAAGGACATTTTATATTAAAAAAAAACGGAAAAAGTTTGTTTATTTTTGTTTTTGTGTTTTTTGATGAAAATAAAAATTACAATACTGGTAAACTCTGATGATGGAATATTATTCCGAAATTAATAATGTTAAAGTAAAAAAAAAATTGATCTCGCATTGATAAGGCTTCTATTTTCAAATTTATAATATACATATATATATATGTATAGTATAATTTTTTATTTGTACAAACATTATTGGTTACATATGTGGATACATGTTTCAGTTATACTCTCTAATAGAGAAGTAACCAAAACAGAAATACGTTTTTTTTAAATTTCTCTTTTGGTCTGAGAGTACAACTGAAACATATATGCACAAATGTAACCAATAATGTTTGTATGAATAAACATCTATACTAAAACCAGCTCTATTACTTTTATAAACACTGGAGTCTCAATATATTAAAATCTATAGAAACAGATATAATGCATGTACTAATATATATATATATATATATATATATATATATATATATATATATATATATATATATATATATTCAATTGAATTCCATTGACAAGGATCGGTAACCATTATGCATCTTGCACTGCCTTGAACTGTTTGGACATATGTGAATTGACCACGGCTTTTTGGCAGTTTATTTCACGGACTAGAGACCCGGACAGAAAAAAGTAGTATTCCGACAATTCCCCCGAAATCATCTCCGGTACCGCTTTTTTTAATTTCCACGAAGTTGGTATGAAGAGGTGTTCACGCGACACATTATAGTTACCGCACATAATGTTAGGGAGAGAGATAGAGAAAAAGAAAGAAAGAGAAAAAGAGAGAGAGAGAGACAGAGAGACAGACAGACAGACAGGCAGACAGGCAGCCAGGCAGGCAGACAGGCAGACAGACGAATAGAGACAAGGACAGCAAGATTATTGTATAGATTTCACTCTTATTAGGCAAATAACAAGTTCTGTCTCTTAGAATCGCTACTTATATTCTCATGTTTTTAATTTACTATTTAAAAAATCGTTATTTTTAAAAAAGATTTCATAGTATAAACGAACGACTGTTTTACACTCATTTTACGATTGAAAAATAGATATTTCTTTAGCTTGACATTTTGACAAGACGCTTATGTTTATAATCAATTATTTTCCTATTTGTTCGTCGTTTATCTACGAACATCTCACGCAGTATCTGTTAAAATGAATCCCATTTTTCATCATTTAAAAGAACCGCATCTTATACCGTGGATACGTACTCTACACCGGCGTACAGTTTTAGTAATTTGTATAATTGACTGGAAATTTCCGGTTGAAGTTTTACAGTCTTGCTCACACGTGCCTGATTGCAGTGCTAGATTAAATGAGACAACGCAGCATATCACCAAGACAACGTTTGATCTTACAATCAACCTCACAAAAACTAAAGCGATGTCTACTCCTACAACTGTGAAACCGTACACGAACATAATATATTGGTTCACGGAATAAGCCTGGGAGTGCCTGTCAGGTTTGTTTAGCTGGGCAGCACACTAACAGTAAATGTCTCCTTGGATATTAAAATGCAGTTACGCTTCTATAAAGCAATAGTGACGGTCGGAAAACTTGAAAAGAGAGTATTGTCACGTCATGATATTATCAACTATCCCAAGGTGTGTGTCTATAAAGTGTGTATTCTACTCCTGTGATATTTTAATTTCTTCAAGTTTTATTATTATTCTGGGTATCTTCTTTCTTATATTTAATTTTAATGTTAATATACCCACTGTTTTTATAGCTGTATTATACTTATACATTAGGTTATACTATAATGTAAGATCTCTCACTATATATAAAACAGAAATTATAAAAATATAGTAAACGTACCAGTGACCCGTTGGTTCATGGACCACTACAATCAATTCTACTTTGATTAAATTTGATTTCATTCTAAATAACACATACACTGTACCATATCTATAAACATATTCTTTTTTATCAATAAAAATACTTCTATATTATTATTATTATTATTATTATTATTATTATTATTATTATTATTATTATTATTATCATCATCATGTACTCACTAGGCGTTTTTACATAAGTTAATATCAGTGATTGTACACTGACAATAACTAGTGGTGATCCTCTGGAGTCTGAGTGACAAATAATAATTATTATTAGTAGTAGTAGTAGTAGTATAAGTATATAGCATTATTATTATTGTTTTTAATTCTAATATAGAGGAAAAAACTTAGTTTGCTATCAAAATGCATACACACCGCAATGACGTATGTAAATTAGATAGCAAAATAAGTATTTTTCTTACACATACGTCATTGTAGTGTGTAGGTAAATTCGATGATGCCGCTAAAAATGTATAGTTAAATCTTCTCTAAATGCCCACAGAGTTATTAAGACATATTAGTGAGTGAATGAATCAATATAGATTAAAAAGAGGCAAGAGAAATACATAGATAGCTAAGAGAGAAATGAATTACTTATTCGGTTAACTATAAACTACGGTGAATAAGAACAATTAATTAAAACAAAATGATTTTAAAGCGGAACTAACGTATATTTTCGCATGTATTTTGTTGAATATATAACTATATATATATATATATATATATATATATATATATATATATATATAACAGCTTTGAGGATTAAACTGACATTTAGTATAATAATACATATATATATATATATATATATATATATATATATATATTCCAGATTTTTAGAGTGTTGTACAGTCAATCCAGTGAATCTTACAACATTGATATGATGAAGTTCAATAACAAATATAGTCTTATGTTACACTATAAAATTACAAAATTATGATGTTGTACACCGACTTGATGATAACTAAATGCTTTTTAGATTGCAGCATGAATGCATATTCCTAGCAAAATATAGTTTTAAAAATAACAATAGTATATACATATATATAGTATGGGCACTAGCTACATAGAGACGTTTGTTTTGTATCGCTAAACGAATCCGTCTGATTAATTAAACATGACAAATTCCTTCAGAAATGAAACAGAAACGTTTCTATACAGATCACCTTTCATATTTCCATTCTATTACAACAGGACTGTTAAACTGTATACTGAAGAAAATGTATGCGTAACATATTATCTAATAATATAAGCATATATACGTGAAGCAGGAATATATATATATATATATATATATATATATATATATATATATATATATATATATTACTTAAAGGATTACGTGTTTTAATATTTTATACCCATGGTTTCACGCGATATTGCGATCGGCGGTGCTCAATTATTTAATAATAAGAGCATAATCTGTATTATATGTGTTACGGATCAAATCAACATGATACCATCGGTTTAAAGCCAGGTGCGGTCTCAGAAAACGAAACATAATGTAACGTCAACAAACTGTCATCGGCTTTTTCTTAGATCGCACCCTGCGTGAAACCGATGGTATAATGTTAATTTGATCTGATCTTCTGTAATGCAATATATATATATATATATATATATATATATATATATATATATATATATATATATATATATATATATCGAATGTTTCTGAAAAGAACACTTATCTCGGCTGTGATACATGAAAGAATAATATCAAGAAAGTATTACCTTAAAATACTTTTCAACTCTGGCAACGTCTCTTAGCTCCTGGGCGAGTTCAAAAGCTGTGAGTATTGGATCTTTACTTGACAGCGATATGTAAGCCCCACTGGCTAGTCCTTTGTAAGCGTTTAGTCTTGTCTTTGCCAGGCGTAACTGATCGAATTGCAATTTATTGCTGCATTCTTGACAAGCGCAATAATAATGGTGCGGCTTCTGGATGGTATCTCCCCGTAACAATAGGAGCTGTACAATCTCGAACTGGTTGCGCTCGGCGGCCAGTATTAGCGGTGTGATGTCGGAGGAGAAAGGCGAGTCCTCACTTGTTTGATTATAAAAGTAGTCCGTTTCTCCGAATCGTTTGTTCTCGCGTTTAACATCTTTATATTTTGGGTGTTTCAGAATTGTCTCTGCGATGTTCTCGTGGCCAGCACTGATTGCCTGCAGCAAGGCTTCGTGGATTGTGGCCGTGTTACAGCGATCAAGCAATAACTCTACCACCTGAAAAATAAAAAAAAACGTAAATAAGAAAAATTGGTTAGTATACTTATTATATACGATTAATTAAACACACGTTTCTTTTTTACCCATAGCTGGAGAGAAACTGCGGGTTAATATGTTTCCTAATAGTATTAGTACGTAAATTATTACAATAGATGTGATAGCATTCGAACTCGGCATCGCTGATTTCATATATTGTGATGGTATCTATGAGACCAATCAAACACACGTAGTTAATTTTTTTCTGTTCAAATGAATATCGGTCTATAAAGAAATGTATACCCCATGTTTCTTATTTATAAGTATAAAGTAGTAATTTAGCAAAATTTGGGTAATGTGTTAGAATGACGTAGGAGCAGAAAAATACATTTTGTAGCTAGATAAATTGAAAGAAAAACTTTCAATTAGAGGTTTAAGTTAGAAGAATAAGTTAACGTGTATGGAAGTAACGTCATGACAGGAGGTCAACGTAGCAAAGAAGTGAAATAGATCCAGCCGCTTGTATGTTCGACGTCGAAGCGAACGTACGACTATTTCGAAGATTTTCGACCATTTTTCCGAGTGATGACTTGGAGAATAGTAATGCTAAAAGAACTTGCTATCAAGGTAGTTTTAAAAACAAAAATAAATACAAATGAAAGCATCATAAAAAATAGTTGTGCTTTGTTTTCCTTACAATGCTGATGATTATAACTGTAAATAATGAGGAAAGAAGAAAACGACACACTTCAACTGTCATAGATGCCTCTAATAAAGAGAGACGTTCTAACTTATTGAGCTGACTATCTACGACGTGCCAACAAACTTCAGCTTGTTTACAATCACGAAAAATCAGAGAAACAAAGAGGATTCCATAACTGATTGAGCTGACGAGTTACGACGTGCCAACAAGACTGTTAAGATTAACAAAAGAAAAGGAAAGAAAGATAGAAAGATAGTTGTCTCAACTTATTGAGCTGACAATCTACGACGTATCAACAAGATTTCTGCTGTGAACAATAACGAAAGAAAGAGAAAGGAAAAAATATGTCACAACTGATTGAGCTGACTACTTACGACCTGTCTACAAAACTTCAGCTGTTTTTGACGTGGCGCCGTCCAAAACACCTACTAGATCAGGGATTCTTAACCAGGATCCACATAGACTCCCGATGGTTCACAAAATCTTTAAGGCGACCCACACACATTTGGTGTCATCTAGTGTCTATTTAATAGGTTATTTTCACTATAAGATGTATGCGTTTTTGTTGAAATTTTCTAGATTTAATTTGGATTTTACTTTATAAATATGACGAATTTTATTCTTTGTTACTTTATACTAACCTAGAAAAAACTATTTAATTAAACACATATATATTAATATTAAGGGTCCACGAATTATCATATAGCTCGTTGGGGGTCCACATACAAAATAAGTTTTCGAACCCTTGTGTTTGATGGAAAGACTTGTTTGAAGATAACTCTGCAGTGACGGCTGGTGAGAGATACTATAGGCTTATATTGATCGAAAAAGTATCAGGTGTTTAATTGAAGAGTAGAATAATTTTAAATAAGTCGACAGAAGAAAACGAAGCAGAAAGGTGACTGGGTGATGATACTTTTCCTGGCTACCACTGAAACAATGATAACTGCAAGAAATAATGACGTAACCTACCCGGCCGGCGATTACAATCTGTAGAATAAAAATGAAATAGTATTTTTAGTATTTTACGTTGAGCGTGATAATCAATTACTTAATTCGATTAAAGACAGATTCCAGCGTAAAAAAAGACATGCAAGACTGTGACCCAGACCCAGACGCAATCCTCTACCTTTACTGAGATAATGTACTGCTGTCATATTTGGGGAGGTGCCGCTCGGAGTACATTTTCCTGCCTTGACAAATTACAAAATCGACTTCGCAATCTAGTGGGTATGATCTTTTCTCTTCCCTACAAACTTGTTTACGTAGAAGATATGTTGTTAGTCTCTCTCTCTCTCTCTCTCTCTCTCTCTCTCTCTCTCTGCTGTATCGTTCTGTTCATTGTAGGTGCTCTACTGGGCTGAAATCTCTGACACCCCCTCTAAAAAATTCACAGGAAGAATTCGTCTTGCTACAACCACAACAACACCTTTCCTTTCTCCCCACTCTGTACCTAAAAACAAACGAAACTTCCATGAACAAAGTTTCTTTCCTAGAACACTCCATCTGTGGAAAAAGATATCACGAGTCTGCTTCCCAACCGAGTTAAGCAAGGTCGTCGATAAAATATTAACACATATTTGTTGAACCGTCCTTTTAGATAATCAATTCCTCTTATGTAATTTTCTGCACATCCCACCCATTATTTTGTGTTCATATCGTGCAGGCGGTCATCGTCCAACTGACAATCTCTTTAACCCTTATCTTTGAGTGGCCCTCAGGTTTTGATAAGCGGTGACCCATTAGTAAAAAAAAAGAAGAAAAAAGATACACGACAAAGGCCAATCGACTAATTGAAAAGTGACAATCGGAAGAATGTGGTTGTCTTTTTAAATTAGTGATGATATTGAAAAAAGATAACAGAACTGAACTCTTTAGTAGCTGAATACATTAGGCTCTCTAGTCGAAAACATGACGTCTTATATATTTTTATGAGGCTATACAATTTTATATTAGATCTAGCTTTTCAATATCGATTGAACAATATGTGCCAGACCGACCTGACAATCAGCTCAATTGCATCCATTCAGTGAGGTTCTTAGATACCGGAAGGCTTTCTACTCTAATAACTTATTCCCTCAAACTGCTAGCCGTTGGAATTCCTTCCATGTTTCCTGTTACCCTGACTGCACCAACATGCAGAGATTTAAATGTGATGTGAACAATTATCTCGCTGCACACCTTCTCTCTTGGGATGCACCTATACATCTGAGTTATTAATTCACAGTAACTCCTTACGTCTCAGTAGCAATGTGCCTTGTTTGGGGTGAATATAAGTAAAAACAAAACTCGAATTGTCAATATATATATATATATATATATATATATATATATATATATATATATATATATATATAATAGAGGAAGAGAGTACCCTTATAAAAAAATGCAGCCATAAGAGAGGCTGAAGAATACTACCTTCCTATCAGGAAAGAAGAAACTAGACGAAGACAAGAGTCTAGATGGGAGAGGGAAGAAAAGTGAACACTGTTATGGGCTATGAAATATGCTCAAGCAAAATATACCAAACAAAACAAGAGAACAGAAACCTGGAGTGAAATATTCTTCCACTTCTGTCCGGGCAAGAAAAATGCTCCACCACAAAAAAATAACTTGCCAAAGATATAACAGCATGAGCCTGTTCAATGAAACTGAGCTGGACTACATGACATCAGAGATAGAAGCCCTTATAAAAACAAAAAAGTGTACACTTGAAAGCCCCATCAAAATTCTCACAATTCCCATCATCGTTCAAAACACCACACCACAGGTACGGCAGTAATCACATTACCATTCATCCATGAATTAGTCCGTCTGAGCTCATGACAACCAACCATAAAGCTACATCAACACCAGAATCCCCTTTAGCAAAAGGCTCCCCGACAAGTATACCACCACCATCAGCTGTCTATTTAGAATCAGAAGGTAGCCCCTCACTGGTAACACCTTTGGATTATTCCCAATGAAAACCGCAGGGTGTTTGACATATTGAATAACACAAGAAATGAGTAAAACAACAACATCGTTTTATGCTTCGAACACGATAAATCATTTTATATATATATATATATATATATATATATATATATATATATATATATATATATGATTAAATAATACGGAATTCTGTCATTTCTCAATCATCGCAATAACTCTGTGAGCATGTTTGCGGATCTCTTGTGTCATTGCGCAATAGCTAAGCATCGAAATATTAAACATTCCTGCCTCCTCTCAACTTCGATAACTCTTCGGAAATAATATTACCATTTTAGAATATGAAAATTACAAACCAAACCTTCCGATATTAGAAGCTCTAAATGCAAAAACTAAAAAGCCAGCAATTAATAAAATTACTTTCGAAAACGCCTTAAAATGACTATAATACTAATACTCTATTAATTATAAAACTAATCTAAACTGCCCCGCAACAATAAACCTCACATATATATCTGGTTAAATAGTACAGACAACTTAAGTCTGCATATTTTCTCTTTGATCCTTTCGAGTTGACTAATGAGTGTTCGAATTTCCGACTTAAACTGGCTGATGACGTTTCCGTACAGGTTGGGTACACTAGTACTTTCGGTTCCTTCTGCAACGATTTAAAAGAGGCTGCTTATTGGAGAAAGAACATAAGCCATTGAATCATATGATAATAATTTAATATATATTCTGAAGTTTTTTTTAAAGAAATATTTATTGATACAATTGTTTCTGCCTATTTCAAACCACAACTTTTTATTGATAAATAATAAATTCAAGATATGTTTTCTAAATGATTTCTCGGCGAATTTTTTATCTCCCATAAAAGAAAACCTAGTAACAAAACCGTTAAAATGGTTCTTTTCATTTCACTTATTTACAATGTTTTTTTTCAAGCATACCAGTGAAAAAGTATCATAAGTCCTACCTTATATAGGAAAACCTCTCTCATATATATATATATATATATATATATATATATATATATATACATATATATATATATATATATATATATGTATATATGTATATATATATATATATACATATATATATATATATATATATATATATATATATATATGTATATATGTATATATATATGTATGTATATATATGTATGTGTATCTATATATAAATATATATATATACATGTATGTGTATATATATATAAATATATATATATGTGTATACATATAAATATATATATGTATTTGCATATATATGAATATATATATATAAATATATATATGTATATATATTAATATATATGTATATATATACATATATATATGTATATATATATTAATATATATATATATATATATGCATATATATATACATATAAATATATATATATATGTATGTATATATATATATAAATGTATATATGTATATATTTATATAAATATATATATATGTCTATATATATAAATATATATATATATATACGTATGTATATTTATATATTAATATTTTATATATATATATATGTATATATATAAATGTATATATATACATATATATATACATATATTAATATATATATATATATATAGATATTAATATATATATATATATATACATAAATATATATATATATATGTATGTATATATATAAATATATATACATCTATGTATGTATATATATATTAATATAAATATATATATATATATATATATATGTATATGTATATATATATGTATATATTTATATTAATATTTATATATACATAAATATATATCTATATGTATGTATATATATATATATATATATATATATATATATTAATATTTATATATACATAAATATATATATATGTATGTATATATATATATATTAATATAAATATATATATATATATATGTATAAGTATATGTATATGTATATATATGTATATGTATATATATACATATATATATATATATATATATATATTAATATAAATATATATATATATGTATAAGTATATGTATATGTATATATATATATATGTATATATATATATACATGTATATATATATACATATATATATATATATATATATATATATATATCTTCCAATATGTTTCTATCTATTATCTTACTATATCGACTCTCGTTCTCACGCCTACATTTTCATTCTACGCTTTACATTATTTGAAAGAATAGTGCATAATTCTCGTGACGATCCCTCCATATTCGGTTAATGTGTACTTTCATAACGATGCAAAAAAATATTGATAGTTTTCTATTTCTAGCGTCGGAAAACACATATGTCCCGCCAGATTTGATCTGGCAATTATTATTTCCCTACACTGATTTTGCGCGGCATCCCATTCAGCGTGAATTGAATTGTTTGTCGATTTTACGCCTGAGAATTCTACTCGGAATTTTTGAGGCCAGGAATCCGTGTGAATAATAAACTTCAGAATTATTAAGCTCTACAAGTAATTCGATTAAAGCCTCATTTCAATGTTGTTAACGCTTCGTAACTCGATACGTTTTCCAGATCATTCACTGTTTATAGACACAATATAAATAGCATTTAAATAGTTAACAATAAAGACATGCATTTATTCATGACTGTTGATTGTTGACTATGGCGACTGGAAGTTTAACACTCAAGCGACCACGAGACGCCTGTTAAGTTCACTCGCAAAGTAATCAGCCGACATAATTAGATCAACGCTACGGGCGGAAAACTACCAGCCACAATGGAAATGTTATTTTACGTTCATAATAATGTATGTATCCGTTACGTATTGGGCGATTAAACTCATTAGTATATCAATTATTTAGTTGAAAATAAGAGGAAATGAAAGTTCAGTCGAAGTTAACTTGCTGAACTCGAGGTTAGTTTTTACTCGACTGTGGGAATGGATAGAAACAGATGTGATGTCACATGGTTAAACAGCGAGAGTATTGATTTACTCCTCTCCAGGAGTTAGGGACACGGCTAGTTTTTATCTTACTCTCACAAGTATGATGTGACCCAAGCTCAGGTTGGGAAAGTGGGGTTTAAAAATTGCCTGGGCAGCCCCGTCGGCATTCCCCGGCAGGGGCGCCCCAGGCAGTAAGCAATAAACTTACTCCTCCCCAAAGCCTGGGAGAGTGGACCTCCTAGAACTGCACAAGACAGACCCATAGACCGGCGTAAATCAAGTCCCGAAGACCAAGACAATACCAGTCTATGGGGTGCAGTATCCATCGGAACAGATACTACACTTTGATCTTAGCCAAAAGGCAGAGGGACGCGAGAGTATGAAGGAGAGATTTGAGCAGTTCGTTTGAAGCACGTAACGCATAAACATGAACATTGATAAGATATGATTGAACAATAATTATCGATCTCTCTGCCTTATCCCTACCAAATTCGTCAGTCCTTTGGGTACTTATGCAGTTTACGGACAGGGCTGAGATAATTACGTTATTATTTAGAAACTCATTCTCAACATAAGAGAGTGTGTGTCTTATTAACTATTCTCTATTTTCTCCTCATAATTTAATACGGAAAATTTACCGTACAAATTAAATTTAACTTGAAAATCCTATCTAAAAAATAGCCCGGCCCGTAAACTGCATAAGTACCGTGATTTAAAACGAATACCAAGTCGAATAAACCTACTCTGTCTTCTAACAGTTTTATCTCGACGAAGTCTATTTCGAGGCATGAAAGAACTTATTTGCCGGCGGCGTTTCCCAGATCGGGAAGGATCACAGAAAGGGCGCGCACAAGGAAAGCATGCAGCGACCAATATATGAGGAGTTTTCATGTGTTTTTGTAATAATGACGACAACTTAATTTTCTACATGAATAGGAAAAATTTGAAACGCAAAAATAATATATGCCTTATATATTCGCATCATATTTATATTGATTCTATCCTTGATATTAAGCTCTCCCCCATTACAGAAGTACAACTTATCTTCACAACTTTATCTCTATACCCTATCCCCAATCCTTCTCGTTATTGCCTTATCACTCTATTTTCTTTCTCTCTCTTTCGGGGTTTTTCTTATGTATGCATATATGTTGTTAGATTTTCAAAGTCATATCAAAAGAGCATTTAAGCTGACGAATAAAACTTTGCTTCTGACTAGTATAAACACATAAACACACACACACACACACACACACATATATATATATATATATATATATATATATATATACGTACAACTTAATTTTAGTTCTTATTGTTTTTTGCGCTACGAACAAGGTTAACTTATCTACGGTGAAGCATTCACCTGAATGCTACGAGGGAGTTACCTTATATGTCGTACCTTATATGTGGGGGCGTCTAAATATTATTTTATTTATAAAATAATTATTCACGGACGCGCGTTTCGCCGCCTACGGCTCCTCAGCGTGGCTGTACTTTTGACGAGATTCGAAACGCGATCAAAATTACTGTAATTCGAAACCCTTTACGATTAGGCTACGGAACATCGTCAGAATTACTGCTTATTTTATAACCCATAAATGTGTAAACATTGATTTTATTTGTTATTATTTTGATCGTGTCGCGGTTTCGAATCTCGCCAACAGTACAGCCAATTCAAGGCAACGTGGCCACATTATCTTTTTTAACTATACGATTTATGGGGTTACCGCCGGAGTCGCATCATACCCCCCACAGAAAGAAAAAAACATTAAAATGTAAAACTAATGTTATATTTATTGCTTATACCCGTAATGGTATGGCTAGTCTTCTGGTTCTATGAATGATCATTAACTGGATCAGATCAAAGGTTAAAATAATAAAGTGAATGAAAAACGACACTGTCGAAAGAAACGAATTGCGGTTCATTTCAAGTAACCTAAACGCAATGCGAGACCATTTAAAAAATAGAAAAATCTATCAGATATAAACAAGAACTGACCTGTTCGCTGTTGTCCATGTTGGCATCGAAGTTTAGATAAATGTTCGTACTTTTCATGTCTCATTGTTTTTTCATCTCAACCTGAACGACACGAGACAATCAAAATACACGTTTTGTCTCAACCGGTGATCTTTATAAGTAGCACGTAACAAGTTTCTCTGGAGAGTCGTATGCGATATTATATATGTAATTAACCCGGCGTTAGCTACCGTTTTATCCTCCTCTTTACTATACTTGTCATTAAGTCAACTGTATTCACCTTTCATATGCTTCTTCTTGCTAAGATCAATTTAAAAGAAATATGCATGCCTTCGTCGCCAGATACCAAACATTATCCATTCACCGTTTTTTCATCTGGGGGCAAATATTGGCGCTTTCAGTCCTTTATTTCGATGGATTGAGAGATTCATTTAAGCGTCATCCGGTTTTAGTCCGGCCATTGATTATTAGAAAAGATAATAAAAGCTCATCCCACAAGATATTGCTTTGATTACCTTGATTTTTACGCAGTTGTTTCGAGAAAATACAGAACAAGTTTTATATATTATTCCAATCAAATTAAGATATACGTCGAAAAAGTAAAAATCCTTTACCAAAACAGTAAAAGCCAATGTGGTGTTCGAGCTAACTATTAGGATCCATTTACAAAAACTAAAAATTGAACGCAGGTTGTTCCATTAATTTAAAAAATGAAATCAAATTTAATTTAATAGTCAAATATAAGAAATCACTTCTATGGCTTAGAAATCTAAATCAGGTTGCCACATTTCTCAATAAAAGTAAAATATTTTTAAAAATGTTAAAATCCATTTCCAAAAATTAAAATTCAATGTTTGTTTAGTCAAATATTAGGATGCATTTTTGAGGATTGATAATTAGTATTATTTGCATTATTCGTACGACGGTTCTCATCTTCGCTGTTAATCTCACAACATTTCGGCCGATCTAATCTCCGACTTTTTCAAGTGCGTCTTCAAGAGAATCTTTATACCGAACTCGGCAACTTGTACAGAATTTCGAACGGAACCCTATATTTAATCCACATGGATAGCTTGCACTCGTTCCGTCAGCCATTACCTTAAGTAATTCGTAATTTTATTATTACGATTCCTTAGTACTGAGGATTAACCTTTCACCTCCATAAAACTGTCACTTAGAACTGATAATTACTTAGCACTTATATCTGTTACGGGTCCGAATACTCCAAATCATATAAATTAAGATACGTTTCTAAACACTTAAACTCGAAAATATTCAAATTATGACCACCGAAATTAAATTATTTTATATTTCGGTTTTATTCCTAAAAATAAACAAAAAATTCTAAATAATAAAAATCTATTAAAATTCTTCCATTGTATTAAGAAAATTAGAATGATTTTTGATAACACAAATATTAATTTCCCCCAAAAAGTATTATGCAAGTTATTTATTACTGTTCCTTGTCAAATATCAGGATCCAATTTTAAAAACTAGAAATTCAATAGATTTTGCCGCATAGTTTTCAATCAAATTAAGATCTATTTCGACAATATTAAAATTAATTTCTTAAAAAGTTTAAAATCTAATTATTTAATGTCAAGGTTTCATAGAAACAAATTAACTCCGATTTTTAATGAATTAAACTCCGTGAAAATGTCAATTTGAACAAGAAAATAAGGGAGTTTTTGCTGAACTATTAAGATACTTAATTCAACTTCCCGTGTTTTTATATCAACATAAATCTTCCTATCTACAGTCTCATAGAACTCGTTGTTATACTTCACCATATAATTTAAAATTATTTTCCAAAATATTATAATCCATTTTCCAAAAATAATACTAATTTGTTGACGCATTTTTTAACCCAATTTTTTTATAAAAAACTAAAACTCTAAATATGTTTCTTCGTTCTTTTTCAAGCAAGTCAAAATTTATTTCGAAAATATTAAAATTAATTTCCCCAAATATTTAAATCTAATTATTTTGTATAAGTTTTTCTCCTAAAAGTGAACACCGGTTTTAAAAATGAAATTTCATAACATTGACCTATTGTCACAGGAACGTTAGAGGCGTTTCTAATCTGAGCTAAAATCTCGGCATTTTCCTAGTAAGACATTCACAGCAAGATCTTTCGTTACCACCACTGCAAAGTACGTTTCATTCTTCCTCTGTGTTTCTAACATCAAACAGAATTTTCATGGGCAACATTTATTTCCCGAGAACACACTATTAGTGGTAAACCTTTCCATGGGACGGATTACCTGCAGGATACGACACTGACGTGTTCAAATCAACTGTCAACAGATACTTATCATAAACCGTCCACATCACTAATAACATTTGGTTGATTCCATCATTTTGAATCCTCTCATAATATTCTTCATCACTTAATTTACAATCCATAAATTTTATTAACGTTTACTCTCAGGTGTGTTTTGGCCTTGCATTATCATAAAACTGTTTCTTATACTTTTCGTCATTTTTCCAAAAAAAAAAATTCACTATCATTTTCTGTGTAACATTTAATAAATGTGTCCATTTTACAAATTCCATAAATAAAGACTCCTACAAATACCGTTTGGAGTATTTGTTTCTACTGTGTCGCAAAAATATTTCATGAAGTATCTGTTCTGATAGTACACTTCATCTTTTGTGCCCTCAGTCAGTGAATGAGAAATTATTCTAGACTAAGGCAAATTGTATTCTTGTCCCAATCCAAAGAACCCTTTTTTGGGGAACATGATTTTCTCCACATTAAAATCCTACCTTATGCCAGACTATGCCCTCGTGGGTCGCACGTAAGTAGGAACACCGAGGCGTTGGTTCTCTCACAAAAGTGAATTTTTAAAAATTACTGTTCATACAATATTTTTTCATGACAACAATTGTCACAGTAACCGCGCCTTAGTGGCTATAATTTTATAATGCATTATCATATTAGGCTCACCATGCAACATCATCATAACCCCGCCTTGTAACAAGGCACATAAACATCTCTAGGAACAGAAAAAAGATGGCTAGGCACAGCTGCAATAATTAGTGGCACTTATATGTTTTCTCCAACCAGATGTAGATGGACGCGAATCAGCAAGATTGCACGATGAAGCAGCTGCTCTTCGAGTCATTATTGGTTCATGTTTTTGTGAAGTTCTCTACTTTGGCAAAATATGGTCCTCAATCATACTGGCAACCACATTACCAATAACTGTTTGCACTTGTTGAGCATTAGCGGGAAACATAAAATATGTTACAGTTGTAATATACACATGTTACAGCCCAGTTTTAAGAGTCAAGGAAATCAAGATTGATTAGTTAAAAAGCGTAAAATACAGATTGATATAGGAGTATCCTCAATGTCAACACTACTTAGTTTGAAACTTGGTTAAGTAACTCTAAATTACTAACTGAATTTTTATTACATCATTTTTTTTTTAATGTAATTGTTTGATATCGACGATGCGTAACCAGAAATAAAAAAAATAAACTTGTTTTGTGTACGTTACACTTAACAAATGTCTCCATTATTACTGGATTCCATCGACAGAGACTTCTTTCTTTTATAACTCTCCCATTCCCTAATATCATTCATTAATTATTCGAAATTAGAAACAGCATGAATCCTCGATGAAGAAAATGTATCTTCCATTGTGTTTTTCCTGTTCAATGGCTTTGAGATTATAGAAAACATTTTTTTATGATCAGTTTTATTGATTTCATGTTGAGATTCGTTTTCCTCATGCAATACGTGTTTATTCTGCCATTTTGGTGTGTTCTGTTTTGCTTTTATATGCATTTCCTTGGTATGAAAAATGTCATTTATTTTATTCGGTTGGTTATGCATATGTTTTGCAAATAATTTTGTTATAGAGTGTTCTATTACATAAAGACAAAACATATGTTTATGTCGGCTAAACGTCAGAAATTACACAGAATAAACTTACAAATATTACACCATTGGAGTCGGTGTAACCCCGACGTAATTATAAAAATGAATACTGTAATATTCATTCTCCTTAGGTTACGGGACAGGAAATTACCTTTTTCATTCTTAATGGTACTTCTTTTTATAACAACACATAAACTAGGTCAAACCGTCAGTCAGCTTTTTTTATTTTCTTAATTGCTCTCTTTTATTGCATAATAGCAGGAAGAGTCGATGTTGCCCGGGATTAACTTTTTCAGTATGCTAAAAAAACAATTTTATAGTATTTGCTTTTACTTCCCCCTTCCCCGCTCCGCCCCTTATACAGTAAGAATAAGCTGAAATGTTGAAAATCCTCCTAAAATTTACTATATGTATTAACATATGGTTTAAATTTTATTAAAATCAGATATACGTATTAAAGGTTTTAAGGATGTTCTGTCCGTGTGGGTCGCTTAGAGGTAGGGTCACATAGATATTCGGCCAATAACGTATAGATTCGAGAACACTTCTATTGTCTTCCCGGGAGAATCTTATACTAATGATATAAATTCAGTTAAAATATTATATTTTGAAGTTTAAATAAAAGGTTTGGTCCCTATAGCTCCCTTATGTTAGGACCATTTCCATTGACTTCTCCAGAAACTGTTATACATATGATTTAAATTTAATACAAATTAGATATATTTCAAGTTTTAAGAGGGTTATCCTCGAATAGCTCTATTAGGGGATGCACTTAGAGAGTATTGAACATTTCCATTGATTTCCCGGAAAATTTTACATAAGAATACACTTTTCGATTTTATGTAGATTCTATAACTCTTATTTTTATAAGGAACACTCAAACATCACACATACACACGTATACACATACATTGAGTTATATATATATATATATATATATATATATATATATATATATATATATAAGATATTGCCTCGTTGACGGACATAGTGGTAGAAAGAGGAGACATATTAGAAAGAGATAAAGAGAGGGTAGAGATAGAGAAATCATTTTAATAAAGATTTTACATTTTTTCAACACTCACATTTTAATGGCAATATCTCAGGGTAGCCTTGCTAGGTTACTATAATTGTTTCACTACAAATCTCTCCAAAAATATTCAATTTTGTTAACAAGTCTATTAAAATGCATTCAGATAGAGGTTTTGGAATTCATATGTAGTCTTATCGAGCATGTTTTAATAAATGGTATTTACCGAGTAAATACATCCGATTAAATTATTAAACAAACTTATTCGGTTGTTTTTTTTTCGATATTTGATGCTATAATATATGTATTTAAAGACTTGACTAAGGGCCGTAATTAGAATATTATATTATTTTAATGTTTTGAAAAGGTTACTTTGAACAGTCGACACTGAATTTTGCTGTTACGGGATCACAGAATAAAAAGTTATATGTATGGGAAATAATAAATTAATATTTTCATGCGGGCGGAATCAGATGGAGTAGTTCTAAGATGGTGTTTTTATTTCAGCCTACGTTTTAACAAGAAAGTGTTTTAGGAAATAGAATACTTAGGAAACAGCTGAGTGTAGACGAAAAATAATGTATTAAAGGCGGGAAACGACCCTCAACAAGAAAGGATCTCTCCCTCTATTTACCTCCTTCTTTCTCTAGCTCTCTCCAAAAATGTATCCTAACATCAGATAAATAAAAATTTATATTTGGGTAGAAATGTCTTATGTATGATCTGTAACGTTATAGATGATTCAGCTATAAATTAAATAATCACAGCGGGCTATGGAGAATATATGCCATGACAGATTGAGTCCGAACCAACAGAACAAACGACTGACTGAATACTTCTTTGTCTCGTCAAGTTTTTATATCTGTTAAATATTCACGTCGGCAAGTTCGCCACTATACACACACACACACACACACACACACACACGCACACACACAGACACACACATATATATATATATTTCCCCAAATATTTCAATCTAATTATTTTGTATAAGTTTTCTCCTAAAAGTGAACACCAGTTTTAAAAAAAGAAATTTCATAACATTGGCTTATTGTCACAGGAACGTTAGAGGCGTTTCTAATCTGAGCTAAAATCTCGGCATTTTCCTAGTAAGACATTCACAGCAAGATCTTTCGTTACCACCACTGCAAAGTACGTTTCATTCTTCCTCTGTGTTTCTAACATCAAACAGAATTTTCATGGGCAACATTTATATCTCCGAGAACACACTATTAGTGGTAAACCTTTCCATGGGACGGATTACCTGCAGGATACGACACTGACGTGTTCAAATCAACTGTCAACAGATACTTATCATAAACCGTCCACATCACTAATAACATTTGGTTGATTCCATCATTTTGAATCCTCTCATAATATTCTTCATCACTTAATTCACAATCCATAAATTTTATTAACGTTTACTCTCAGGTGTGTTTTGGCCTTGCATTATCATAAAACTGTTTCTTATACTTTTCGTCATTTTTCCAAAAAAAAAAATTCACTATCATTTTCTGTGTAACATTTAATAAATGTGTCCATTTTACAAATTCCATAAATAAAGACTCCTACAAATACCGTTTGGAGTATTTGTTTCTACTGTGTCGCAAAAATATTTCATGAAGTATCTGTTCTGATAGTACACTTCATCTTTTGTGCCCTCAGTCAGTGAATGAGAAATTATTCTAGACTAAGGCAAATTGTATTCTTGTCCCAATCCAAAGAACCCTTTTTTGGGGAACATGATTTTCTCCACATTAAAATCCTACCTTATGCCAGACTATGCCCTCGTGGGTCGCACGTAAGTAGGAACACCGAGGCGTTGGTTCTCTCACAAAAGTGAATTTTTAAAAATTACTGTTCATACAATATTTTTTCATGACAACAATTGTCACAGTAACCGCGCCTTAGTGGCTATAATTTTATAATGCATTATCATATTAGGCTCACCATGCAACATCATCATAACCCCGCCTTGTAACAAGGCACATAAACATCTCTAGGAACAGAAAAAAGATGGCTAGGCACAGCTGCAATAATTAGTGGCACTTATATGTTTTCTCCAACCAGATGTAGATGGACGCGAATCAGCAAGATTGCACGATGAAGCAGCTGCTCTTCGAGTCATTATTGGTTCATGTTTTTGTGAAGTTCTCTACTTTGGCAAAATATGGTCCTCAATCATACTGGCAACCACATTACCAATAACTGTTTGCACTTGTTGAGCATTAGCGGGAAACATAAAATATGTTACAGTTGTAATATACACATGTTACAACCCAGTTTTAAGAGTCAAGGAAATCAAGATTGATTAGTTAAAAAGCGTAAAATACAGATTGATATAGGAGTATCCTCAATGTCAACACTACTTAGTTTGAAACTTGGTTAAGTAACTCTAAATTACTAACTGAATTTTTATTACATCATTTTTTTTTTAATGTAATTGTTTGATATCGACGATGCGTAACCAGAAATAAAAAAAATAAACTTGTTTTGTGTACGTTACACTTAACAAATGTCTCCATTATTACTGGATTCCATCGACAGAGACTTCTTTCTTTTATAACTCTCCCATTCCCTAATATCATTCATTAATTATTCGAAATTAGAAACAGCATGAATCCTCGATGAAGAAAATGTATCTTCCATTGTGTTTTTCCTGTTCAATGGCTTTGAGATTATAGAAAACATTTTTTTATGATCAGTTTTATTGATTTCATGTTGAGATTCGTTTTCCTCATGCAATACGTGTTTATTCTGCCATTTTGGTGTGTTCTGTTTTGCTTTTATATGCATTTCCTTGGTATGAAAAATGTCATTTATTTTATTCGGTTGGTTATGCATATGTTTTGCAAATAATTTTGTTATAGAGTGTTCTATTACATAAAGACAAAACATATGTTTATGTCGGCTAAACGTCAGAAATTACACAGAATAAACTTACAAATATTACACCATTGGAGTCGGTGTAACCCCGACGTTATTATAAAAATGAATACTGTAATATTCATTCTCCTTAGGTTACGGGACAGGAAATTACCTTTTTCATTCTTAATGGTACTTCTTTTTATAACAACACATAAACTAGGTCAAACCGTCAGTCAGCTTTTTTTATTTTCTTAATTGCTCTCTTTTATTGCATAATAGCAGGAAGAGTCGATGTTGCCCGGGATTAACTTTTTCAGTATGCTAAAAAAACAATTTTATAGTATTTGCTTTTACTTCCCCCTTCCCCGCTCCGCCCCTTATACAGTAAGAATAAGCTGAAATGTTGAAAATCCTCCTAAAATTTACTATATGTATTAACATATGGTTTAAATTTTATTAAAATCAGATATACGTATTAAAGGTTTTAAGGATGTTCTGTCCGTGTGGGTCGCTTAGAGGTAGGGTCACATAGATATTCGGCCAATACCGTATAGATTCGAGAACACTTCTATTGTCTTCCCGGGAGAATCTTATACTAATGATATAAATTCAGTTAAAATATTATATTTTGAAGTTTAAATAAAAGGTTTGCCCCCTATAGCTCCCTTATGTTAGGACCATTTCTATTGACTTCTCCAGAAACTTTTATACATATGATTTAAATTTAATACAAATTAGATATATTTCAAGTTTTAAGAGGGTTATCCTCGAATAGCTCTATTAGGGGATGCACTTAGAGAGTATTGAACATTTCCATTGATTTCCCGGTAAATTTTACATAAGAATACACTTTTCGATTTTATGTAGATTCTATAACTCTTATTTTTATAAGGAACACTCAAACATCACACATACACACGTATACACATACATTGAGTTATATATATATATATATATATATATATATATATATATATATATATATATAAGATATTGCCTCGTTGACGGACATAGTGGTAGAAAGAGGAGACATATTAGAAAGAGAGAAAGAGAGGGTAGAGATAGAGAAATCATTTTAATAAAGATTTTACATTTTTTCAACTCTCACATTTTAATGGCAATATCTCAGGGTAGCCTTGCTAGGTTACTATAATTGTTTCACTACAAATCTCTCCAAAAATATTCAATTTTGTTAACAAGTCTATTAAAATGCATTCAGATAGAGGTTTTGGAATTCATATGTAGTCTTATCGAGCATGTTTTAATAAATGGTATTTACCGAGTAAATACATCCGATTAAATTATTAAACAAACTTATTCAGTTGTTTTTTTTTCGATATTTGATGCTATAATATATGTATTTAAAGACTTGACTAAGTGCCGTAATTAGAATATTATATTATTTTAATGTTTTGAAAAGGTTACTTTGAACAGTCGACACTGAATTTTGCTGTTACGGGATCACAGAATAAAAAGTTATATGTATGGGAAATAATAAATTAATATTTTCATGCGGACGGAA
>OY744517.1:156378974-156426474 GCA_963556195.1 Sepiola atlantica
ATCTAACATGTGCAATGCATCTGATAGTGCATTACTATTTTTACATATGAGATATATAAATTGTTACAGGATAATAAGTAAAATAAGTCTGGGTCTGGTGTTGCATACACCAACTAAAATGAGATCAAAAGCGGAGAGAGGACAGATCTCCGCGCCATGATCTGAAGGGAATCCTTTAATAGCCAACACGAGAGGCCGGTTCTGTATCAGGATGGTTGCCCTTCTTATTTCAAGTGACATAGTAGAACAGACCAAATACACGTAAAAAATATGATCGGAACAAACCAAAGAAAATGCAGAGGAAGAAATGGCTCACCAAAGAAATTAATAATGGTGTCATATTACAAAAAAATCTCCACAAAACGAAGCTCTTTTATACATATAGAACATAATCCCGAAGTAATCTCATCGATTGTTCAAACACCCTGTATAGTGTCACAGTTTCAGACATTGATAGGAAATCCTAAATCATCTTACTTGATGGATGCGTGACTAAAATGTTATACGTCACATCCAATGGTTTGCTAGTGGGATCGCTAATTTTGTTGAGTTGATTCGTTATAAATCATCACCATACACATATCTGCACGCATTAAACTAGCATTATTTATATTATAAAGTACAGTCGATTTCCCCCTCTGCATTCAGACCTTATAGTTATGTAAACACATGCTTTAGACAGATTCATGATATGTGTTTTCGCAAGATTTGCATCTGTATCGTTCGCTTTCAGTAATTTCTACATTTTTCACGATTCGCCTTATTCTCATAAAATTGTTATAAATACAGGAAGGAATAACTTATAAATTTACTGCCATCATCACCACCTTACACCGTTCTACTGCCGTTATTATTTTATCTTTTCTAACTTGCTATTGACTCGTTCCTGGTATACATTTACAACTTAACTACGCTCCCTGTTGCTTTTGGGGCGTTTGATTGGCTATTACAGAGATTTTCTATACATTCCAGAATTAATCAAATAACAGAATCACCTTATTGTTTGTTAACGTACTCATCCATTATTCGTTACTGTTAGCATACATTTAACAAAATTGTGTTTCCTATTTTTCTCCTCATAGATTTTCTGTATCAAAATAACCTTTCTTTCCCGGGTCCCGTCAAGTACATTCGGTTACTTACGTTTATGTTTTTATATCTCTATTCTGTTTATTTACACACTTTCCCCGTCTAATATAATTTCCTATTCTAGAATACAAGAATACGATTAACGAACAGAACATGGAATGAGTAGTTCGAACGTGGAGGCTACATAATTTTGTTCTTTGTCTTTCTTTTTTTCTTTATCGTTATTTTTTTAATCTTTCACAACAAACGACACCTTTACCTCTTAGGAATATTTCTGGTACACCTAAACCTATTTTCCTCGCTCCGTAGAGTAGATTCGGTTACTTACGTTTACTTTTTTTAGTCATCATATCTCTATTTGCGTGTGATTACATAATTTCTTCGTCATACATACTTTTCTGTTCTCGGATAAGCGAATGCTATTTAAGAACAGACACGCAAACAAAACTTCTACCATGACGACGAAGACTATTCTCCTTTTATTTTTTTAAGGGTAGGCCATATTCCCCACTATTTACTAAGAATTATTTTAATGGACATACACTTGGGATATTAATAAAAAGAATTTGCTTCACTTACCCACTTGTTACCTATTTGCGTTAAAACAATAACTAAGTCAGACAACAAATTAATAAAATGCATTGTTTCGCCTTGTCTCTTACAAAAAATTGCTAAATCATATTTAAATTACTTGAATTAACTACATTGATATGGGTTCTTTTCTGATTGTTTTTGCAGACTTTTTACTCTAATATTTTTAAGTAACTCATTATCAAAAATTTTCTTCAGACAACGCCAAAACATCGCCAAATCCTATTCTAATCACCTAAATTACTTACAGTGAAATGGGTGATTTTCTGATTCTTTTAGAATTGATACTCTATTATTGTTTTTTTTTCAATTGAATCATTATTTTATATTTTCCCCGGAACACAAGTCTTACTAGTTATTTTTATAATAAGGAGTCAGTATGTGTATATTTGGAGTCAAAACACGAAATAGTAGTCAAAATAAACAAAGTTCTAATTACAATAACACCCGCTATCAGTTTTATTTACAAGCGCGTGTACCTTAAACAGATTGGCGAATTTAAAATATATGTCCTTTTTCAAATAATATATTCAAAATGCTTGTTATATACAAATACAGATGCTTTATTATACTAAGTATCTAAACTCTAGAAAGATGTAGAAACCCAAACGTATATGCATACATTAAAAGGCAAACATACTAAAAGCAGTAAAGGTTGTATATAATAAATGTGAACGTACTATGTTTATAACCATGTATGCACATTTTATTTTAATAAGCAAAGAAGCAGAGGCTTAATCTTAACAATATTTGAGAAGAATAAAAAAGAAAGCAAAGAATAATCACGTATAATAATTGTTATTTGTTGAGAACAGAAGCGAAAGCTTAAATTTAAAAACTGATAATGATTAAAAAATACATAATATCTACACATAATATATACACATAAATAATATATACACATAAATATTCCATTATTATTAGAAGTAGCAGTAGTATTAATAGTATTATTATTAGTAGTATTATAAGTAGTGACTTCATTTTGTCTTTATTTTTTATCAATTAGTTTTATATTATTTTTCATATCGATTAGTTTCGTTTCAATTATTAAAAATAGTGAATTGGAATTAAATTGCGAAGAGAGAGCGAGCGAAGCTAGCAATATGATAATTATGTACTTGATAGCAATGAGCAATTCTAGATAACTTCCGTTATTATGTGACAGTGTATTGATTTACTTCTCTCCAGGAGTTAGGCACAAGGCCAGTTTTTATCTTACTCTCACAAGTAAGATGTGACCCAAGTTCGGGTCGGGTAAGTGGGGTTTAAAAATTGCCTGGGCAGCCCCGTCGGTATTCTCCGGTAAGGGCGGCTCAGGCAGTAAGCAATAAACCTACTCCTCCCCAAAGAGGGGAGGCGAAGCCTGGGATGGTGGACCTCCTAGAACTGCACAGGACAGACCCATAGACCGGCGTAAATCAAGCCCCGAAGGCCAAGACAATACCAGTCTATGGGGTGCAGTATCCATCAGAACAGATACTACACTTTGAGCTTAGCCAAAAGGTCTTATTTTACGTTTATTTAATTATAAATAACTACTGAGATCAGTGGAAATTCGACAACTGTATACTTTGTCTGTTGTACATTGCTGCCATGCTTTAAAATATTTCCATTCTCTGGACGTACGGGGCGAACGCAAACCCCAACATATTATTGTACTACTTTTTTCACACTGAAATATACTTATCTAAGTATTCTGGTTTAAGTAGTTTCAGAATATATCTGAATATGAAGGTCTACTTAAAAGCGTTGTAAAAGTTTATAACATATTTTCTGTCAATGGACGTTTGGCGCGAACGTAAACCTCACCATATTATTGTACCACCTTTCGACATAACAGAAATAACACTTTGATTATAGCCTGAATGCCAATAACGTGTTTGTTAGTTCGAGTTTCACGTACGACACAACAGCTGCATCAGGTTAAATTTTAAAAAAAAATACTTTTTTTGCATTGCATCTTTAACAATAAGGCGATCTCATCTTTTACAAATCGAATGTAAAGTGGTAAAGTAGTTCTATAATAACATTGTTGTAGCGTATTATTATATAGATAATTGAATTTTTATTGAAAAATATATAAGCTCTAAATCTTAATTATAAGAAATATAACAGAATTTGTTTAATGCGAGCAACAGTTGTAGCAATCTGTTTGTCGATAAACGGGCCATAACTAACGTTACAGCCGGTAACTATGATTATTTATTCATATAAAATATCGGGAAATGACAATAAAAGCGGTGAGTTGTAGTTTCCCTTAATTAACTTATTTTTGTTTTTATTTTCTTAAAGGCCAATGCTTGACAATAACCGAACGATAAAATTTACATGGATAAAAATACGTCAACACTGCATTATAAACGGATGTAGCTTAATATTTCCTTACAAAAAAATAAGAGAAACGGCAAAAAGTGGGGTTGAGTGTGGGTTCAGCGAGTAAATTCTAAATAGAATGAAAAAAGACTACCGGGCAACGCTGGGTTGATAGAACTAATATCCACTTTACATATACGAGATTTATCTTATAAAATTGCATCTCTCTAACACATTTATCTTCGTTTTCTTTTTATCATCTTACATTTACCGTACATATTATTTAGAAGAACTCTTATATAAATTAACAGATTGAAAAAAAAACTGCCCCAAAGCTCGACATGGGATTGGTGCTTTTCGAACGAGTTCTCTATGAAGAAGAAAAGAGAAAAACAATGTTTACTGTTTCATTATTTCTTTTATCTTTCCGGAGACTTTGGGCGTGTGTAGCTCTCTCTTTGATTCACAAAATGTCTACAATATCAGAGGAGACACTTAGAGGTAAGAAAGGTTTCCTTTTGGGCATAAAAACAAAATACCTTGCTTGAGCACACTCCCACGCATAAAAGGAGAGTTTGAATTACCAACTAGACACCATCCTACAGTGTCTTCGGTCTCTCTTTACAAGTGTTTGTCAGAGTCACCTGATATGAGGATACTTCACCCTACAAGTTAATCCTGACCAAATATTTAGAATAAAATAGTATTAGAAGCCCAAATAAGATCCCCTCGACACGGCTATACACAGCTTATACAGGGTATGGTTCGCCTTTTCCAAGTCCTCAAGTAACAGCACTTAACTGGATTCTCTACCAGACTAGATAGATTCTTGTCCTTGAATCCGGTAATACCAAGAGACCAAACGAATATATACTACAACATAGTTAACTGGCCAATTAGGGAGATGGACATTAATGTTCTTAACTGCTTTACTATTTGACAGATAAAAAAACGTTACTGGAATATCTAAGTATCTCTTTAGACATCAAGTGTTAGTCCCAGGAAGAAGCCCCTTGATTTCTGAGAAATTCGACCGAAGTAAAATGAAACAAAAAAGTGTATATATATATATATATATATATATATATATATATATATATATATATATATTGCTTGGTTTCATTCCAATGACCAAGAAAAAACGTCAGTCTACAATCATAATTTTTTCATTTATTTTTCATTTTTAAATTTTTTATGTTATTTTTATTCATTTTTTATTTATATTTATATTTTTTATTTTTTTAATGCATGTATTTCATTCGCCGAAATAAAATATATAATTGTGAACTGGCGTTTCTTCTTGGTCATTGGAATGCACCGAATAAATATATATGCTCTTAATCCGGAAACATGACTTCATTGAGCTTGTAACTTGAAACAATTTCGATGATATAAAAAAGAATATATACCTTAGAAATATATATTATTTATATAAACCTATATATATATATATATATATATATATATATATATATATATATATATATATATATATATATATTTGTGTTATTTTCTCCCATATCAATGTTATAAAAGACAGATTCACGTCATTTCATAAAACTTATTTTTTATTCAGCATACAATTGTTGTGGCAAACACCAATATATTTGTAAA
The DNA here is from genome assembly GCA_963556195.1 of Sepiola atlantica. Classification (NCBI taxonomy): domain Eukaryota; kingdom Metazoa; phylum Mollusca; class Cephalopoda; order Sepiida; family Sepiolidae; genus Sepiola; species Sepiola atlantica. Next base: position 156,384,582 of record OY744517.1, read on the forward strand.
ATGCTTCTATGCATTTATTTCTTGGTGTGGCTATCTTCAGTGCTAATTGTACAGAACAAAGCAACAACTAACAAAAATGAAAAACTATAATGTAACAAAGTTAACTATCATCATCTTAGATTTATTTTAGATTTATAATTATAGGGCTGATTTATTGGTTAAATGCGTTCGTTATTATCGTTTCATTTTATTAGTTTCTCCAGCGTAAAATGTATTCTCTGTCTACAGTTAATCTCTATTTCGCTTCTACGATTGAGTAATTCTTGACATTTTTAAAATTTAAAATTCATCGTTCGCTCAGACATAATGTTAGCCAATCTGCACGGGTCCGTCTCAATATGTTTCCATTTGACTATAGTCGACCGCCCGCCTTTCAATTCTCAGTAATATTTCGATAATGATTTTCTATATATGTGTCTTTGGTTATCAAATGTGCTTTGTTATTATGATTTTTCAATTTAGTGCTGTTTCCCCTATAAATTAGTTTTCATGTGTATATATTGTAGCTACTTAGACCATGCCTTTGGATAAGCAGTTATTTTGTAAATGGCAATGTATGCTAATTTTGCAGTTTCAGTGTTTTTATCTATTATTACCTTACTTTTTTCCTGTTTGGGTAATTATTATTATTATTAACATCACTTATTCGTGCAATTTTATTACTATTATTATTATTGTTGTAATTATTGTTTATTATGGCGATGATGATGATCTTGTAATTATTATTGCTATTGTTTTCTTGTTATATTTGTCATTTTATTTTTTAAATTTTTTTTAATTTTCTCTTTGCGCGGTCATTTAACATGATACTATTTTGTGCTTCAATGATAATTTATAAATTTTTATAGGAACTGTAGGTAACGTAAAATTTATTATATTTAATATAAGAAAATATTTACATTTTTGGAAAGGTAATTTTATGCGGGAATATGGATAATTTGAAAAATCGATTATGCAATAAAATCGATAGAACGTTATACAAAGGAGTTGATTTTTGTGAAGAGTAATTGAATTACTTACGGTAACGTTTTATCGTTAGTTTCATGAAATCGTTAAAAATATTACATACTTTTAAAAATTAATTTTAAATGTAAGGTTTGCATGTGAATTGCTACAGGCAGATGATATCTTGTCTGCAAATGTTATTCTCTAGATAAAACGATAGATCTGATTATTCTAGTTTAGTAAACCATACGGACTATTTGATATACAAATATGTTCCATCTCAGCCAGGGGAACAATTCAGTCTAGGATCAAAAGAGGTGTAAGTGAGCAGAATAGAAACATCTTAGTGAACAAAGTCGATAGAAGAAAATATCTGTCTCAGTTGTCTCTGATGACGTTATCCATTAAAACGGATGGGGATACCCGTGCATATCGGATGAAGTGACAACAAATGACGTTATCTATTAAAACGGATGGGGATACCCGTGCATATCGGATGAAGTGACAACAAATGACGTTATCCATTAAAACGGATGGGGATACCCGTGCATATCGGATGAAGTGACAACAAATGACGTTATCCATTAAAACGGATGGGGATACCCGTGCATATCGGATGAAGTGACAACAAATGACGTTATCTATTAAAACGGATGGGGATACCCGTGCATATCGGATGAAGTGACAACAAATGACGTTATCTATTAAAACAGATGGGGATACCCGTGCATATCGGATGAAGTGACAACAAATGACGTTATCAAGAAATTCTTGATTACATTTTTTTCTAGACAAGCGTCTCGAACCCTCGAAGTCTAGTATGCTACTTTGCGTTGTTATAAAGTCCCCGGGCAGAGTTGATGACGTCATAGTTCTTTGACGTCATCTATTAAGACTGAGGTGAAAATAGGTGGGATGATGTCATTGTAAGTTGATCGACAACTCACCGATAGTTCAGACAGTCGACTGGTCGATACTTCATTGATGTCCAACGATACTTCTCTCCTGTTATACAGTTCAACTACACATGCCCCGCCGTGTACTGGTCAGACCATATTTTATTTTTAGATGTGGGTATTTTTATTACAACTGCTAAAAAATAATCCTTCAGATACATTTTTCTTTATTTTTCTGCGTAAAAAAATGACATAATAATTACTGAGTACTGTGACCCCATATACACCATAATCACATTGACACACCGGTGTCCGTTAGATCAGCGAAGTTAAGCGACGTTCAGCTTGGTTAGTACTAAATGAATGACCATTTTAAAATGCAAGGTGCTGTATGTGGGAGAGGCTCTCTGCTTATACCAGCATTGTCCCCAGTCGTCCTGGACTCAAACAATGCCGGTTCAGGAGAGGTGTGGTGGAATTGCGCAACCCTTGCTTCGCAAAAGACTATATGCGCACGCTACCTTACAGAGGTATCCAGTGTTCATCGAGAGTACACATAGAGGAGAAGTAGGACCAGTGGAAGTTCCATGGTGTATTCTACACCGATTTCTATAATTTACTACTACTACTAATATTTCTTTTGAAATAAATCTCTATCATGGCCAATACTATTAAACAAAAATAACTCATTGTTCTTCCGTAAAAATAATTGTAAGTATTCTTTAAATAAAATATTTAGGTATTCATTTAAAATTAAATTCTTTTTAAAACAATAACTATTACCTGTCTGATTATCATAAAAATAATTATCAGATAAATATTCTTTAACCCAATAAAACTAATACCACTTTTTTTTAATGTATTTATTTTAAATTGTACATTTTGGGTCGACGAGACGACATAACTTGATTTTGGAACAATACATTTTAAAATAGGTAAAGTCGAAATGTTTTACCACAGCGACATCAGATTAATCAACAATCCAAATCTTTTCTTATCGAACGATCGAATGTTTTTAATGTGAGTGCAACATGATAATGTACCTACAAACACAAAATGCCTTAGTATATTATGATATAGACTAGCGGGACCCGTGGATATTCCACAGATGTATAATTCATCTGTTCTATATTGCTGCTGGCATTCTCTGGGCGTACGACGCGAACGCAACCGCCCCGATATAATTGTGCAGCTTTCGTTCAAACTGAAACGTACTTATATCAATAATCTAATTAATGTAGTTTCAGAATATATCTGGTTATGAGGGTTTACGTCCAAAACTTTAGTAAGATTTATGAGATATTTCAATTTTATGGACGCCAGGCGCGACCGCACACTCACAATATCATTGTACGATTTTTGGACAGAACAGATACTCTAATTCGATCCTAGTCTGAATAAAAAGAAATGAATTTCAGTTCGAGTTTCAAATTTGGCGCAGACGGCAACATCAGATGAATTTTTTAAATTATTTTTTTTGTATTTTCTCTTCAGCGATCGGGCGATCACATCTTTACAAAAGGGGTTGAAGATGGTGACGTATGTATGAACAGGCAATTGCCATATCGTATTATAATATAAATTGAATTTAATTAAATATTGTATCAGATTTATATCGTTAATACGAAGAGTTGCGTTTTTAATATATATATATATATATATATATATATATATATATATATATATCGTTCCCAGTAACTGAAATAGCACACACCGATGGTGTTTTTTGCAAGTTTTCACTCAAACCTCAGGCGTGTTAGTCATAAAATTATAAATACCTGCTGGGACCGTTGTAAGTGCTACTCTGACATCGGTCAGAGTAGACACACGTGGGTGTAACTGGGCAAAAAGTGAAACATGGAGAGCATTACACAACGTAATAATTTTTTACAAACGTTTTCTTTATTGTCTTTTTTTTACTGTTTTTTATCAATTGTCTCTGCTTATTTAAAAAATGTTATTTTTTCTGTATCATCGACCGTTATAGAAATACATCGCTTTTCAATGTCATCATATATTGGAAAATGCTATATGTTCCGCTACTAAATGTACATCTAATTTCCTCTTTCGGATCAATTACTAAGTCCTGTTCTTATTAAGATGGCTACTAGAGGATGTAAAAGTTCTCCAGATACATTTTGCTACGTGTGTGGTTATTATATTGAAAAAAAGCAGATATTACATAAGATCGCGAAAGGGGCCAAATTGTGGATAGCATACAGACTCTATTTCGGAATTCCCATGGGTGACCAGGACAAACCATGGGACCCTCGTGATATGTGGAAGCTGTCGATCTACTCTAGAAGGATGGCTAAGAAGTACAAGAAGGGCAATGCCTTTTGCCATTCCCAGAGTATGGAGAGAGCCGAAGAACCATCACGATGGTTGATACTTTTGTATGATTGATGTGACAAAATTCAGAAAAGTTAAAGAAAGACAAGCTCTTCAGTATCCAGACATACCATCATGTAGAGCACCTGCCCCACATGATGACAGCATGCCAGTACCACAACCAATACAAAATATAAGTTTACTTCTCATCGTACTCCCCAAAAGTGTTACTTTTAATAAACTTGAATATTAAGTATTTACAATGCATCCATTTTCCTGAAGATTTATGGAATACTAATGTTATTCAAGTCTTTGTTTATGTTGCTATATGTAGTTATCTTTCTTCACAGGCGGAAAATGCAATGGCTATTTCATCTGAAGGGTCAGCAACCAAGAAATGGAGGAAGTTTTTGTACCAAGAACGACTTCAGGGATCACTTTCCAAATCAGAGTAAGATAGATGATTTAATCATGGATTTAGGTCTCACTACGTCAAGAGCTGAAATTCTAACATCAAGGCTGAAGGAATGGAATCTAGTAATGGGAGACTGCAGGACATCTGTGTACCGAAATCGACAGGAAGAATTTGAAATTTACTATGACATTAGTGATGATCTGTGTTATTGTAATGATGTTACTGGTGTGTTTACTGCTCTTGAACTCACACATGATCCTGCAGAATGGCGACTCTTCATAGCTCAACACGAAGTCTCAAAACACTATTGCACCACAATGGAAATAAGTACCCATTTTTGCCTCTTTCAACCTCCGTACATAAGAAAGATAACTATGATAATGCCAAACAATTTCTTGACTAAATAAATTATGCTGAATTCAAGTGGGATGTTTGTGTTAATTTCAAGATGCTTACCGTCTTGCTTACCTTACAAGGGGGATACACAAAGTACTCATGTTTCCTTTGCTTATGGGGCAGCAGAGCTGATGATCATCATTACAAGAAAGTAAATTGCACCCCGCCCCCCCCCCCACGAGTGGAACTGCAGCCAGGAATGAAAAATGTTCTCCAACAGCCGCTAGTCGATTCCAACAAAGTATTATTAGCCCCACTTCATATTAAACTAGGATATGTAAAACAGTTTGTGAAGACCTTAGATTCTGGAGGAGAAGCTTTTTAAGAAATTCGTCTTATGTTTCTAAAGCTATCAGAGGCTAAAATCAAAACTTGGTATTTTTGTTGGATCCCAAGTAAATGCAATGTTAAAGTCGGAGAAACTGGAAAGAGCGATGGCAAAAGTTTAAAAAGAAGCTTGGTGCGCATTTCGTGATGTAGTTCGTGGATTCTTAGAACATAACAATGATCCTAATTACAAACAACTGGTATCAAAGCTTATTGAGAACTTCAGGAAACTGGGTTGTCGTATGTCCTTAAAGGTTCATTTTTAGCATTCTTAGCTGGATTTCTTCCCCGAAAACTTGGGTGATGTCAGTGAAGAACATGGTGAGAGATTTCATCAGGACATCGCAACAATGGAAATAAGATATCAAGGACGATCGGATACTGCTATGTGGGGAGATTATATATGGTCTCTTGTCAGAAAAGATGAAAGTGTGCACTTTAGAAAATCTCGATCGTCAAAGCACTTCTAATCTTAAGAAAAGAGTTATCAAAGCATTTAAATTTCAAAGTTGTATGGTTTGTTTTGTTCTAACTAACATTGTATTTACTAAATACAAGTCAATATATGAAAATGTATTAAATGCTGTGTAATTATCTTTACAACATACTGCTGTAGAGAAAGGTTGTGTATAAAACGCGAAAATATTAAATTAAGGAAAAAACAAAAAAACTATCGATGTTATGCCAAAGCGAATGTGATTTTTGAATTCAGTAGCAAAAAATACATGTAAAACATTAAAAAATACAAATAAACAAAACATGTGTCACATTGTGTTATTGCTGTGAGACTTACAGTTTTAGTGATGCTGCTTCAGTAGGGTTTCATATACTTTTAAATTCCGAGAATTAATTATGTAATCATTGTTTAATTTGTATGATCGCAAGTGACCAAATGATTAATAAACTTTTAAGATCATTGTGATATTTCGATTCATTTTTATGACGAACTAAAAGAATACACATCTCAGCACGGGAAAAATTAATTCTACGAACAGAACAGTTTTGCACCACTTTATATCCTATTTGGAAAATAAAAACCAAGCTCTAATGCTACTATACCTTATGTCTAGAATTCTTATTCCAATGTTAATCACAATCAGTTAAATGATTTTGATTCTAGATTATGTCTAAAATTAATGACTTAAGTTTAAGGGGTCTTAGAAAATTATCAAAATTCAGAGAATCTTGCTTAATTGGTGTCTAACGACTATACAATTCAATGCAAATCTAAAATATTTGAATTTCCAAGCTGGAGGTTGTTCCTATATTATATCCCCTAACACCCTTTTAAAATACTCTATAGGAATTGAAATTTGAATAATATTTTTAATAAATGTATTTTACTTATTGTTAAAATTTCACAAAAATCGTAGGTATCTCAATTTTTATGAAGGGCTTTCACCCCTAATTTGCCCCTATGCATGAAACTAAATTAAACTTTAAACAGCCAACATAACGTCTATCAGCTGTGTTAATAGAACAGATGATCGGTTAGTTAGTTTACGAGTAAATCTTGTACATACGAAGATATATACATATATAGGTAACATTTTTTAAATAGAGATTAAATGCTATATTAGCCCTGACGGGTGTATTGAATTATGATAACAATGTCGCTATTTACCCGCGTTTTTAACTATATGGGAATGTAAGTGTTTGAGTCCAACAAATCAATATGCTTTAATCACTTCGCGAGACTCAGAGATCCTTTTTAAAGATAGAATATAGACACCAATAACGTACTATATGTTTAGGTTTCCAATATGCTTCCAGAGACACATATACAGAAAATTCCATACTTTATTCGTCGAGTAGCTTATACGAAATGAAGACGCTACTTACTGAATTTAAATACATTGAAGTAAATGGCCTCCTTCCGAACCGATATTAGAGGTAGGCTTTGCAAAACTAATATATCGAAAACACTTTCGGTGATCGTGGATAAATATTTAGATGCTAGTGTACAAAAATAAGAGTTGAATCAGAAACTTTTACGTTAGATTAAAATTTAGTAGCGATAGAAATTTTCCATTATAAGTCAAGTTAGAGCTACGTGTACATGAAGTTACATCACATAGAAGTAGTAGTAAGTGATACGTTGCGAATAAGTGGATCACATATTTCTCTTTGTTTCTGGATTGCTGAAGAAAACGGACGGTTTCGTAACGGCGCCTTCATTCCCCATATGGAGGGTAGATGAGAGATAATGTATATGGTATCCTGGTGAATAACAATAACACCATAGAAAGTTTATTTATTTTGTGCTGTTTTTATTAACAATATCTACGATCACTGTAATTAAATAGAAGTAGAATACAACGAGAGAGAGAGAGAGAGGGGGGAGAGAGAGAGAGAGAGGAGATTCCAACTGCTTGAATGGGACGTTGGATACTTGAAGAATCGGTCCCACAATCGGAGATAACTTGATAAGTAAATGGAGACCAATTGTCGTAACCCTCCTTATAAAACCTATTTAGTGGGTTTGATTTTTACTAACAAATATGCCAAACACATTTTCGGGTACCGATCATGCATCTGCATGAAATGCAATGGTTTTTTGTCGAGTAGTTTTCACATGATGCAGACACTGGTCAAGAACATGAATGGAAAATAACTGGCACCGTAAAACCTATTTCGGTTTCAGTTATTAAATGAATAATGTACTGAAAACACTATTGAGGATCGAAATACACTTAAAGAAAAATTCATAGATTGCTGTCAAGTAGTTATTGCGTGATCTAAATTTATTATTTTTCTCCCAAATCCCAAAAGTGTTTGATTAATGCTGTTTAGATTTTTCAAGAACTCGTGATCTTCATGGTCTCCTAGGATACAGAAAATGATCAGCGAATTACCAAAAATGCTTTTTTAATAAATGTCTAGATATCATTTCAATATTTGTATGGTTTGGATTGTTCGGACTACTATTCCCACTTTGTTTTTTATGTTACACAACGTTTCAGCCGATGTTACCTCTATATAAAATTTTGACGCAACTGATAAAGGCGTTTATTAACAATCAGGTTTCTATCAGTTAAAGTTTCATTACAGGCGATAATGACTAAAAATAACATAATAAATACACATTTCTACCCGGGCATGGCTGACGGAATAAGAACAATCTACTCCCGTTTGTTTAATAAAGAGTTCAGTTTAAAAAATTCGTATAGGTTCCCGAGTTCAACATGACCATTTCCATGTTCGAAAAGTCGTATGGGTAGTTTACGTCGGCCGAATCAAGTTTAGAACAGTAGTCCGCACAATTCATATAATACAAACGATCAACCCTCATAAAGATTGCAATTAATACTTATTTACCTGATCTATTTACTGGATTAGAGATACATTTGTACAAATAATGTTGAAAACGTTATTTTTCAACACGAGGCTAGAATGAGCATAAGTCAGGGTTGTGGAAAATTCTATTCGAAGTTAACAGAGTTATGATTACGCCACAGGATATTACTTCACGAGAAGAAGCATTTGACAAAAGAAGTAAAATCAATTCAGCTTTTGGAGTGTACGATATCAAGTGCGTTGACGTCTTGTTTTCAATGACTACTTTCCCGATGGAGGTGAGTCCGGAAATTATAAGTAAGCATAAGTTGAGATTAGTGAGGAAATTTCATTAGAAGTCGGCTACGTTACAGGATATTAAGGCACGAGAAGAAGTGCAGTACACGAGAAGAAACGAGATCAATGCTGCTTTCTTTTGGGTTCACAACGTTAAAGTGAGTAGACGTCTTTCTCGAGGTCGAGGCGGGGAATTACAGCCCATCTAGATGCATATTGCTGTGAATTGCTGGGAGAAATAAACCAAACCCTAGAAGTAAATAATGACTCATTTGCTGCCCCCATTATTACAGCTACCAGAAGGAAGGGAGAAACATGAGCTGAAAGCCGAAATATACACAGTGAAATGAGTGACGCGTCAAAAGAACAGGACTCTGGACGGAACACCGACGTAAGATATTTTCGATCGAAGAACACCACATCGTATTACAAATGTATAAAACAGTTATGATGTCCGAGCCGCACTAGGTGCTGAAAACTACCTCCAAATGGTAAAACTAATGCATTTTTTTGACAAATATCTGAAAATATTTACGTCAGGTTAAGCACGAAATGAACCAAACATTTTAATCTTTGTTTGCATTATTCAAGCCGAAATGATCGCAGGGGGAGACAACTCGTATTATATTTCTTCTACGTTAAGAGTTATGTACCGAAATGGATATTTTTCTTCGCAAATTGGTTTTCAAATTGTTTTTCAGGTCAAACATGAAAAGCATTCATTTTCAAAAAAAATAAGAGAAAGAAAAAAATCCAAAACCCAATTTATTTCCAACAGATTTCATTTTGTGTTCACCTTGTATTAAATACAATTTGAGGCTATTTTTATTACTATGAAACAAATTATCTTAAAATCTATAGAAAATGGAACTTATATACAACTTCTTTTGCGTTGATAATAATCGAATAACGTCACCGTTCTCTCTAGAATTCGCTTTAGAATTCTAGATATTCTGATGGAAGTGGTGAAAAACAGAAAATCAGTTTGTCATTTTTCTCTTGTCCTGTGCATTCAGATAATTTTGAATGACTGACTAGCTCAACAACAGACTGAAAACGTCGATTAGATAATATGTATTCAATGATGTGTTTGTTGGTACTGACCTATTCACACTTTTTCGCAAAGCATCTCTTTATATGCGGCGTTGGTACTGTTTACATATGATGGATTATTTTCCTCATTTTGGTTGTAACTGATTTAAACTTTTCAATTACTGTATTTTCCAACCTTCTCCAGAAAACAAAAACAAACATTGTATTATATATCTTTTAAACTGCGCTTCTATTCATATTTTACTTTACCACTAAAAAAAACACTTAAGAACAAGGATTAATTGTTCAAATCGCCGATCAATTTAATTAAATTTAATATAAAATGTTTTGTTTTTATGCTTGAATTTTCCTCTACTGATTCGCCCAAATATCGAATGAAAAAAAAAACGTTTTTTTTTAAATTTCAAACGCTCGGGTTATGAAAGATCGAAAAATTTCATCAGAAGTTAAAGTTTAGAACTAAGACCACGTCATATACAGGAAGTTTAGTGACACGTAACAGATAAGCTGATAAAATCTTGCTCGTAATTAAGTAATTTGTAATTGTATTCGTAGTATCGCCCGTACTGAACCTTCAATCTGCTCAAGACTGCCACTTAGAACTGATTATTAGTTAGCACTTATATCCTTTGCGCCAGGGGTCCTTATTATATTCAGTTTTAAATGACAGTCTTTTCGAGGTTTCAGGTTCAATCCTCAGTACAGGCGATACTAAGAATACAATTATAAATTACTTAAACCTTTTACCCAGTCGTGGTTGACGGAAGGAGAGCAAGCTATCCCTAATGGATTAAATAAAGGGTTCCGTGTGAAATTTCGTACATATTACCTAGTTCGACATAAAGAGTTTAGACTTTGACAAGATACATCTGAAGAATAGTTGTGAGAATAACATCCAAGATAAATACAATAGTCCGAATTGTAAAAATGGTAAAAATGATCAATCTTCATCGAAAAAATACCGAACGTATTAGTTATTTTTGTTACACCGGTCGTTCTTACACAGGAAAAACTACACCGATTGTCACTATAAATAGTGCGAGTCACCAGAAGACAAAGCACAGTCTTGTAACTGTCGTTCAGTCGCTTTCATGGCCTTTTAGCCAAGATCAAAGTGTAGTATCTGTTCCGATGGATAGTGCACGAGACTGGTCCTGTGCAGTTCTAGGAGGTCCACCCTCCCAGGCTTTGCCTCCCCTCTTTGGGGAGGAGTAAGTTTATTGCTTGCTGTCTGAGGCGCCCCTACCGGGGAATGCCGACGGGGCTGGCCAGGCAATTTTTAAAGGTAATAGGTGCTCTTCCTCTAGAGTGCTGACTTATCAAAACCCCACTTTCCGACCTTGTGTCACATTTTACTTTGTGGGGAGTAGATAAATACCCAGTCTTGTAACTGTCGTTCAGTCGCTTTCTTGGCCTTTTAGCCAAGATCAAAGTGTAGTATCTGTTCCGATGGATACTGCAAGAGACTGGTCCTGTGCAGTTCTAGGAGGTCCACCCTCCCAGGCTTTGCCTCCCCTCTTTGGGGAGGAGTAAGATTATTGCTTTCTGTCTGAGGCGCCCCTACCGGGGAATTCCGACGGGGCTGGACAGGCAATTTTTAAAGGTAATAGGTGCTCTTCCTCTAGAGTGCTGACTTATTAAAACCCCACTTTCCTACCTTGTGTCACATTTTACTCTGTGGGGAGTAGATAAATGCCCAGTCTTGTAACTGTCTAGCCAAGAGCTAGTCAGTTTCTTACTTTGTTAATACACTTGTTAAACCAACCCTCGACTTGTCTTCCTTTATTTATTATTTAATGTGGAACAACTTCACAAGAGATTGATTATTATTATTATTTTATTAAGTTCGTTTGATTTTTAAAAACTAATTAGTTTAGGAGTAAACATTGCCACGTACAAACACTTAAACAAAGTAAGTTTAAAGTAATATATATATATATATAGTGTGTAGATTTCAATTTTGTGTTGAGAATCTGAATAACAGAGCTCAATGTAATTTAAACAGAGCAAAACAGAATTATTAAAAGAAAAACTATACACACATTAAGGTTGTACACATTATAACTTGAAGTTATAATGTGTACAACCTTAATGTGTGTATAGTTTTTTCTTTTTATAATTATATATATATATATATATATATATATATATATATATATATATATATATATTGAAGTAAAATAAAACTTTGCCAATGGAATCGCTGCATTTAATTTGAATAAAGAATAAAATGTAGAAATTCAAATAAAGACGTGTGTTTTTTTCCTCCAACGGGAAAATAATTTATTAAAAAACAGTCTAAACTTGATAATGATTTGTAAAGCCCAAAGCTTGTTCAATCTTTAAGGTTTATTTTAGAGGAAAAAAACACGTCATTATATACTTTCTACATTCTATTCCTTATTCATATATAATATATATATATATATATATATATATATATATATATGTATATATATGTATATATATATATATATATGTATATATATGTATATATATTTATATATATATATATATATATGTATATATATGTATATATATTTATTTATATATATATATATGTATATATAGGTATATATATATGTATATATATGTATATATATTTATTTATATATATATATGTATATATATGTATATATATTTATATATATATATAATAAAAACCTTTTCACATCTTAGAAATCATTATTTTTCTAGTAATATTTTTACAAATTGGACAACCTAATAATGTGTTATTTATTTGTTCTTAAATGAACTAAATATTTTATTTATAAGCTGAAACTTTCGAAAAGTAAAATGTCAATTTCAAAGATAGACTACTTTCTTCTTCATTCTAACCCCCGGAAAGGTGATCGTCTCGTGAAGACAGAGAAGTATATGTCAGATCTTGGTGACGAAAGTCTTATAATTTAAGTCCGAGGTCGATGTGTATTTAGCGTGTTTGGCGCTTTTTTTTTCAATTAAAGGAATGTGTCACATAATATAAAACATTATCTTTGTAGAAATATTTAAAGAAATTTCCAAACAAATGAATAAAATCATTAATCTAAAAGCTGACACTTTCAACAGGTAACATATCATTTTAAAAGCAAGACTTTCCTTTTTTTACCTCCATATTTGCGTGTGTAAAATAGTGCAATAAAGCTACTTTATTTTTATATCCCCACCTTTGTTTCGCTTAAAAGCTACAAAGCAATTTATTCGAACGCACTTGTTTTTATTCTCTAATCATTAAGCTATCTGCACGTTTTTATATCTAAATAGTCTATTTCTATTCACAGCATCATCTAATCATGATGCAATTCCATTGTCTTCATCACTTTGAATGTTTACGCCTTTGGGTGTTCTTACGAACTAATGATTGTAATTAGCAATCATTACGGTCGAATAAACACCTGACTATCTATTCACAAGTTAATATGAAACCTGCTACCTGCCTTTTTTCCAGATCGCATACTTCTTTCTAGAAGAGGATTTAATTTGCTGGGAATCGCTGTGGGCGTATGTTTAAGAATACTAAATCAGAAAAAAAATGTTTTTCAATGTGCATTGCGTCAGGTGATATTTTCATGGGCATAGCTTCTTTACAAGAGCTTCCCCGTCTGTAGAACACATCATCGTTGGACTGTTTCCCAGCTGATTACAACTCGGTCGATTTCAAATCTAATGTTAACAAATTCTTGTCAAAGACCGTTCCATAAGTAATAATCAGTTCATACAATTGATCAATGTTAGTACTCCCATAGTGTTCCCCATCTTTCGACAAGCAATCATTTCAGTCTCATTAACCATTATCCTCGAATGGCTCTTCGCTTTGAAAAGCAGTGACTCAATAGTAAAAAAAAAAGAATTATTATTATAAGGAATCTTTGTAAAATGATGGACGATGAACATGTAGGACCCGTGTCGGCGGGTACACGCATGTCAGACTTGGATTACATGGTACAGGCTTTGAAAAGAAAGCTTTGGTCTTGTAAAAGTCTAAAATAGTTAACAGTCCAGAACTCGCAAACCCAAAATAAACACAACAAATAATTTATAGCAAACGCAGTAGAATTAAATTCTATACCGAGACATATAACTTTAACCTGCAGAAACGGTTTGAAAGATTTTTTATTTCACAATTTTATTTCAATGTAAGCTCTCTTATCGGCTTAACTTCGGTACACCTCATGCTGAAAATATAGTAAAAAGAATTACTTATACTACCTCTAAACCTTAGTACAAGTTGCAAGAAATGCCTCGCAAAACCCTCGAAAGCACACGTAATCGAATAAGTGGGGCGAGGGTTAGCAGATATCTTTATTGTCGATAGGACAGCTTTCATTGAAAAGAAATTCTAAAATTAAAAAAAAAATCTTACAAACAGTTTCCACACCCAAACATGGGTAGATAGAAAATATAATTCTATTGCGTTTGTTATACATTATTTGTTTTTTTAAAGTTTATTTGTTACTGACTTCTCGACTGTAAGCTGTTCTGTACTTTACCTGTTTATGCAATTTAAATTGATAGAAAAGTCAACTAGATTTGAAAATTTTAAATTTTGTACCGTATAATTTTGAATTACAATCGGTTTCAAGATGGTTACTATAATAATATTCTCCATAATTCAACTGACATTCATCTCATCAACCCTTATCGTCGAGTGGGTTTTGCCTTTGATAAATGGTGTCTCATTAGTATAAAAATAACATTTAAGTGCGATCTTAATTCATGTGGTGAATTTTGGCGCGTAAAGTTATGAATATATAAGTGGCCTTGATGAAAAATAATGAATGTCTTCATTCGACAAATTAAAATTAGCTTTATGAAAAAATAAAAGCATGCAAAATTATAGCTGTTATTATCATTTAAATTTTAATATTTCGAGCGCTTCTCCGTTCTTTATCAAACATGTTTTATTTGATAAAACACAAAAACTAATAAATATGAAACCGTTGTGAAAAAACTGGACATTCTTAACTTTGTGCATCGTTCATTGTCTTAACGTACAAGTTAGTCAACCCGATGGTAATCCACTGAATGGCAAAAGTGAACGTATGCTTACTCGTTGTGAATAACATTACGCCCCACCACAGATATGGATATATATATATATATATATATATATATATATATATATATATATATATATAAATTATTTACATATCTGATGATAGCGGACAACCGCTTGAAACGCATTATATAAAATGATAAAATGATAAAATAACAAAATAATAAATAAATGTTGAAAAAAACATTTACAAATGTTGGTAGCTTTACTCATTTACACACACACACACACATATATATATATATATATATATATATATATATATATATATTGTGTTAATCAGATAGTATATGAAAGCATTATTTTACCTCGAGATGTTCATTACCAACAGCCAAACGAAGGGGCGTCCTACCCAATATATCAGTGTAATCGATATTGAAATTTGTACGTTCTTGAAGGATCCGTTGAACGGTTGGAATGTCGCCAAATTCCGCAGCGTAGATGAACTCTTCCTCTAAAGCACTCAGCTGAAACAAAATGATGGGCAATATGAGAACAAAAATAACAATTCAATTAAAAATGATGAAAATAAAATTAGATATAAAATTAAATAAAAAAAAAAAAATTAAAACAATAATAATTCACTAATTTATAAGTGCCCTTTGTAAGGTGTCGGTACGCTTACTGGGTATGTCAATTTCCATCTTTACCTACCTTTCCCCACTTTAGATGAAAAGTATTTGTTTAATTCTGTGGAAAAAAACGCTATTTAGTATTAGCATGAGAGAATAAGTAACTACGTTTAATGAAATTACATATTATTTTAATTTGCGAATACATTAGTAAAATTGAGTTTTTAAGCAAAAATAATGCGCTTCGAACTGATGTGTAATATTTTTTGCAGATTAGCAAAGAAAATTCGACTTCGTTAAAAAATATTTATTTAATGCATTTTTAATGTTATCGTGTTATATATTTTTTTTTCATTTATAAAACACTTCGTAAGTAATGTATACTATTCCTATTCATTTTTGTAAACAAATCACAGCTTTCTATTGGCATAAGAACAGATACACCCCAAACAATAGTATATATATATATATATATATATATATATGTAGTCAAATCAGTTGGCAAATATGGCGTTCATGAAAATAAACAGAAACTTATATTCCTTATTTAATCTACATATATAAATGATCTAATAATGTGAGTTTTAGTTTTTTTGTTTTTTTTTTTCCTGGTGTTTTGGGCACGATATTTTAACCTTTCATTCTGGTGAATTACCCTCATAAAAAAAACAAGAAGATATATAACATTGTATGTTGGCTGTCTAAGTTTCGACGAAACGCTTTGTGAAGAAATGTGTCTTTTTTAAAATGAATAAAGGCACGGTTACAGTTATTCGGAACAGCAAGAGGTATTTTTGAATCTTGGTACCATGTTCTTCGGATAAATGAAATGTTTAAAGAATCCATTTGTTCCAGAAAAAAATAAAGTTGGGCAACGCCTATCACACTATAATCTCTTGCATTAAAATAATTTGGACACTAAAAATCGATGATTTTTATTATTTAGATTATTCGGATTACTGTTGTTATTTCCACAACATTTCGGCCGATGTAACCCCGACCTTCTTCAGGTGCGTCTTATCAAACACAGGAAGCTTTATGTCGAACTCGGGAATCTATCCGAAATTCTGAACGGAATCTTTTATTTAATTCATGGGGATAGCTTGCTCTTGTTCTGTCAGCCGGGTAGAAGTCTTAAGTAATCGTAATTTTATTCTTAGTATTGCCCGTACTGATTATCGAACCTTCAACCACCAGAAGACTGTCACTTAGAATTGGTTGTTACTTAGCACTTTTATCCGTTACAAATATAAATTAAAGGAGCTTAAACGTGTTATTTTAAATGTGTAATCTTACTACTTATCATTACTGACTCCTATATATATATACATATATATATATATATATATATATAATAATGGTAATAATCCAGGTGAAAAATATCCACAGGGTGGTAATCCATAGAATTTTAACCGGGTTTATAAAAAGTGCTCAATATCAAAATAGAGCTTTATATATGATAATTTTATTTACACAGACATGTACAAAATCTGCGACACTGGCATGTCGATGTTATCGATCAACAGTTACTATAAACTGAGATCTCATCAGGCAGAGTTAGAATCCGATCTTAACCTCAGATCATATTTGGAGAGAACGGATTCTAACTCTGCCTGATGAGATCTCAGTTTATAGTAACTGTTGATCGATAACATCGACATGCCAGTGTCGCAGATTTTGTACATGTCTGTGTAAATAAAATTATCATATATATATATATATATATATATATATATATATATATATATATATATATATATATATATATATATATATATAAATGAATCAATGCGAAAGTTTTTTTCATTATCACTCCTATATACCCATCAAAACGGGTTACTGTTATTCAATAAATAATACATAATAGAATTTTGAAATATTTTCTATATAGTGCAGGTGAACGATACAAAGACAATTATTCGAATGACTCATTTGCATAATTATTTCATAATGTTTAGTATTATTGAATTGTAATTATATTGTCCTATTTTGTCTAAATATATTCAATAATATCGTTTATATTAACAGTATTTAATTTAAGGGACGAAGTATAGTATCTGTTCTGATACTACACTTCATCTTTTCTGTCCTCGGTCAATCAACGAAAATCCTTCTAGACTGAGGCAACTTACTTTTAGTTTCAATCCAGTGCCACTTGTTAAGGAGCTGGATTTTCCTCAGATTAAAAACCGACCTAGTATCTAACTCTGTCCTAGTAGGAAGTCAAGTAAATGAGAACAGTACTTAATTAAACTATCATCGTTCGCAAGAATTCTTACCGACAGACATAAGCGAGAAGAGAAAAGGGGGTTCGCTTACTAGCTTTCTGGCTAGCTTGTTCGCTTTCTCTTTCTCTCTCCTTCGCTCTTCTCCGTTAACAACGCTGAGTGTATTAATTGCTTTTTAATTCAAGAGTTGTTTTCATCCCATATAAAAAAAGTTTCGCATTTTTGTGTAAAATGTTCATTTCCGGCCTTCAGATGGACTGACTTGATTTTCAACAACTAAATTGTAAGTTAAAAAAAAGATCCCTCCAACAGACGCAGATCATCTCTCAGCCGAATTGAATTCGTTTTTCTTTTAATTTCATTACAGTTTTATTTAAAAGATAGATGAAGTTGTATCAAAATTACCAAAATGTTTATGTTTATCTATTATATAAATGCGAAATTCTTTTCTTTTGTCTTTAATAAAATATTATTTAACATTTTGATTTCAAGCATTTTAATTAGCAAACTTGGCGAAGAGATAGCGAGCTGTCAAAGTCAGCTAGTATATATACATATATATATATTTATATTTATATTAATAATGTTCTAATCTACAATTACATAAGAACAGTAGTCCGAATTATACAAACGATCTAAATTGTCGATCTACATCTACAAAATTCAGAAGCATAAACATCGCATAGTTTAAACCGAAAATCTACACACTGCTTATTTAAAAAAAAAACTGATTTATGTTGGATATAAATGCAAAATCAGCTTACTTTAAATAAACAAAATTGAAAATATACTGTACTACGTTAGAATCAATTTACGCTGCTCAGTTTAAAATCTTGTAAAGATAATGCATCAGTTGCGACACAATTTAAACAAGTAAAAACAATTTAGATTTCTAAAACATGATAATATCATAACATCACAAAAGTGAAATATTTTAAAAAGATAAGTGCATTGTAGTTTCTAATTTATAAATCACAGCAAACATGTACATAAAAGAACAGCAATTATAAGTATTAAAACTTCGTCGATGATTTGCCCTCGCCAATCTGTCCGATACTGGTTTCCTTACTGTCGCTTCTGTTCAGTCTACCCTTCCATGCTTTACCCTCTCTCTGAGAAGGGTTTAGTTTATTAATACCTGCCTGAAGCGCTCTTTCCGAGGAATGCCGACGGGATGCCTAGGGATTTCTTGTACGCTAGAATGCACTTCACCTAGTACGCTGACCGTTAAAAACCTCACCTTGTGTCTTACCTGGTGTCGAGGAGGTAAGTAAAAATACATTGTTCGGGTATATGTTACGACGCTCAGCAGAGGCGCGAACGGGGTCCAAAAAAAGAACGAGAAAGGGTTTAAAAACATAAATTTGCAACAAGTGAAGTTGACCTACGACGAGAATAGATATTTTTCTACTTACCTATGTAATTTGTTTTTATGTTTACCTATTATAAATGGGTTTTCATTAGATGTAAAAAAAAAATTCTTGTTTTTTTTCCCACCCGTTTTCACAAAAACAATATGGCGCTCCTAGTGCATTTGTTAGTAATCCCCCCCCCAATCGGCCATGTTTTTTTTCGAAGTTACGGTGTCAAAACTATTGATTTCTAATAAATAGCACTTCAAACGGGTTTAAAATACAAACAAATAGCACATGCAAGTTTGAAACTAACTTTTACAGCTTACAGTTACTTTTATTTGTTGTAAATTTGTTTTTTTAGCGTTTTTACTCTGCTGAGTCTCGTAAAAGATGCCCCTATTGTTCACTTAGAATATACATTACAAATAAACTTACTTTTAAGACAAAATCAAGAAAATTACAGCGTTAAAATGATTTTATGCAGTACAGCCTTAGAAGTTTTCAATACGGCTTTACCACATAACGACATACCAAGCCTGATTTTCATATAATATAAATATAAACTGGGTATATTTTAAATATAACATATACGTTAGAATTTATTCAGGCAGCTCAGCTCATATGTATTTTCCTAAGCCTATTACAACAATTACGACAGATGTTTAATCGAAAATAAAACATTACAAATATCTATATAATAAATGTAATCGTATATATGTCTGGCTCGCTTCAATAATAACGTATGCCAATTTAATTTTATGAGCAGAAAAGAGACTTAATCTTAATAAAAACTGATAATAATTAAAAAGAAAGGAAAGCTTAATCACGTATGCTAATTTGATTTTATGAACAAGGGATAAGGTTTATTTTAATAATAACCGATAATATAAAACAACATACTTTAAAATAAATACATTTAAAAAAGTTACATTCGTTTTATTGATTTTAAAGAAAATTAATTGACAATTATTTTATCGAAGAAGGCAGAGAATATTTATTATTTAAAAACAGTTACACTGCTACAAATATAAATGAATAAATAAAAAATAAATTATTCGTTTCATTAATTCATATGATATTAAGCTGGCAATGACAATTATATGTACGGAAGAAAAAGCGTAATTTATTTTTAATTTCATTGACACTGGCAGACATTTAATATTTCAAAATAATATTTTTATTAATAGATCGATGTATAAATAACCGTGGAATTTTCACAGGCATATGCTAGTTAAATAATTAAACTTCAAAGATTTTATCAGTGTGGAATGATCTTTTCTTGTCCCTACAGCCTCTTTAACACCGAATATATGTTTATAGCCTCTACCGTATATTTATGTTCGCGGTAGGTACTAAAATCCCTAGTCCTCTCAATAAAACATTCACAGCAAGAATTCGTCAAGCTACAACTGCAGTAGAGAACTTTCCCTCTCAGTGATCCTTAGTAATAATAAACATTAGTCTAAGTAGACTAAAAACGTGGAAAACATGAGGAATCTTTCTGAACGTTTGCGTATGTTAATTGGTTGTTACTTGTGACAAATAAGACTTACTTTGAGAGGAGAGGTAATGTAACAGACGCATATTTGGTGCAGTGACCAGGAGTTCTCAACATGAGTAGAAAAAACGGTTACCACGCACAATTTAACAGGTCTAGTAAAAAGGAGGACGCCAGCCCGGAAATCACGTGTTTTGCGTAACTCTCGTTCAGTGCACCTCCTTCGACCCTAAAACTCATTAACTCGACTGCTAGTATCTAACAATGGCATTAAATAATCACTAGAGTCTACTAAGGATAATGTCGAATAGACTAAGAACCACCTGATCCTAACGTGTGTGTGAGTAATACCTCATATAATATCCGTTGTCGAAGCTTAATAATGAATAAAAGTATATATATATATATATATATCTTATCCTTAAACGTTTTTCAATAAAAAGTATATCATTCACTGCTACTAACAGTCGGTTTTGTGTATGGATAAATATGTCCTCAAATATATTACGCACAATTTTATTCACCTGTTTAGATAACGCAATACACGTTGTCAGGAAACGTGACGTTATGAATGCACACATAATCTAAATATATTTTAAATCCATGTTCAAACATTCGATTGCATTTCCGTTTTGTCTTTTCTTTATATACAATCACAAACATCTGCTTCTTTAACTCCCATTTTGCATTTCCAACAAAAATTCATATTTTGCAAATATTATTTGATCATTTATGAAAAACAATTATTTCGAAAACGAAAAATGCTAGTCACGTTTACATTCGACTTTTTAAACATTGTTTTTTTTTTGTTGATGTATTTACTAATTTACTGTTTAACGAGGATGTTCATATTGTTAATGGCGTCTATCTGGGCATCCGTATTTTAAAATGTGAAGCTAATACCACTGTCCAAACCGGCGAACTATAAACATCGACAACGAAATATATTTTGCAATTCTGTTACATATTACTGATAGGACTCTTTGTAACTGTTTAAGGAAAAATTTAGCAAGTGATTGATAGTTGAGGTCAAAATGTCAGGTTTGACATACTCTTGACGCCAAAAAAATAGAACTGAAAAAGCGTGAATCACATGAAGAGTACATTTATCGAAGAAGTTTGAAAGGATTTTCTAATGATACTGACTGGGTAGCAGATTGAGCAGAACGTATAACATGATGTTTGAAATTGGTAGTTCAAACAACTGAGGTCGACTCTCTGTTTCCCCCACCACGTCGCGGCGACGACTAAGATAAATAATTTTGCTATTAATTGTCGTGTATCTTACGTCATCAAATTAAGCAGAGTTGAATAAGTTCCCTTTCAGTGCCAACAGAATCCATCATTTCGGCAGGGTTCAACTTTAGAGGTTTCCTACACCCAAAAACACTTGACAATAGATCACAAAAGTATGCAACAATTTATTTTTAATACATGTTTATATAATCTTTCTATTTAAAAAACCCTACCTATAAGAGATGTGCTGTCTAGAAACACGCTACTTAGGTATACAAAATATTCGACCTTTTACAGGCACACTTGCGGACCACATAAAATAATGAATTTCATTGTTTAGCGGTCAAAATTTCAGTTTATCGTGTGTTGTTCACTGAAAAAGCAGCGTGCCTTTCTTTATTAACAACGTTTCTTTACATTAAAAAACGATATATTATATTTTGTCAATTTCAAAATGTATCCGTTGTAAGTGCATACAAATCATCGTTGTTCAAATGTTTATCTTTTCTTTTGTTAAATTACTTCGTTACTTTGCAGTCATAATATAGCTAAATAATTTTGCTTCTGATTTTAAACGACATAAATTAGTTGCGCAATGTCCTAATAACAACACAAATGGACCCACCTGACTCTTGAGAGCGCCTTCTATTTAAGTTAATCAGGCCACCTACGTTAAGTGTCTTCAGTCTTAGGGTGATCAAAGTGAAGTGCCACTGATATCACTTAGCCATTTTGGTAGTTTTACATAGTACAGGTATGCAAAAAGCTAATAATCCTCTGGTGTAGCTTAATCATATGTGTGCATATTGTATGTTTCTCAGTTCAAATAACAAACATATTCAGCATTAATGTTTATTGAACGACATAAATTAGTCGCCGGATGTCCTCGTAACAATACAAATGTATTATTGTGTAATGTGGACCTACCTTATTTCGGGTGTAGATTAACTCTTTCAGAGACTATGAATAAGGGTACTACTAAGTGTCGTAGCAGTCCGGATCCCAGTCATTTGTTGTTCTGTGTCGGTATACATAACAGTCGAGGATCTGATCTCGACAATCAGTCAGAATAATTATAATAAAAACATCGCAAATAAAAATAATAAAGAAAAAAATATATAAAAAACGAAAGCAACAAAATAAGATCTTTTACTCATATTGACACATTACAACTGAGGCGTAAGATGCTACTGTGAATAGAGGCCAGACTAATAAGGGAATCCTACGTCTAGCGTTGTGCAGTATGATGCTTGTTCACATAACATTTCAATATCTGCATCTTGCTACAGTCAGGGAAACAGGCAGCAGGGAAAGAATATCCAAAGCCACGCAGTTCGAGAAACGAAGCTACGAGAGTAGAAAGCCTTCCAGCATCTGCAACAGTAAATGGGTAGGGATTTTGTTGTTGTCGAGTTGATGGAAGTATTGACGTTAGGGAGAAAGTGCATCAAGTTTAACTGAGCACATTCCATGTTAGTATTTGTAAAAAAGAACAGATGGACGCAACATTGCGGCAATGGGCAGGGGCTGGAGCTGGGTAGACAGTGTTGGACCTATTAGATTAGAAGCCCTTTTAAGGAGGAGAGACTAGTGGTTGTTGCACCATCCCAGATGTTGCAATATTATTTCATGCATTGATAAATCGTTGTTTTATAGATATATATGATACTGGCTGGTGAAATAATTTTTCTAGCCTGGTGAAAGAAGCCCACCTCGTTTGCAGCAGACTTGACAGTATATTCTATGTAATTAAAATAACTATTCAAATAATAAATAAAAATAGATTTAAAATATAATCATATAACAAGAATTAAACAAAAATTAAAATCACACTTGTTGATCAATTAATAAATCTTAAAACATCTATATAATAATTCGTACGTACGTTGTCACCTTACACTACCAGTAAATATGAGATCATCCCACCGTCAAATATGACTTAATTGAAAATTAAGTCGTATACAAACACTTCAGGTTTTCCCTATTTAAAAATGAGTTGTATCAAAACTGAATTATGTCGTCCCGTCGTCATAATATATCTTTAAAAATTGCTCATCGAATTCTTTTCATTTAAATGTAAAATTAATAAGCATGTGAAGTAAAAATTAAATAAAATCAAAAGAAATAAAAAATGTTTAAACTTGAATCTATACAAAATAATATTTTTGATAGAAAATATACATGAAAACAGATAATGCAAGTTTTATGTAAGACATTTAAATGTATCTTCTTATTCGATGATTCCGGGTAGCTATGTGCCACTATAGATTAAGAAAAGAGTTATTTCACATTGAATGTAGGCAGGTCAGTTGTTTGACTTGTAATGAGATCCGGTATACGTAGTTACAATTTTTAAGTTAACTAACAATTCGTTAAATGGAGATGGAAGACTAATTTTTATTATTCAGATTATAGATATAGATGTGGGTAAGAAGTCTAAATGTTAACAAAACGGTCGGGTTTCGATTTCAACAGACATAATTGCTTGTCAACTCGCACTAAAGATATGTGATACAGCTAAACAGTATATATATATATATATATATATATATATATATATATATATATATATATAAACTTCATATAAATATAAAAACAGACTATATACATTAATATTAATAAAGATATGCGCTTAGGCATAGAAATATGAATTTATTCATATAGACTGTTTTAATGCTCTAGTAAGATTTATTTATAAAGCTCTACCTTTTTATTAAGCACTTTTTGAAACATGTTGATTTTAAGTTCATTTCATCATCATATTTGAACTTGCTCAATTAATATATATATATATATATATATATATATATATTGCGTAAGCATAAACATCGATGTCTGTAGGTAATAAATAATTAATATTTATTTATAAATATTATTATATAGCCCCCTTTACTAAAGCTGGGCACTCTGAGGTAGTTTAATAACAAGCAGTACTACTAGCTTAATTGCGAGATCCAACACGATTTGTTGTTGTTGATCACTCTTCGCCGCTTGCTGTGGATACTCGCCGACTTGTTATTTACAAAGTTAAATTCCTCCTAAATCCTGAGAGGATTTCTGATGGCTAACTGGTAACTCTTCTGACTTGCGAATTAGTGGCGATTTGGAGTCGGGAATTGGCTTCCTGCAATGAAGATTTCGTAAGCATGACACATCGATGTCTGTAGGTAATAAATAATTAATATTTATTCATAACTTTTATTATATATATATATATATATATATATATATATATATATATATAGTAAGATATTAAATTATATAAAAATAATTTATTATATAATTATAATACAACTTGTATAAGAAAGCTTCGCTTGAGGCTATTTAAACGAAGTATGTCAAATTTCTAAGAAGGATAAACAAAAATATTTCACATGAAGTAATAGAGCTTAAAATATAAAAATTAAAAGATTTTAAAATTACAGTTCCGAAAATCATGATTTTTTTACGTACGTTACAAAAATGTTTTTATTACAAAGACCCACAAGACATAGGATAGTAGCCTTGAGATTTTGCATAACGGTTAGATGCAAACCCCCTTTTACTTCAGAAAAAAAAAACATAACACGATCCAAAACTTATGTAATGGTACACATAATGTAGTTGTTGCTAGTGATGAGTTCAAATTCAATTGAAGTACACACGCCAGTATTCAAATTCAGTTTAAGTACACATGCCAGTATTCAAATTCAATTGAAGTACACACGCCAGTATTCAAATTCAGTTGAAGTACACACGCCAGTATTCAAATTCAGTTGAAGTACACCCGCCAGTATTCAAATTCAGTTGAAGTACAGACGCCAGTATTCAAATTCAGTTGAAGTACACACGCCAGTATTCAAATTCAATTGAAGTACACACGCCAGTATTCAAATTTAATTGAAGTTCACACGCCAGTATTCGAATGTAATTGAAGTACACACGCCAGTATTCAAATTATGTTGAAGTACACACGCCAGTATTCATATTCAGTTGAAGTACACACGCCAGTATTCATATTCACTTGAAGTACACACGCCAGTATTCAAATTCAGTTTAAGTACACACGCCAGTATTCAAATTCAGTTGAAGTACACACGCCAGTATTCAAATTCAGTTGAAGTACAAACGCCAGTATTCAAATTCAGTTGAAGTACACACGCCAGTATTCAAATTCAGTTTAAGTACAAACGCCAGTATTCAAATTCAGTGTAAGTACACATGCCAGTATTCAAATTCAGTTGAAGTACACACGCCATTATTCAAATTCAGTTTAAGTACATACGCCAGTATTCATATTCAGTTGAAGTACACACGCCAGTATTCAAATTCAGTTGAAGTACACACGCCAGTATTCAAATTTAATTGAAGTACACACGCCAGTATTCAAATTCAGTTGAAGTACACACGCCAGTATTCAAATTCAGTTGAAGTACAAACGCCAGTATTCAAATTCAGTTGAAGTACACACGCCAGTATTCAAATTTAATTGAAGTACACACGCCAGTATTCAAATTCAGTTGAAGTACACACGCCAGTATTCAAATTATGTTGAAGTACACACGCCAGTATTCATATTCAGTTGAAGTACACACGCCAGTATTCATATTCACTTGAAGTACACACGCCAGTATTCAAATTCAGTTGAAGTACACACGCCAGTATTCAAATTTAGTCGAAGTACACACCCAGTATTCAAATTCAGTTGAAGTACACACGCCAGTATTCAAATTCACTTGAAGTACACACGCCAGTATTCAAATTCAGTTGAAGTACACACGCCAGTATTAAAATTTAATTGAAGTACACACGCCAGTATTTAAATTCAGTTGAAGTTCACACGCCAATATTCAAATTTAATTGAAGTACACACGCCAGTATTCAAATTTAATTGAAGTACCCACGCCAGTATTTCAGCTTGCACCAAGTTTTATAGCGAGGAAAATTCAGCAGCAAAAGCAGAGTAACTCCAGGATTGCCAAATAATGAAGATTTATAGGTAGTTTATTAAACTAAACAAAATTTAACAAACTGTCTGGGATGTTAAATATTTTAGATAATTAAAGTTAGTATTATATTAAGTTATTTTAATATTTATTACTATTTGGTTTATTTTTTTAATTTAGTTAATAAATGAATTTAGTAAAAAATACATTATTCGTAGTCCATTCGCCCTAATACTGATAGCAGCCAGGAAGTTGAAATCATAATTGGCGACACGGTCCACACGTGGGGATTTAAATAAAGTCATTAAGACCCTAACGCAAACGAATGTATAACATACATCATATATGTCAAGTGCAAGTTTTAAGCGGTTTATATAATTAATTGTAACTAGCAGGACCCGTGGAAATTCCGCGGTTGTTTTCTTCAACTATTTGTATAATTTATCGTGATTGATGATATTTCTAATGTTTGTTAGCCTTCACACCTATCGTCACCTCGTTGGCGATTGCTTCTAGGAGCTGATCGTGTCGCCAACAGTACCGACCATCACACAAAGTTTTGGGGCAACCGCTTAGGATCTGCTTTAAAGATATTGTCTGTGCACATAGTTTGCAAATAGGGGTTTCGCTCCCCCTCATATGTGCAACTTGGGTGGGCTCGGCAAGACATGATACTCCGATTGAAATCTAACCGCCACAACTCTGAGGAAGTAATTCTTTTTCCATCGGCATTATCTCATTTCGACCAGGCTCCCTACTGACCAAGACTGACCATTTCACAGTAACGCGCTGGATGAGTTTGCGTCTTTATTTCCCTTTGACATTGTAGCATTGGAAAAGGGAGACGTAACCGAACCTGGTCTTACCAGTAGCTACTGACTCTGAGATCGCATTATGTCTAGGCCTCTTTAACGCCATTTTTAATTCCCTTTCAGCGCTTCTTTTCCTGTTTGATCTTGTCTGAATTCCAAATTCCGCTACTTTGGGATCTATTGGTTCAGCATACTGCAACCTTTCTGTTGTTCTTGTTACTTTAAATTCCCTTGTAATGCTGCTGTAGGTAACCTGCAACGCGGTACCATAGAGGGCCGCACCGCTTAAGTATTTTGCTACTCCAAGCCATTTTCGCAGTCGATTACTGTTTGTTTTCTTTAACCTTTCAACTTTGTTAATATGAAGATCATAAAGGAGCAATGCTCACAATATCGTGGGAAACCCTGTGTGCTAAAAGTGGTATGCCTTAAAACGCCCTGGCAATCCCAATTTATAAACATTGGTCAGCCACTCGTCCTTAATAGTCTGATGGATTGAGGGTGTGTCCTTAAGACTAATGTTGAAATTATTGCCTAATTGTTGCCTTTGCTTTCGTAAATTAGACATTCCATGCGACCTTGCCTTTCTTCAGTACTAGTGACTCCGATATAGCTGGGTTGAAATTCATCATGGCCCATGGCATACTCTCTTGAAACCACTTCAAAAGCCATCTACATCTTATGTGACTAATGTCGTTGTCACGATTAAGTCGTCGATGTAAGCTCTTATAGGGAGCTGACGTGCGCCTAATTTTGAAAGAGGACCTCGGCATTCAACCTCAGCTATTCTAACCAGCATGTTCATGGCAAAAGCGGAAAGAACAACAGAACATGTACAGACTATAATTATGCCTTTTTTCAGCTTCTGCCATTTGTATTATGATTATATACATTCAAAAAACAAAAAGACGCAGTGTAACACCGAGATTAATATAAAATAATGTTATAACCAAAATGTATGCATACAAAACGGTTTTTCTCAATTTGAGTATTTTTTAATAAATTAATGTCTAACCCAAAAAACGAAATCTTAAAATCTAATTAACATAACATAAAAAAATATATTTTTAAAATATTAAGAAAATCAAACAATATTCCACTCTATAACCAATACAGCTACGCAACATTCAAAACTTCAACAAGCGAACACGTTGTTACGTATGCCTCCTCTTTTAGGAGAGTTCTAACGTCTCAAACGTCACAATCAATCAAAATACATTAACGTTCATAGAATACCTTGATGAAGGTTTGTTCCAGCACGCGTCTATTAATGTAACCTCGTCCGACTGTGGAAACACTGCATGCAAACAAGTTCTTTCAAACACCTAAAATAGGGATTAAGACGAGACAAATTGTTGAAGACAAGAAGAGGTTTATTCGTCCTGTCGTTGTTCTTAATCACTTATCAGTGGGGCGGAGGTTGACAGAAAGATTGCGATACTTATTGCTTAATCATATCTAACCCGAACATCTTTAAAACCACAAGTTAACACATGTATGCTTTCAAGCGAACTGCCGATTTTTATATCCCACATACTCTCTCTCTATTTGGGTCATGTGTCGTCATCTCCGTTTCTAGCACACATGATATCGAACTGATATCCGAGTACACTAAGCTGACCCCGACTGAACCCAATTCTTTGTTATCTTCAACTAACAAAATTATACTCGGTCAATATTATACAACGTGACATATATAAGTCACCATGACAATGACAACCGATCGTTTCCTCGCACTAATCATCAAATCACACATTCAAATTCATGCATAACTAATCCATACAACATCATAAAAAGACACGTTCATTTACACATGCACCCAAAACATAAACATTCACATTGGAAACAGGAAGTAGTTCAATTAAAATCTTTTAAAAGATTCACCAGAAGATGTTAGGTTACATTGGTCGAACAGTTGTGAATACAGTGTTCTTAGAAATTTGACGACATAACTTCGGGGATATATCCTATATGTTTATATAAGTCTAGAAACGTTGGTTTTCGTGCATAGGCCGTTGAAATACATACTGATCAACATACTTTATTGTAAAACTCTAACACCTAGAATGCGTGAGATAGTACACTGTTAACACGTGGAAGTGCTTAACACTTCACAGGTGACAGAATCACAAGTAAAATAAGCATAGGCCTGATGTTGCTACATACAATTAATCTGTAAAAATGATACCAAACAAATATAAAAGGCGTAGGTTCAGTGTCATAATCGGAAGGGGTTTCGTTGATAGCCAACATAGGAAACGCGTTCGGCATTCTACGAATATTGGCCTTTATTATATTAAATAACAAAATCCAACAGACCAAATACAGGTAATAAATAAGATCAGTGCAAACCACAGACAATGCAGAAGAAATATCGAAGAAATTGACTACAACTGAAATTAGAATAGTCATGGAGTATTATTACAAAAACAACCTGCACACGATATGGGTTCAGTTACACAAATTGATCATAATCCCAAAATTATTACGTCGGGTTTCAAACACTTTTAACAAGCCGCGCGTGCGTGCCCCCCCCCCTCCTCTGTATGTGACTCGATGTGGCGAGTGTAAAATGCAATAAATTTGGGCAATTTGGGGCATTTTGACCCCCCTTTGACCCCCTGGGGGCGCGAACCAAAATTTTTCTGAAGTCAATGATGCTCATTCGATATCTAGAACAATTGTCTCTACATTTTGGCCAAGTTTCAGAAAAATTGAATGGATGGATCAAACATTATGAGAGAAAAGAGTAATTTTTTGCCATTTTGGAAGCTTTTGACCCCCTGAGGGCGCGAAGCAGATTTTTCCAAGGTCAGTGATACTAATTTCCTATTACGAACAATTGTCTCCACATTTTTGCCAAGTTTCAGAGAAATTGAATTGATGGATGAAAAGTTATGGGGCAAAAAATGTCATTTTTTGCCATTTCGGGGCCTGTTGACCCCCTGGGGGGCTAACGAAATTTTTTTTCAAAAATCGGAGAATGTCACTTTCTAACCTGACCAAAGTTACAACTTCATGCAAAATCTCAGAGAAATTCAATGCATGGTTGCGGAGAAAAATCCGGACGGACGGACGGACGGACGGACGGACGAATGGACAGACGGACGGATATGCTTCAAAACATAACAACCAAGATCGAAATAGTTGTGCGAATAATTCAAATAATACTGATCATAAATCCTCACGTAAAATAATTTCAAACATTAACACTATATTAAAAACAAAAAAAGACAAGTGAAATAATAGTAATTAGCAACACGAGTGTAAATTAACCTTGTTGAGGTTTGGGAATATCGATTTGGTCTTTTCCGATTGGTTGATCATAATCGAAGTATCATTTGTTCACTCCGCTATTTTACAATAAAAAAAACTCTCAGCACTTTGAGAACTAGACTTTATAATTGCCTGTTTGCTTGCAACATTACAACCGCCGCACATCAAAGCCATTCATAAACCTCCCTCAAACTAGTCACACCCGCCTCTTCAGCACCGAATTAGACTGATCGAGGAACCAGTGTATAATATAAATACTTCAGTTGTGTTTACTATTTGTTTGTATTCTTTTATACGCGATTATTCTTTTTGTATTGCTACGCGGCTCGACGAATCGTTTCTCTTAGATTCATACGCATATCCCCGTGGACCCTGTAATCAACATCGCTTCGACAGCAATGCGGAGCGTTCATCCTTTAATTTAAGTAACTACGCGTGGAAAATCTTTTTACTAACTCCAACACAAAGCATATAACCACTGAGACTTAAGGGGTTATTGGAATTAGAGGCCAGATGTATAGGGGGTATTCTTAATGGAGAGTTGTACAGCAAGATATACTGCTTCACAATTCATTCAGATTTCTTTATGTTGTTACAGTAGGGGAAACTGAGAAAAGTAAAGGGATTCCAAAGGAAACCGGCTTGAGGAAAAAAGCTATTAAAGTAGAATTTCTTCCGACATCTACAGCCTCTGATGTAGATGTGTTGTATGTGGCTGCTAAACAGGTTATTCGAGGTTATTTACAATGAGGCTACAGGTGAAGTAACTCCATTGGAAAAAAATAAATCACCTTCAAGACGAGATAATTAGTGATCAGAATAATATTGAATTTACATTGAGTTGTGTAAGATGTACGTAATCTTCGTAAGTACACTCGTTAATAGGGATGCATTTCATTAAACATTCACTCTCCTTTTTCTTATGTAAGCACATATTATTATGCAAATAAAAACCAGAATGGAACCTTCACAGGCATCGGTAGTATTAAATAGTAACTATTCTTATCTTTCTGTGACATCTACCCTTTCTGGATATTTTGTGTAGCAATAGAGACTACAACTTATAAGATGTTACGCGTGCAGGACAACTGTTGTCCACAGTTCTGTAAATTCCAGTTATCTTGTGTTTGGCTGACCACTGATCCCGGCACTAAGAGAAATATTTATTGGTTTCGGAATTTTAAGGATGTGGATTGATCATTTCTATTATTTGGATTGTTCAGACAACTGTTCTCCTCTTGGATGTTATTTTCACAACGTTTAGGCCGATGTAATCTCCAATTTATTTCATGTATATCTTGTCGAACTCGAGAATCATTCTGTCGAACATGGGAATCTGTACGAAATTTCGAACGGAAACCTTTACTTAATCCACGGGTTCAACTTGCTCTTGTTTCATCAGCCATGACCATAAGGACCCGTGGCGTAACGGATAAAATGCTAAAGTAGTAATCAGTTCTAAATGACAGTTTTCTGGGGGATAAAGGTTCAGTCCTCAATGCATGTGATACTAAGAATACAATTACAAATTATTTAAGACGTCTACCCGATCATAGCTGAAGAACTTATAATAATATATAAGATTGCCTATGAAACCACTAACGCCATACATTTTAAAATGCTTACGATATACAATTCATTCTTGTATGTTAATTCTGGCGCCCCGGAATTTAAATTGTAAACGTTTTTTTTTGGAACTGTACCGGTTTATGCGTTTGACTTCTAACTGACTTCACATGCACGTTCTCAAGTGCTTTTTCGCTTATTTTTTTTCGTCACCTAAAGAGAATTCGAGAAGTCGAAAATGCTAGGTATACATATGGAATATCTATTAATTATTTTGACACCAAATCTTTAGAAAATTGAAAAATAAAAAAAGTATAATAAAGCATATGAACTCTTTTATATTTAGCGATGTTTTTTCTTAAATAAAACAATTCTGCCAAAATACACACAATGTATATATATATATATATATATATATATATATATATATATATTAGTAGTAAGTTTTTGAAAGGCTGTGGGCAATGCAATTCCGGGTAAGATGCAAGTTGAAAGGAAAGGAACAAAAACAATAAAAATAAATCGAATACGATATAAGACTTACTATTTATTTTTCCTTTTTTTTCCTTTTTTTTTTTTTTTCTTACATAACAGCAAGAGTGTTTTAGCTGTTCGTGTGATGTCCGGGTGATTAAAAATCACTATTTGATATTTCGGGAAAAGACATCCCTTTTTCAAAAATAATTAGACCAGAAGAAGAATAATATTTTATTCTTCTCCGACTGTGTAGAGAATAATACAAAACAAAATGGCTGCCAGATATAGACCGCAGCAAAAAAAAAACAACAGTTTCACAGGGAATATAAATTAAGTTAAGTTTTATTTTAATATTATGTTAAATATATGATTGGTGTTTAGAATATTAGTGTAATGTTGGTTAGGTGTATGGTGTTCGATAAACTGTTAGTTTTGATAATATATATATATCATTTTTTTATTTATTTTTTTTTTTTTTATATTTGAATATTTACTTTGTTTTATCTTCGTATTTTTATTTTGTTTATCTTTCTATCGTAATTTAAGAATTTTAATATAAATTAAAGTAATTAGTCTCATATTTTAAATATTCTAGATCTATCTACTTATCGATTTCGATTATCATCTATTAAAGAAGTGTTATTAATTACTAATTGTGAGTTTCGTCAAATTAGATTAACGAATTAACTTATTAACTTGATATATTAATTTTATAAGATAAAGGGGAGTAACTCTGGATTTTTTAAAATATTTTTTTTTTTATAATTAATTTTTTTATTTTAATTTAAAAAAAAAAAAAAAATTTTTTTTTTGGTGGAGATCTGTATAACAATATTAGTATATATATACAACATATATACACATAATGTATATATACATATATATATATACATATCTATGTATTATTGTTTGTTTAATTGTTTATCTATATATATTCATCAATTTCTTTACATATTTGTTTGTTTGTTTGTTTTTTTTTGTTTTTTTTTTGTTTTTTTTTAAATTTATTTATTTATTTATTTTTTATTATTATTATTTACTTGTTTAATTTATTTTATGAATTATTTATTTAATATTTGCATGTTATGTGTTTGGATTTATTAATTAATAATGCTAGGTTATGGAGTGACTTATTTTGGTGGGTTAGACGAGTATGCTGAATATGGTTTTTGGTTTGTGGTTGAAAGTGTGTAAGGATGGAAGTTCATATGGGGAAATATTCTCAACCTCACATCACCAAGAACACTAGTACCACCAGAACCTACAACTCCAACAACCACCTCACTAGCCCCCCCATGGTCACTGACCTCACCGGCTCCCTTACTACTGCCGAGACTGAGCTTCTCAGCCTTGGCCCCAAATTCATCACCACCCAAAAGCTAAACGACCACACAAAACTTAAGATCGAGACTCAATTCTGTAGAACAGCTTATCACCTCAAATGGCTCACAGCATTTAATCAACCTACTCTAGACATCCCTAATAATACAACCAACACTACTAATTCCTTCCCTGTCTACCAGCTTGACCACCCACTACACCCACCACCTAGTAACCACCTACTTGATCAAAAACTTTCTAGATTAAAACAGAGGATCCTTGATATACTCCAACAAGAACAACCCCACATCACCCCTAACATCACCAGATCCCAACGCCTTACCCTAGAAAACCTGAAAAATAAAAACCTAGTTTACTTACCCTCTGATAAAGGTAAGGAATTCTGTATCATCTCTCAAGACTCATACAACATACTCGCTCTCGAACATCTTAACAACAACAACCTATACACCCCCGCCCCCAACATTTCAGCCACATTAGTCCAAAACTCCATTAACAACACCTGGTCCCAAATCTGTCTCACACGTAACCTCCCCAAAAAATACAAAATCAACTTCACCACCAAAAATAGCAGACTTCCCACCTTCTACCACCTCATTAAAACACACAAGACCAACACACACACACAAATTAGACCTATAGTCTCTAGTATTGAAGGACCACTCTATAAAATCTCTTGGCTTCTCTCTCAACTACTCAAACCACTACTCTCCACCTTCCCCGCACATGTCAGCAGCTCCGACCAAGTAATTAGCAGACTACACTCACTCCAACACCAACAACTACAAACTAACAACTATATATTTAGCCTAGACGTAATCTCCCTCTACACCTCAATACCCGCACACCCAGCCATAGACCTCATCACCGACCACATATCTTCCTCTGACAACCTAGAGCTCTTCGGACTAACACCTACTGACATTCACAATCTCTTATACATCATCATCGACAACACATACTTTACCTTTCAGCAGCACACTTTCAAACAAATCTCCGGCCTCCCCATGGGTTCTAGCCTTTCCGGTCTCTTAGCCATCACCTACATGAACCGGTTAGAACAACGAGCACTTAACTCCTGCCTCTCCTATATATTCTTCTCCAGATATATAGATGATATTCTAATCCTTACATCCTCTCAAGACGAAGCCACACAAATATTCAACACATTCAACAACACCGACCCCCACATACAATTCACCATAGAACACCCAAACGAGTCCGGCTCACTCTCTCTCCTTGATTTCAACCTTAACATCACCGAAGATGGCTCTATACACACTAACTTCTATAGGAAACCTGCCTGCAAAAACCTTTTCATACACTATAAGTCTGCCCTGCCCACAAAAGCCAAATTAAGTTATGCCCATAATGAAATTACCCGAATACAAAATAAATGCTCTTCTGCTGCTGACAAAATATCACACACTAAAAACTTCCACCAAACCCTCCAAAATAATGGCTACCCCGCCCCCACCATAGCCCACCTAAATAAGCCCAAAACACGTAGACACCGCACCCTCGCTAACACATGCTTCTTAAAACTCCCTTTCTTCAGCGATAAGATCACCACCTCCATCCGCAAGGCAATACATAAGGAAAACCTTAACATACAACTAACACATACTGGCACCTCCTTACGCCAACATCTATCTAATAAACACACTAACCACACACCCGAACCCTGCTCCCTGGCCAATTGCCCTATCTCCAACACAGGTCTGTGCCTTCGCACTAACTGTGTTTACAAACTACAGTGTAATAAATGCAAAAAATTTTACATCGGCAACACTACAAGACCGCTACACTTGCGCATAAAGGAGCACTTGAATACCCGTATATCCTCTTTCCACAAACACATAGAGATTTGCTCAAACACTCAGCGCGATATTCACGTCTCCATCTTAGCGTCTGTCAGAAACATCGGTGACCTTAGAATCACAGAATCAATCCTCATCTCCAGATTAAACCCCTCACTCAATCAACGTCACGAGCTCTACTCACCTTTCATTCTATAATATCTACCCCCCCATCCACCAACCAACCCCCATATCTAACACTTAACAGAGTCCGTTTCCACCACTTCACTCATTACTCACCTCCCATAATAAACTCACCATACACCCAAACAATCAAACAGGCCCCTCCCCATATGAACTTCCATCCTTACACACTTTCAACCACAAACCAAAAACCATATTCAGCATACTCGTCTAACCCACCAAAATAAGTCACTCCATAACCTAGCATTATTAATTAATAAATCCAAACACATAACATGCAAATATTAAATAAATAATTCATAAAATAAATTAAACAAGTAAATAATAATAATAAAAAATAAATAAATAAATAAATTTAAAAAAAAACAAAAAAAAAACAAAAAAAAACAAACAGACAAACAAATATGTAAAGAAATTGATGAATATATATATAGATAAACAATTAAACAAACAATAATACATAGATATGTATATATATATATATGTATATATACATTATGTGTATATATGTTGTATATATATACTAATATTGTTATACAGATCTCCACCAAAAAAAAAATTTTTTTTTTTTTAAAAATTAAAATAAAAAAATTAATTATAAAAAAAAAAATATTTTAAAAAATCCAGAGTTACTCCCCTTTATCTTATAAAATTAATATATCAAGTTAATAAGTTAATTCGTTAATCTAATTTGACGAAACTCACAATTAGTAATTAATAACACTTCTTTAATAGATGATAATCGAAATCGATAAGTAGATAGATCTAGAATATTTAAAATATGAGACTAATTACTTTAATTTATATTAAAATTCTTAAATTACGATAGAAAGATAAACAAAATAAAAATACGAAGATAAAACAAAGTAAATATTCAAATATAAAAAAAAAAAAAATAAATAAAAAAATGATATATATATATTATCAAAACTAACAGTTTATCGAACACCATACACCTAACCAACATTACACTAATATTCTAAACACCAATCATATATTTAACATAATATTAAAATAAAACTTAACTTAATTTATATTCCCTGTGAAACTGTTGTTTTTTTTTTTGCTGCGGTCTATATCTGGCAGCCATTTTGTTTTGTATTATTCTCTACACAGTCGGAGAAGAATAAAATATTATTCTTCTTCTGGTCTAATTATTTTTGAAAAAGGGATGTCTTTTCCCGAAATATCAAATAGTGATTTTTAATCACCCGGACATCACACGAACAGCTAAAACACTCTTGCTGTTATGTAAGAAAAAAAAAAAAAAAGGAAAAAAAAGGAAAAATAAATAGTAAGTCTTATATCGTATTCGATTTATTTTTATTGTTTTTGTTCCTTTCCTTTCAACTTGCATCTTACCCGGAATTGCATTGCCCACAGCCTTTCAAAAACTTACTACTACTATACCCAGCAATGCTTCAAGCAAACTACCATTCTCTACTAACACTTCGTCTAGGCCAGACACAGTTTGCATACGCCAGAGAATTATTCCGACTCTCGGAGAAACGTGCCAAAGCCAGCTGCCAGATCCGCTTCCTCAAAAGATGCCTCAAGCACAACATAACACCCAACACTATACAAAACATCCACCTACCCGCCTGCCTCCACCTACCCATACTTTACCCAGCCAGAAAATTCATACATAACTATTGTATCAAGAAAATTATCCAATACCTCCATTGTAAACTTCATCAACTCATCAACACCATCACAGAGATCAACTCCTCACTATCCACACCCACAGAACAATCAACACACAACATATCTACGGCTGTCAATGATGCCTATCACCATTGCTTCAACCTCGAGAAAAACCGACTTAAACGGAAATTCACTTGGCTTTCCCAGAAATATTCTCAACCTCACATCACCAAGAACACTAGTACCACCAGAACCTACAACTCCAACAACCACCTCACTAGCCCCCCCATGGTCACTGACCTCACCGGCTCCCTTACTACTGCCGAGACTGAGCTTCTCAGCCTTGGCCCCAAATTCATCACCACCCAAAAGCTAAACGACCACACAAAACTTAAGATCGAGACTCAATTCTGTAGAACAGCTTATCACCTCAAATGGCTCACAGCATTTAATCAACCTACTCTAGACATCCCTAATAATACAACCAACACTACTAATTCCTTCCCTGTCTACCAGCTTGACCACCCACTACACCCACCACCTAGTAACCACCTACTTGATCAAAAACTTTCTAGATTAAAACAGGGGATCCTTGATATACTCCAACAAGAACAACCCCACATCACCCCTAACATCACCAGATCCCAACGCCTTACCCTAGAAAACCTGAAAAATAAAAACCTAGTTTACTTACCCTCTGATAAAGGTAAGGAATTCTGTATCATCTCTCAAGACTCATACAACATACTCGCTCTCGAACATCTTAACAACAACAACCTATACACCCCCGCCCCCAACATTTCAGCCACATTAGTCCAAAACTCCATTAACAACACCTGGTCCCAAATCTGTCTCACACGTAACCTCCCCAAAAAATACAAAATCAACTTCACCACCAAAAATAGCAGACTTCCCACCTTCTACCACCTCATTAAAACACACAAGACCAACACACACACACAAATTAGACCTATAGTCTCTAGTATTGAAGGACCACTCTATAAAATCTCTTGGCTTCTCTCTCAACTACTCAAACCACTACTCTCCACCTTCCCCGCACATGTCAGCAGCTCCGACCAAGTAATTAGCAGACTACACTCACTCCAACACCAACAACTACAAACTAACAACTATATATTTAGCCTAGACGTAATCTCCCTCTACACCTCAATACCCGCACACCCAGCCATAGACCTCATCACCGACCACATATCTTCCTCTGACAACCTAGAGCTCTTCGGACTAACACCTACTGACATTCACAATCTCTTATACATCATCATCGACAACACATACTTTACCTTTCAGCAGCACACTTTCAAACAAATCTCCGGCCTCCCCATGGGTTCTAGCCTTTCCGGTCTCTTAGCCATCACCTACATGAACCGGTTAGAACAACGAGCACTTAACTCCTGCCTCTCCTATATATTCTTCTCCAGATATATAGATGATATTCTAATCCTTACATCCTCTCAAGACGAAGCCACACAAATATTCAACACATTCAACAACACCGACCCCCACATACAATTCACCATAGAACACCCAAACGAGTCCGGCTCACTCTCTCTCCTTGATTTCAACCTTAACATCACCGAAGATGGCTCTATACACACTAACTTCTATAGGAAACCTGCCTGCAAAAACCTTTTCATACACTATAAGTCTGCCCTGCCCACAAAAGCCAAATTAAGTTATGCCCATAATGAAATTACCCGAATACAAAATAAATGCTCTTCTGCTGCTGACAAAATATCACACACTAAAAACTTCCACCAAACCCTCCAAAATAATGGCTACCCCGCCCCCACCATAGCCCACCTAAATAAGCCCAAAACACGTAGACACCGCACCCTCGCTAACACATGCTTCTTAAAACTCCCTTTCTTCAGCGATAAGATCACCACCTCCATCCGCAAGGCAATACATAAGGAAAACCTTAACATACAACTAACACATACTGGCACCTCCTTACGCCAACATCTATCTAATAAACACACTAACCACACACCCGAACCCTGCTCCCTGGCCAATTGCCCTATCTCCAACACAGGTCTGTGCCTTCGCACTAACTGTGTTTACAAACTACAGTGTAATAAATGCAAAAAATTTTACATCGGCAACACTACAAGACCGCTACACTTGCGCATAAAGGAGCACTTGAATACCCGTATATCCTCTTTCCACAAACACATAGAGATTTGCTCAAACACTCAGCGCGATATTCACGTCTCCATCTTAGCGTCTGTCAGAAACATCGGTGACCTTAGAATCACAGAATCAATCCTCATCTCCAGATTAAACCCCTCACTCAATCAACGTCACGAGCTCTACTCACCTTTCATTCTATAATATCTACCCCCCATCCACCAACCAACCCCCATATCTAACACTTAACAGAGTCCGTTTCCACCACTTCACTGATTACTCACCTCCCATAATAAACTCACCATACACCCAAACAATCAAACAGGCCCCTCCCCATATGAACTTCCATCCTTACACACTTTCAACCACAAACCAAAAACCATATTCAGCATACTCGTCTAACCCACCAAAATAAGTCACTCCATAACCTAGCATTATTAATTAATAAATCCAAACACATAACATGCAAATATTAAATAAATAATTCATAAAATAAATTAAACAAGTAAATAATAATAATAAAAAATAAATAAATAAATAAATTTAAAAAAAAAAAAAAAAAAAAAAAAAAAACAAACAAACAAACAAATATGTAAAGAAATTGATGAATATATATAGATAAACAATTAAACAAACAATAATACATAGATATGTATATATATATATGTATATATACATTATGTGTATATATGTTGTATATATATACTAATATTGTTATACAGATCTCCACCAAAAAAAAAATTTTTTTTTTTTTTAAATTAAAATAAAAAAATTAATTATAAAAAAAAAAATATTTTAAA
Source organism: Sepiola atlantica (assembly GCA_963556195.1). Classification (NCBI taxonomy): domain Eukaryota; kingdom Metazoa; phylum Mollusca; class Cephalopoda; order Sepiida; family Sepiolidae; genus Sepiola; species Sepiola atlantica. The sequence continues at coordinate 156,425,455 of OY744517.1, forward strand.
AAATCCAGAGTTACTCCCCTTTATCTTATAAAATTAATATATCAAGTTAATAAGTTAATTCGTTAATCTAATTTGACGAAACTCACAATTAGTAATTAATAACACTTCTTTAATAGATGATAATCGAAATCGATAAATAGATAGATCTAGAATATTTAAAATATGAGACTAATTACTTTAATTTATATTAAAATTCTTAAATTACGATAGAAAGATAAACAAAATAAAAATACGAAGATAAAACAAAGTAAATATTCAAATATAAAAAAAAAAAAAATAAATAAAAAAATGATATATATATATTATCAAAACTAACAGTTTATCGAACACCATACACCTAACCAACATTACACTAATATTCTAAACACCAATCATATATTTAACATAATATTAAAATAAAACTTAACTTAATTTATATTCCCTGTGAAACTGTTGTTTTTTTTTTTGCTGCGGTCTATATCTGGCAGCCATTTTGTTTTGTATTATTCTCTACACAGTCGGAGAAGAATAAAATATTATTCTTCTTCTGGTCTAATTATTTTTGAAAAAGGGATGTCTTTTCCCGAAATATCAAATAGTGATTTTTAATCACCCGGACATCACACGAACAGCTAAAACACTCTTGCTGTTATGTAAGAAAAAAAAAAAAAAAGGAAAAAAAAGGAAAAATAAATAGTAAGTCTTATATCGTATTCGATTTATTTTTATTGTTTTTGTTCCTTTCCTTTCAACTTGCATCTTACCCGGAATTGCATTGCCCACAGCCTTTCAAAAACTTACTACTACTATACCCAGCAATGCTTCAAGCAAACTACCATTCTCTACTATATATATATATATATATATATTATGCCTGTCTAAAAAGTATGCGACCGTAGGTCAGAAAAATATTTCAAATACCTAACGAGGTTGGGTACCTAATCCTCTTCAAAGTAGACCCCTTGTGCCTTCTTTTTGAATGGTGTACATCTCCGACGTCGCGTTTCGCAATTGTTTTTCTCTAGTCTAAAAACGAGATCC